>LPNX010059739.1:43499-219627 GCA_001517045.1 Pseudotsuga menziesii
CATTGATCTTTTTTGACTCCATTTTTAAGGCACTGGTCTTTTCTTCTTCATATATATATTGTGTATCAACTTTGTGCTTTCGTGTGTATCTTCGTATCTTGTCATCTTGATTGCTTATAGTTAAAATATTCAAACTCCTAAATAACTGATTCAGTACAACATCATTACACTAAGAAATCATCCTTAGTAACTTAATAGGGTCTACCCCCCTTGGCTTCGTTAGGAGTTGAGCCTAAACGGAGGAGTCAAGAACAAGGTGACAGCCTTGACTCGAGACTTGCCCCCAAGGACACACCGAGTGGCTTGAATATTTCTGCCACGTGATCCAGGTGTGTGAAAAGGCGGCAACTAAGATTCAAAATAAATTCCTAGAAGGTATCTCGGTTTCATTGCATGTGATAAACAAACACAATGATTCAAGTGGTTTCCTTAACAGAATGGTGGTACAAAACATACTTCATAAAAAATGCCACCGTTTATGGAATAGTATGGATATCATCCTCCTTGGAAGAAAAATCCAAGGTTCAAGCAATGGAGGATCACATAGAGCACCAATAAGAGTTCCTCGAACTATTGAAAGACAATTTGGTTAAAGAACAAAATAGGATGAAACACCAAGTAGATCAACATTGTAGTGAAATGAAATTTGAAGAGGGGGGTTGGGTATTTTTTTAGCTACAACCATACAAGAACATGTCCCTCAAACAACAAAAAAAGGGTAATAAATTAGCATCAAAGTACTACAATCCCTATAAGGTATTGTAGAGGATTGGAAGTATGGGTTACAAATTGGAGTTTCCATCATCTTCATGTGTACATCTTGTCTTTAATGTTTCTTGCCTAAAAAAGGCGATTGATGACAAGATCCTAGTCCATACTAATTTACTAGCGGCTACAATCATTGGGAATAGTGGATCTTAATTTTTAGTAACTTTTCATGAGATTATGTTATAAAGGAAAGGAAATTGAACTTATAGATATTCCAGGGAAACCATCTGTTGGCATGATTTTCTGAGAATGGCCAACTATAGAGAATTAACCCACACAAGGTGCTTAACACAGCCCTCGGGGTGTTTGGTGTAGCTAATTCTCCCAGGTTATGGTCCTTCTACCATCTAAGTTTTTCTCTCTTGAGGAGAGTCTCCCTGTTTAAGTTCAAAAAAAATCTTCCTAAATACTACATAACAAATGAAGAGTTATCTAACTTCTAAAAGAAACTATCTATTTAACAACTACTAAACTAGTACTAACTATTTATCTATGAGCTATGCTAACCTATCTTGGCCAAAAACATTTCTACTAATTAATGTCACTTGTTGTACTATAAATAATCGTTTTGAAGATATAATATATTACAAGAAAAAACTCATTTAATATATTATAATCCTAATAAGGAGTTAATTACAGTCATATGTTATAAGAAACAATAATAAATTATTACTACCTAGAACATATGTATTATCGCAAAAACAACAAGTTATACTATGTCCAATATCTCAAATATTATAATAATGATTATTATTGATCATAAGATCTATACAAATAGATAATAAGAACAGTAAAGTACATGAATAATGACATAAAAGTTAAGTCAGATAATGAAAATTATCTAATTATAACAATAAACATCATACAGTCAAAAATTTAAACATGGTGTTTTTGAAAGTATAAATATAGTCAATACAACAAAGTACAATGTGCATGTAAAACAATATATGAAAGCAAACTGTAAAAGAGGGTTGTTATTCATATATAACTATATCTAGAAAAATAGAAACTACAATGATACCAGTTTATCAAGACATCTCAGAGTCGTATGCTAGCACAAGTGTTATCATGACATAAGAACCAGCTTCAAAATTTAGAAAAGTGCAACTCTAAAAGACGGTTCTTATCTCTATCGAATCCCCACCTCTTCAGTCACCCTGGTGACTTATATACTAAAACAAACTAACTACTTGGAGAATTCTATGGACCTATTTCCCAAAATAAACTTTTACATTTAAAATTTTTTACATATCAGTTTAACAGCTGTCGAAATCAGACAAACAATCTTGTTGATTGTTTTTTCAATGAGATAACAAGGCATCATAAAATAGTTTAAACCATCTCCCAAACAAAAGGCACTTGGTAGCGAAAGCATCATAAGAGACAATCAGTTTAATAGCTGGCAGCAAAACTTCCATAAGTCCAACAACATCATAAGAAACAAAACACATCCATGATAAATGTGTAAGACACCTGCAATAACAGTTCAAACAAAATATTAAATTTTCATTTAAACTTGCATTTAATCAATAAACAACAAACAAAAGAATCCTAAACACTTCTCCAGAATCTTTGATTATGTAGATGTGCTAATTAAATTATTTACTTACTTGATATGAATTGAAAAATGTGTCAAAGATAGATAAACTGAAACAAAAAAATGAGCTTAAGCAGTGATATGTAGTTTAGTTACCCGTCAAGCCTCAACCAACCTAGCTCGAAGTTTAATAACTTTGATATTCTGTTGTTCACCTTGCTTTAATAATCTTTCATTTGCAAAGGCCAGGGATTTTTTAATGGCTTTGTACTTGTCTTTCTTAAGTTTCAAATCATGCCACTGATTCACCCATTGCAACAACTCACTTTTAAGGGTCTTGATCTCTTCCTCCTTACCAAGCGTATTAGAATGAGAGACTATCTACTTTGTTTCTAACTAAGAAATTTTATCCTCAAGTACCTGTTTAAGAGTTTGTTGAAGGTTCTTCTCACTTCGAGCAGGAGAGGAGTCCTCGGTATATGAGGTATTTTTATCAAATTTAAAAGGTGATGATCTGTCAGCAAATTCCTTTACAAGAGATGTCATGGGGTTATTCACCTCCATTCTCTGTTCATCACCATCATGAGAAATTTCATGAATTGGGGATAGATCATCATCATCACTTACAACTTCTACCAAAGGAGATTCCTCTTGTTGCTACATTGTTACGGGAATTAAAACCGTAGCCATACTACAGGTGAACCGATGTGTGATAATAAAGGAAGAATTTCTTTTTTAAATTCATAAAAAAATGTAGATTTTTTGTTTTGACAATTTGCTTACCCTTATAACTTTTACATAGGTATATTACAAGTTTGCACAGGCTACGATGGGTTGACAGAAGTTTCAACAATTGGAATAGTATCATTCTATATCATATCACACCCTAAATCCTTCATTGGGATAGGGTTACTGACACCTAAATATTTAGGGTTTAACTCGGAGTCTAACTTAGAAGGTTCATACACAGAGGATCGTCTCCTTTTTTCTCAGACATTAGGGAGAGGAGAAGGCCAAAACCGAGTCTACCTAAAATTGTTTTCATTTAAAAACTGATCCCAAAATTGTTTTCATTTAAAAACTGATCCCAATTCTTACCCACCGTAGATAACTAGTATTGTATCACGATTTTAAGCAAACCATGGTGGAATAAACTTTTGTCTTAATCCCCAACTGTGTTTTAGACCGTGTAGGCCATCTTTTCCAGACTATTAAACAAGAACTAGGGTAAATTTACTGTAGAACCATTGAACTCCATAAGAATCCTGAGGTGATAAAAATGTACATAAGAAAACCTACCATTGATGTTTGAGGAATTTCATTGGATATCCATGTTTATCATCGAGATTCTCTGGCAGAGGAAGAAAAAAATGTTTCCACTTTTCTCTGTTAGTTTCTCTCTTCGTAAACCATATTTCACCTTTATGAGGTAGTTTGGTAACCTTTGTTATGAGATATTCTATAATAACCAAACGAAGTTACCAATTTGAGCAATGTTTCCTTTGAGTGACATAGCAAATTGTCGGGTCACTTATGTATGATGCCTGTTGAAACTTCGAAAAACATCACCCCAACTAATTTTCTCAATCAATAGAGTAGACTATGGTTCAATCTCCAACAGTTCACTCCAAGTTGGTTCAAATCTACAAAGGGCAGCCATCGTTCCAATGTTCAACTGATAAACGGGGTAATTTTGAGAGTGGTTGTGAATGTGAATGGGAAAAGAAAACCAGGTCAAGCTAATCCTCTACAAAAGACCCAATTTCACCCACTATTGCAACCAAAATGATGTAAGCTTCATCATAGAGTTTAACAAATCAAGGTTAATGATGATACAGGTTGTGAAATAATGGTCTCGTACAACACTTATAAATGGAAATGACCTTAAAAAACCCAAAGATATAATGAATTGACATGAATCTTATAGTTGTACCATAAAGAACAGGTATCACATGTCATTCAATGGTATAGTGATTGCATGGTTTCGATCATATTTAGGGTAGAAGACATGTGTCACATAAAATTCACTAGCAAATTTGTTTGCATAATTTCTATTATAGCTAGGATAAATTACAAGTGTATATTTGAAGTAACAATAATCACTTAACCGTAGTTTGTATAATAATGTTTAGATTATATAATGAATAAACATTATCAATCTAACAATTACATAAGGTTAAAATGCATCTTGCCACTTGTAGTTTTCCTAGAATGATAAACAAAACATGAAGCCTTAGTATCAATCAACATGAGAAGATCATGTAGGAAGAATGAAATTAAAATCCTAGAAGTGAAATTGACTTAGTCTCAAAATGAGATTAGCCTGTTGTCAATCTGATGAAGCATTAACTGAAACTATATCATCATCATACATTAATATATAATCAAGAGTTTAATGTATGTATAGAAAAATTTATTATATAGGAAGCAAATTTAACAACTGCAAAATTAATCATCAACGATACCTTAACGACATGAGATTGATATGCTAACAATTATTTTTATTTAAGTAATTAGTGTCCTCAAATTGAGAGTACCATTAGAGTCAGATATTCTAAAGGCACTCTTTAATAATTTTCTCAAGAATTTATTGAGGGAAGTCGATGTCATTTTTTATTAACCAAAAACAAATAAAAAGTGAGAAGGTTGTTGGCTTCCAACACCATCTAAAGTGACAAGCTCTAACAATGTGACAAAATTACTAAAAGGGGACACTAGAAAGTAATTATGAAAGTGTGCTCACTAAATGTTCAATCATCTATTCCAAGCTACTTGAAATAATTCCTAAAGGTATTCCATCTAATAGAGATCATGACCATGATATTCCATTGCAAATAGGAAGTGTGCCACCTAATATCATACCCTACAAGTACCCATATGCACAAAGTAGTGAAATGAAAAAATGGTTGAAGAAATGTTAGATGCAGGAATCATTCAACCTAGCCAAAGTGATTTATGTGCACCAATGGTGATGGTTCATAACAAGGAAGGTTTATAGCATATGTTTCTATACTATAGGTAGCTCAATAAGATTATCATCAAAGATCATTTTTCCAAGGAAAATTTTAGGGGCGAAATTTAGCCCATGGGCTATTTTTCGACCTTTTTCCAAAAAAATATCGCCAATTTACCTTTTTTCGTGGATGTTTCACCCAATTCCATGGGATAATTTTTTTTTACTCTAAAAATCACCAAAATTGTCCAAAAACTATATAAAGTCCTTAGAAATTTATAAAAAAAGAAAAAATAATGCCAAACATTTTATGGTTGCAAATTTAAGAATTAGTAAGATTCGCCAATGTTTCCACACTTTGAGAAAATTACGGATTTTTAAAATCTTCCCTGAAGTTTTCTATTCCTGCCATTGATGAATTAATATACAAAGTATAGGGAGCAATTTTCTTTACCAAGTTGGATCTTCATTTTGGATATCATCAAATCAAAATGAGGAAATAAGACATTCCGAAAACAACCCTCAAAACACATCAAGGTCATTATGAAATTTTGTTGATGCCATTTGGCCTTACCAATGCACCTTTTGCATTTCAAAGCTTCATAAACTCTATTTTTAAACCCTTCCTCATAAAATTTGTGTTGTTATTTTTTGATGGTATACTAATGTATATAAAATCTTGGGAAGAACATGCACAACATGTGGACAAGGTCTTAAAACTATTGGTGGAGCACAAAACTTATGTATGCCAAGCATTCTAAGTGTGCATTTGGGCTTCATGAAGTGGAATATTTGGGTCATATTGTATATCATGAAGGTGTAAAAGTGGACCCTAAAAAAAATAAGGCTATCATGGAATGGAAAATTCCCAAAACCTTAAATAATCTTAGAGGATTCATAGGATTGACAAGATACTATCCTAAGCTCATCAAGAATTATGATAGAATATCGACACCTCTAACAAGGTTATTAAAAAAGGAGGCATTATGTTAGACTCAAGAAGGGCCTAAAGATTTTGAAAAACGTAAATTGGATATGTGTATAACTCATGTCTTAGCCATGCCTAACCTCACAAAAACCTTTATAGTGGAATGTGATGCACCAGGGAATGGAGTTGGTGTAGTTTTAATGCAAGAAGGAAGGCCACGTGCCTTTGAAAGTTGAAAACTTCAAAGAAAACAACTTATTGAAATCAATTTATGAAAAGGAAGTGCTGGCCATATTGCATGCAATTAAGAAATGGTACCCTTACATGATAGGAATACAATCCAAGGGAAGAACAGACCGTGATAATCTTAAGTGCTTCTTGGAACAACGATTATCTTCAAAAGAGAAACAAAGATGGGTTACAAAGATGCTAGGTTATGAATCTGAAATTATCTATAAAAAAAATAAAACAAAATGTTGTGGCAAATGCACTTTCAAGAAAAGAAGATGGCATTGAGGGATTAATTTGGGTTATTTCAATTATGCAATCTTCTTAGGTAGAAGAAGCAAGGAAATAATGGAAATGTGAATAGAAGGTATGCAATATAATTTAATAACTACAAGAATACCCTAGTTCACTAGATATTGTGTGGAAGAATGATTCATTATGATACCACGATCACCTATATTTATGTAATAATTTTCAACTCAAACATAAGGTCCTTTTGGAATTGCACACTTCTCATTTAGGAGCACATTCAAGGTTCTTGAATAATGAAAACATACCACAGAATCAAGAGGGATATTTTTGGGGAAGATCTTAAAAATGATGTCCAAAAGTTTGTGGAAAAATGTTTGGTTTTCCAACAGAAGAAAGGAAAGATAATGTAGGTCACATTGGTTCTTCTACAACCTTTAGTCATACCAATAGAACATTGGGAAGAGGTATCAATGTATTTTATCATGGTTCTACCAAAGGTATAAGGAAATATTATCGTCATGGTAGTAGAGGATTGACTCACAATGTATGCTTCCTTTCTCGTCCTTTTAAAGCAAGTATAGTAGCTACAAAATTCATGGAATTAGTTTAGAAGTTACATGGAGTTCCCAAGATTATTGTAAGTTATAGAGATCCAATTTTCATTGGTAATTTTTGGAAGTAATTATTTCCTTGTTTGGACACTATGTTGGCTCACAGCTCCTCTTACCAACTCATTCTGATGGAAAAATTGAGACTCTGAAAAAATGCCTATAGGAATATCTTATTGGTGGCAATTCAAAATCTTTAAGTAAAATCTATTTCTACTCTTCCTTCCCAATTATATATGAAATCTTTGTTGTTTTGCACCTAATAAATAAATGTGATGTGTCAAGTGGTTTCCCTTAATGGAATGGTGGTATAACACATATTTCCATACTTCATCAAAATGTCACCATTAATGGCACTTTCTGGATATCATCCTCCTTCCATAACATCATCCTTGAAAGAGAAATTTAAAGATCAGGTAGTGTAGGATCACATAGAGCACCAACAATATGTTCTCCAACTATTTAAAGATAACTTGGATACAACACAAAATAGTTTGAAATAACAAGAAGATCAACATCATAGTGAAGGAAATTTGAAGTGGAGGATTGGTTATTTTTTAGGCTACAACCGTACAAACAGATGTCTCTCAATCAATAAAAGAAGGATAATAATTATCACCCAATTAATTTGGTCTCTATAAGGTGTTACAAATGATTGGAAGTATGGATTACGAATTGGAGTTTCCATCATGCTCACGTGTACATCTAGTCTTCCATATTCCTAACCCAAAAAAGGTTATTAGTGAAGATCCCGGTCCAGACAGCTTTACCATAGATTGATGAAGATGGGAAATTGGTGCTATAACCTAAAAAAATCCTTGACATAGTGTCTAACAAGAAACTACAAAATTGAGTAATTATTGAGTACCTAATCAAGTGGAAGAACTTTCCACTAGAAGAGGCAGCATGGGATGATGAGTTATTCATACATAACATCCAAAATTAACCAATTGTTGAGGATGAAACTTATTTGAAGAGGAAGGGCATGTTAAATCCTTAACCATCATTCATTATTATTATATTAGTTATGGTTAGGTTAGATTAGTATTAGGTTACATAATGATCACACCATATCCTATTTATAATAAAGGAGATTAATTTGAATAATAAATTCATCTTGTCTTGTGTATTTTGTACATTGTATTATGAGGTTTCCTCCTCGAAGAGGCTTCTTATTCATCTATTTTCTTCATTATTAAGGTGTTGGATTACTCTATATTTCTTAACTATGTTGTTTTTGGGGAACTTGGTGCTTAACATCAAAGTCTCATGTGTCCACACAATCTGATAGGCCAATGGGGGTTCTCATAGGTCAAGGGTATGTGTTAGTAAATGTATTTAGGGGGGAAGTGATAAGGTACAATTTATTTGTATTATGTTAGTTGATGGACATTCCCCATGGATTGATTAAGCATACCCAATTCATGTCCAAGATATCCATACCTTAAATTTTATTTCCATGGAAGGGCAATATGTCTCCCAAGCATTTCATGGTACAAGCAAGAATGGTTGCCACAAAGATCATCCCATTTTGTACAATTGATGTGGAACAAAGAGTGGGGGTTGTAGTGTTGTTATTTACTTAATAAATAACCATCAATACCACTTCACTTTCCAACTGATTATGGTATTTCTCATGTGCAATTATACCATAGGAAAGTGTGTCATGGATGCCCTATTGATAACAGAGTTTTGTGTTCAAGGAACCAAGATTTATTGGTGCAAATGTTTGATGGACGAGTTTCTCCAAGTCTATGATGATGTTCACTAATGGGCCACCTATTTTATTTTTGGGTGTCTATTGCTTGAATTCACTAAGTGGAAATAGAATCCCCCTCATGGTAGGTAAATCCATCCAATGCATGACAGACACATCCACGACTCTGTAATTTGACCCCCTAGAAAAATCAAAAGGATGTGCAGAACACGACCTTAAATGAGAATAATTTTCAAGGCATGTTTTCCCATTATTAATATTGCAGATCACAACCCACCTAGATCTAATATGGATGTTATAGGAGTTATAATCAGAAATGAAGTTGTGAAGGTGGCCCCTTCTTATCTCGTTTAGTAGTCTCAATATACCAAGGCTACTTCTATCGGTTATAATTTTTGATAATTCACACAAGTTGGACTCCCCATAGTGAAGGTGGGTGTAGAGAAACCTAGAACTAGTGTATGAGCTTAAGGACATGGTGATAAAGCCACCAAATCAACCTCCTATTCCTGGAAACTATATAGGAGATGTGGCTGGACAACAAGATGAAGTTATGGAAGAGAATGAAGATGAGTAGACATACGATAATATGCCAAGTATGTCTCCCGCTACATTGTCACCATTTGAAAAACTCTTTGTTATGGCATGTATCTAATGAATTGCATAAAATTTTGTTTGCTTTCATAAGAAGTTGTGCATGTATTAGGTTCACACATACGTGGTCCCATTTTTCTCTAAATCCACCCAAGAATGAGCCATCCAACTACATCAATTAGAAATACTAAAGAAAGAGGTCAAGGCCCAAACAATTTATCATTTAGATCCATCAATTGTGAGTGGCCAACCACTCACCTGGTTTCCACTAGTAGGTCAGGCTACTCAACCTGTGAAAAATGGTCCACTTCCAACCTACTCAAGATGATGGGGATCACTATAAATGAGGTTCAGTAGGGAATTTCTAAAGTTGGCCATGAACATGAATTTGTATAGGTTGCATAATAAAAAAATGGATATCAAGCTTATATAGGTCAGAGAGGAGAGGGATTAGGAACAGTAGGCCCAACAATAGAAAGACAATGTAGTTGAATTTTATTAATTATAGTTTCAACTGATGTGGTTGGAATTGTGTCAAACTAATCCAAAAATATGAGATAAATTTTATATTGATAAATAGAATAATTCCTAGAGATAGTATGTGCCTCTTGGTGAAATCTACGTATGAAGGCTAGGGAGTTGGAATCCTAATTACAAGACAACCAATCCCAATAGATATAGTAGAAACCATAACTTATGGGACAACTACACAAAGACACAACAAAGAGCAAGGAGATATTCATCATTGTGTAGGATTGGATGGGCTTATTGGAAGGAAGAAATAAACCTATAGAGGAATTGTGGGAGAGGATCAAGAAAATATGTCTCTCACTAATACTCTAGAACAATAAGATAAGTATGTATATATTCAAGTCATGGATGATTATTTGTATGCCCAACATGAAGCAACACTCACAGATAATAAGGAAGGAACTATGGGAGTTTCACCAACGACACAATCACCATATCTTATGTTGCAATAGTTAGATTATTTTTTTCATGCGAAGTGAAAACCCCCTAAGAATATGTAGCCTTCCAAACTAGACAGTGAAAAGGTGCAGGAATTTGTTTCTGGTATGTCCATTATTTTGAGTAAATGGAGCTCATAGTTTGAACAGTTCCTATATTTTCACAACCAAGCTCTACATGTCATCCCTGAAACGTCCCCTTCATTTTAAGGACAAGAATAACATAAGGGTAGTGTCACGTCCCCACCCCTCTACTCGGCGGAGAGGACACGACTAACATAACTGCTAGCTATCTAAGCCGGGAAATCTAGCCCCATGAACAAAATATAAAACGCATTGAAATAAAAACATTGACAGAAGGATAAAATGCAATAAATAGCAGAAGCATTTTCATTCATTCAACACATTTAAACATGTTCTTAATAATTCATTAAGCAAATACAATGCAGAGATTAACACAGAGATACTTATCTTATGAAGAAGCTCGTCTGCAACCAGCTACGTCGTTGCAACATTCCACCCAACCATAGGCCAGTGCACTCATCAATCTCTCAGCAGCATTGCCATCCCTGAGTTGGGCATGATTTCCATAATGAATAAGGGAACTCTGGAAAACTCACACGCAGCCAAGGATACATGAACTTAGCCAAGCCAACACAGTTGGGTTTATCAGGCTATATAGGAGCTCTGATTGCTAAGCTAGTGAGCTCCCCTAAGAGCCATGGATACCTGCACCAGAACTAGCCCGACTTCTAAAACATATACACTACCCAACACAAGGAACCATCCCCTTCTCTGCTACACAGTCCCTTGGGCTATGCCTTCCCTTCCAGTGCTATTCAGGGGGTGTAGAGAAGAAAGTCATCCCTCTAGCTCTGTCTGTGAGGCTCCCGCACACACTAGGTTTTTCAAGCAAGCTCAGACCCCATTTCCATTCCAACAACAGTCCAAATACCAACAATGGTATATACACAACAAATAATAGCTCTGGGATTTAAGGGGAAAACACCACAAAGGTCAAGATCGGGAAAGACAACTGGGTAAAAACAGCTCAAATTTTGACAGTCGATTTTCCATAGTTGTTTATGGTCCTAACATGGCCAAAAAGACTCAGCAACACCCCCAAATTCGTGGGGAAGACAACGGCGACCTCTTCGTCTGCATAAGAGGAAGAACATGACCCCTCTCATGAAGGGAATTACACACAAAGACAAAAATCAGGGAAGAGGAACCGAACATGAACATCTTCCTGTGTGAGGAAACAAATCTGCCCACAGTGAGGAGTTGAATGCGATTCCCCCTCCTTGGGGCATGCATGTGGTCAAGAGCCGACAGCCGCCTGCCAGGACTGACACCACCCATGCATACATTTCCCCAAGGCAATAACTACCCAACCAACTCTTGGGAATTAAATCGGTTGGTGGATAAGACAAGGAAAGGATGAGTAAGACAAAAAGGTGGTTGGTAGCTAGATGGGTTCATCTTTTGACACATGGTTGTTCCCCAATGGCTCAGAGGTAAAACATCCCCCCCCTTATCCTTAGGAAAATCATGCTTCTTATCATTATTGTTGCATTGACATAGCTGGTTGTAGGTTTTTAATTAATTTTGCACATGTACATGGTGCCCAACATTATATTGTGCCTGGCTAGCACACAATACCATCGGCATCGATTTTAATCGCCAAAACATAAAATGATAATCCATGGCGGGGATTTTGCCTTTAGCTCGTCACCATGATTAATTACAATATATACATCATATACATTTTAATGCAAACAAGGTCAAAACCGAGGTGTTACAGGTAGACTTGAGGATGAGTCATGGTTATATTTAGGGCTTATTGGCCTGCTCATTTGGGGATATATATTGTAGACAGATTGAAGAACGGAGAAGAGAAAAGCATAGTGGGTAGTGTTGAACATGAGAAAAGGCATGGAAAAATGTGGTGTGAGTTGGTTTCTAATGATCAAGGGTATGGAACATAATCAATCAATCAACCCAGGTAATGGTTTGACTTATTCATCTGTAATGTCCCCATTTTGAACCTTGAAATGTATTGGATGAAATCATGTAAATGTATTGGTAAGGATTCATAACGAGAAGCTCAAGGACAAGGCCTCGTTAGTGAATGGAATGTTTATGAAGGAAAGTATATTATGCTTGATAGACCATGTGCTAATAGGACATGGAGAATGTAAAAAACATGTAAATATTCACCATGTTATTAAAAAATAACCAAGGCTAACCATGGTGGGGGAAACGTGAACAATGGAGGATATGTTACTCACTAGGGAGATGTGAGGGGGGGTTATGTAATTGACCCTTTTGTTGTCAAATGTGACCTTGTTTCCATGTGTCATTGTAAGAATCCTTATGCCATAAATGGCATGAAACTACCTTCATTAAAATCCCCTTAATTGGCATTTAACCATATGGGAAAGGGTGGTTGGATTAAACAATCATTTTTTGGGTCAAAACTTTGCAAATGAAGTTCTCTTCCTCTCAATGCTATTCTACACATCGATGTCTTTCAAATGGTGCAAAGATCACCTCAATTAGAGTTCGTATGTGGAAGTTATGCCTACCATAAGTTGACTTGTCGTAGACCACAATGATACTAAGTGGATGTCATACCAACTTACATTGCTCACACATGTGGAGCTAGTAACGTTTGGACTTTTAAGAAGATTCTAGAGGCTCCAAAACTCCATCATTAATTGGAAATTGAGGACCCTAACCTTGACCCTAAATGACTATCATGACATCTTAAATACATGGCCACTAGGAAAGGAAGGGGTTTCATTCTTATTGTATTATTTATTATTCAATAGTTGAGCATAGCATCTAGGTGTGAGATATTGAAGCATACCATAGGAAGTATGAGATCTTGCATCAATTATCCAAGCCACAACGTCCATGGCAATTCCATAATAATTGCACTTTATTTGTACTTGCATTTTATAACTAAGAAGAAAAGAGAAAGAGAACATGCCTCAACTTCTAGCTGGGTTTTCCTAGGGCACTACTTTTGTTCTTTGTGTGGATGATGTGTTATTTTCTTAGCTTTTTTGAGTTCAATTTGGTTTATTTCAATATTTTAGGCATTAAGCTAGTAACAATTAAATATAAAAATCTAAAGAAATACATTGCAATTAATGGATCTTGCATCAATTATTGCACTTTATTTGTACTTGCATTTTATAACTAAGAAGAAAAGAGCAAGAGAACATGCATCAATTTCTAGCTGGGTTTCCCTAGGGCACTACTTTTGTTCTTTGTGTGGATTGATGTGTTATTTTTTTTAGCCTCTTTTAGTTTAATTTGGTTTATTTCAATATTTCATGCATTAAGCTAGTAACAATTAAATATAAAAATATAAAGTAATACATTGCATAATAACAGATTTTTTCATTGAAAGTAGCGAGGTGCTCTATAATCCAGTATGGGGGAGATGTCGTCACGTAACTTAACGTTACGATACCAAATATAAAAAAATAATTAGAAAAATTCACGTCGTCTCATAAAAAAATAAATTTAAAACCAAATAAAAAGTAATTAAAAAATCCATGTCGGCTCTTAAAACAAAATAAAAAGTTATTAAAAAATCCATGTTGGTCATAAAATAAAAAATAAAACCCAACATAGATCTACCTTAAACACAGATCTATCAAGCATCGAGAGAAATTTGAGTTTTTGAGATATAAATTACACCTCAAGAAATTGCGTCCCTCTTGATGTCGCGTGATAGATCGTGGTTTAAGATGAATTTATATTGGTCATAAGATTGCAAGGTTGGTTGTAGCAAACTGTTCCAATTAAATATCCAGGAAAAATTCAAAATCAATATACTACATTAATACTTTTGTTGTTGTTGAATTCTTAGCTTCCTACCAAAGATTCAATTTTGTTTTTCCTTGGCTTTATCATGCCACGTCACCTTTTTTGTTTTTAAGATCAATAACTAAGTAGAAAATGCTCTCTTTTGGCACTCATTTTTCTACTTTCATACATGGCCATATTATATATATATTTTAGACCATGAGAACCTCTTCAAACCGTCCAGCGAGCATTGTTAATTGTATCACGTGGATACCAAACTCACGGGTTGGGGTCAACCTTAATGTTGGCTAGGAGATAATTAATGGAAGTATAGCTACCACTGCAGTCGTACGGGCTTTTTTATGGGGTGCAGCCTGCATATACGACACCTCCCCCACGGAAATCAAAACCAGACTTCTGTCGAAGCAATCATCAAACCCCACTCCACTGCTGGCTCTTAACCTCAACCCCATACATAACCATGATATACTTAAATAGAATGGCCTAACTAAAAGAACTTGCAATAAATAAGTTATCACATGAAACATGATACATTCTCAACCAGATCTTGTGTGGCCCGAGTTGTTTGTAAAGAAATATTGGACCGTCATTCGATCTTTTTCTTTAGATAAATTGGAATGTACGCTTTTGCAATGAGGAATATATTTGGTGTGAATATTTAATTGTTGTTTGTATGATGATGGATAAAGTGCTCACTTAAAGCGCAAGACATAAAAATCTATGGTGCAGTTTTACCAAATTGAAAAAAAGAAAACCATCATTAGCAAATTGAATTTAGATATTATTTATCTTTGTGCATTTTCACAACTTGAGGTTGAAGACTTGTGTGATAATTAGATGTGTACAACTAATTTATGTACAATCTTTGAAATGATGGAGAAAATTTGATTTATGAAGATTCGATGGGTTGGAAAAGATTAGTGAAACAGAAATGGGGTGATGATGATGAAATTTGTACCTTGACTAAAGTGATAAGATTGACTTGATGCAACGAGAAGTGAGTGAGTCAGTAGTAAGTCAGTTTATACACTACACTATCTCTATCTCATTCTCATGAAGAGCAAAATTATTTGAGAGGAGGGCCTATCTCTGCTGGAACCTTGTACGTCCATATTGTTATTTACAGGGCAATATGGAAAGAGACCCTTTGGAAACTACTGGAAAGGAGCTCCCCCTTTAAGCTCTGCCACCTATAACAAGCTAATCAAAGGACCAACTTGAGAGCCATTTATGCAGTTGCCTTTTTATTATTAGAAAAGCCTGTTGCCTCCCAAACTTTTGAAAAATTAATAAAATATATGTATAGATAGATAAATCCCAAGGACAAGAGACCTTTAGAATCCCAATGCTTTTTTTTCATAATAATTTGATTGAATAATAAAACTATAGATGTGGTGTGCCCCCCAATGCCTCCAAATCTTACCGAGGAAGAACAAGGTGAACCTGAACTAAAAACAACCCATAGGTATCTCCTATTATATTAATTAATATTATTATGAAGGCTAAGTCTATGTCTTGTTAGAGAAGAATTTGGCTAGATGCCCACTATGTTGTGGGTCCAAATCCACATAAAATTATTACAAATCTTGGAAATTAATATTGTGATTGGTTGAAAAGGAGGATCAAAAAGTGGATCATGGCATGTGAATGTACAGAAATTGGTCTCCTAAGGTCCACTTAGGGAAACGCTCCCACATTTAATTTTATAAATAAATAAAAAACTATAGTCGCTAATGGCTAATCATACAGAAAAATCCACAAATTGGTAATCATGTATTATGAATTTAGACGACATTTGTTCGTTGGTTTTGACAGAAAAGAAGTGTGTGACGTTTTATCGGAATCAGTAGCAATCCATTCCGTCAAATTGGCGTTTGCCAAATATGTAAAAGTAGGGCTCCTCTTTGTATTTGATCGTTTGTGTTTACATAAGGTGAAGGAGTTTTCTACATATGCCACGATTTTGCTGTAAGTGACAGTTGACGAGAATTAATTTGCAATGATGAAAAGAAAGAAGGGATTTTGAATATCATTCCTGTTCCTGCAAAACAGTGAATAGACTTCTTCTGTTACTCTGTTTCTGTTTCTGTTTCACTTTCACTTTACTTTTTTTTTCTTTTCCCCACTGTCCAGCCTTCAGTCACATGTGACGCATTTGGCTTTGTGCCAAAAACACTCCACCAATTGCTTCTGATTTAGCAGATGCAGCACAGTCATCTGTCAGGAGACGGAAAAATAAAAAAAATGAGCCCAGGTACACAGAGATTGAGGTAGAACAGAACAGAGAGACAGAGACAATAGGTTACTGACTGAGTTTCTGAATAATAAGACACCAAAAAGAACTTGTCCCTTGAAAGAAGGAATAGGAATATATGTTAACCTAGCTAGCCTCTTCCATGTGTCCCTAGGGTTTGGGGACTAAATAGGGCTCACAGTTAGGTATATTAATTGTATTTTAGAGATTTGTCCATGGAAACTGTGTATGTACGGAATGAATGTTTGGCTTGCATGGCTACATTGGTTGGAACTTCTGGGGATTGAAATAAATATAACAGTTGCAGCAGGGAAGGCAGAGTAAGCAGGGAGGGCGGGGTCACATGAATCAGAAAGAAAAATTGGTTGCAGAGATGCTTGGAATCTTCACTGAAAATGTGGAGATCAACTCAATTTAAAATCGTGAGTGGGGTTTCAGGGACCAGAGTTGTCCTTACCCTGGCAAGCTCCTCAATCATAATGGGACCCTGGCAGAATATTGGGACAGGGGGCTTAGAGTTTTGGGGATTTCACGTCAGTTGACGGGGGCCTGGAAATCTAATGTGGACCCCTAAATGCAGCTGCCAAATTTAGTAGAGCAATATTTATTTGCTAAATTAAAGGTTTGGAGAGCGAGAGCTTCACAGTGTTGGTCAAAGATGGACAAAATAGACAGCGAGAGGTCGTGTGTTCGAGTACGCAGAATACATGGTCGACAAGAATTCGCTATCAGATGAAAATGAGCGGAATCAGACGGGCAGAAGTCCGGTGCAGACAAAAGACATAGAATATGGCTGTCTCACATGAATGGATATGGCGGGAGGACGGGAGAAAGAATCAGATGTATTGTTATTATTATTGTTATTGTGTATGTACGTGAGTATTCTCATGTTTGAATCGTGAGAGCATGTGAATGTACGTGTGGCATTGTGCGGAGAGTCAAGCCAACAGTACTGCTCGCTGCTGCTACGATACGAATGAATGACGCTGTGATAAAAGAAAAGGGAAAAAGGGTGGGGACTGCGAGTATTTGTGAGTAAAGATGAGAGGAGAAAGAGAAAAAGAAAAAGCTCTCCCAGGTTCAGGTTTAGGTTAGGTAGCATGTGAATTTAGAAGCAGAAGGAAGAAGAAGAAGTAGAAGTAGAAGAATGTCAGTGTCTGATGTGGCACAAGAAAAGGAAGGAGGCTCTGTTTCTTGTTTCTTTCCTGTAGACCTGTAGACTGTATCTATTCTATATATAAATAAATATCCACACATGATATCTCCATATCTCCATGTATGGAAGATAAAATATTAGTATAATACCAGAATAGAATCTTCTTGAAATAGAGTTTGAAAGGGGGGTTTGTGTTTTGTGGGGTTGAAGTTGAACAGAATTGGAAGATAGCTGGGTTGTTACATGGATGGATGGATCCCTTGCCTGCCCTGCCCTGCCCTGCCCTGCCCTGGCTCGTGGGATGTTTTTTTAATTTATTTTTATAAGTTTTCAGAAGCAAACAAATAGTTAGTCGTGTCTCTCACGAGATGCCACTGCACATACAACACGCATATAATAAATCTAATACAAAAAAACTGTGCAACAGCAGTCTATCACACCAATGTACAGACAGGCTTTTCGACAGTGGGTAGTGGGTTGCAGTCTGTATAATTCTTCTTCCAATTGAGGTTATTAGTAGAGCGAATGAGAGGGCTTTAGGCGGTACGCCCACCTATGACTCGGTTGCTTGTTGGGTTTTTGGCTAAGTACTGTTACTGTATAGTACCCACTCACCCAAAAAGCCCTGCTTGATGATGGGTGGACACGGACATTGAAGAAAAGGCAGTAAGCTAATCTATAGACTATTTGTATCTAAAATTTGGTAGAGTTTTTTTGGCCAAAATTTGGTTAAAAGTTTTCTATGGGTGGACACGGACATTGAAGAAAAGGTAGTAAGCTAATCTATAGACTATTTGCACCTAAAATTTGGCAGAGTTTTTTTGGCTAAAATTTGGTTAAAAGTTTTCGAAGGATAGTTTTCAGTGATTGGAATTACATTATTTAGGTGCCCCAAGGACAACCGAAGGTCCTGAATCAGTTTTTGCAATAAAAATTGCAATTTTATGATTTAACAGCAAATCGTATTACCAAATTTCTGTCAAACTTACCTAAAAAAGATGCAATCCATTTCTGCAATGAATCAGTTTTTGCAATAAAAATTGCAATTTTATGATTTAACAGCAAATCGTATTGCCAAATTTCTGTCAAACTTACCTAAAAAAGATGCAATCCATTTCTGCAATAAAAATTGCAATTTTATGATTAACAACAAATCTTGTTGCCCAATTTTATGATTTAACAACAAATCATATTGCCAAATTCCTGTCAAACTTATCTAAAAAGAGATGCAATCCATTTTTGCAATAAAAATTGCAATTTTATGATTCAACAACAAATCGTGTTGCCCAATTCCTAATAATGTTGCCCAATTCCTGTCAAACTTACATAAAAAAAAATGCAAATAGTTTAGAGATTAGCCAACTCCGAAGAAAAAGAAGCAAGCCAAACCAGCCAACCCCCTATTAAATTTAAAGATGACACTATTCACAAGAATGTAGTAATCCAATTTCCTAAATCTATTTTTACAATAAAAATTGCAATTTTATGATTCAACAACAAATAGTGTTGCCGAATTCCTCTCAAACTTAACTAAAAAAATGCAAATGGTATGGAGATTAGCCAACTCCGAAGAAAAGGAAGCAAGCCAGCCCCCTATTAGTATTAGGTTTAGGGATGGCACGATTCACGAGAATGAGAAGAAACCCACTCGCTTCTTTGTCTGTCAGACGTCATATGTCACTTCCCTGCCATGACTGAATGCGAGTTATCTTTGGCGCGCCGCTAAATTAGAGGAGAAGGGTGGAGCGTTTTGTGTAATTTCATTGTAACGGGCACGGGCACGGGCAGACTTAAAGGCCATCACGTTATCCGATGCAGAAGAGAGGAAATAGAAAAGGAATAACAGTGAAGAGTGAGGAGGAGGATTGATTGATCGTCACAGAGAAGGTGCGGAGAGAGTAAATAAATACACTTATTCCTTCCTATAGGCCCATCTCGATAGAGACTGAGCAGTCACGGGTTTGCATTGAGATTTTCTTCTTTCTTGTTCGGTTGGTTTTCGTCTTTTTATTTTTTAAAAATCTCACGGGGCTCTCTCGCTCTTTCTTCTGCTGCAGCAGCAGGAGGAGCATCTCTCGAAACCAACCCAGACAGACAGAAATTCTTGCAGACATTCATGCTAGAAAAGACCCTTCCTATGATCATCCGCTCGCCCGACTTCTCTACCTTTTTCTTCATCCCCAGATACTGTCGGCCCGGCGCTCCACGGCCCCTCTATTCATATTCATTCTCATCAATATTATCCCTCGGCTCCATGGACTTTTCGCCTCTTTTTTCTAGCGGTGTCCTGGTTTAGAATCCTTGCTGCCAAATCTCAAGGGCTTTATTGCTTTTAATAAGAATTTTGGCTCATTGATTAACGCCGCTGCTGCTGCTGCCATGGCTCTGATGCTCGATAGCTGCGAAGGAATGCTACTGTCCGTGGAGTCTCACAAATCCGTGCCAGCGCCCTTTTTGACAAAGACTTATCAGCTCGTGGATGATCCTGCCACCGATCACATTGTCTCGTGGGGGGAAGACGATACCACTTTCGTTGTTTGGCGACCGCCTGAGTTTGCTAGAGACCTGCTGCCCAATTACTTCAAGCACAACAATTTCTCCAGCTTTGTCAGGCAGCTCAACACCTATGTAAATATTTTGCTTTTATTAATACTAGTTACTCCTCTCTCTCTCTAATTCATAGCATAATCTCAGAAATGCATGATAGCATATCTATTTAATCATATGCTTAACTGAACACTCATTTGCTTTTCACTCAAATGATGGCTTGCTGCAGCTGGCATTGCTGTTTTCATTTCTAGTATGGGTGTTTCTTGTTTCTTGTAATTTATTTCTCGATATGCCGGATTTTCTTTTGTTTATGGGTGTTGTGCAATGTCTTATGCAGGGATTCAGAAAGATCGTTCCCGACCGCTGGGAATTCGCTAACGAATTCTTTAGAAAGGGTGAGAAGCATTTGCTCTGTGAGATACACAGGCGAAAAACTTCATCACAGTCTGTGCCTTCCTCTGGTCATGGAATGCCAATGAGCAGTTCCATTTCTCCCACAACGTCAGACGATCAAGACTGGTCGCCTCTATCTACTCCACTGTCTTCTCCACGGGGAGTAGCGGCTGCTACAGGAGGCGGAGGCGGTGGAGGATCGATAATGGTAGGGTGTTCCGGTGGAGGAGGAGCGGCGGCAATGCATGCCAGCGCCGCTGCTGCTGCCGCTGCAGTGTCAGCTCTATCAGACGACAACGAGAGACTGAGGAGGAACAATTCAATGCTGTTATCAGAGCTCACACATATGCGAAAGCTGTATAACGACATTATATTCTTCGTTCAGCACCACGTTAGAATTCCTCCGCCTCCTCCTCATCAGGGCGGCTCCTCTTCCTCCGCCATGAACATGAACATGAACAGACTGAAGTATCATCAGCAACCCACCACCAACCCTAATGTAGTCCCTCTTCTCCTCGAAGCCCCAACAGTACCCTCAACACCCCGAATCGCAGACGCAAGGGATCACAGAATCATGAATCCCTGCAACAACAGAGAAGTAGTGGAAATCTCGTCTTCTTCACCTCGATCTCAGCTCTTCGGCCTGGGCACTGCAAGGGCATCATCCATATCGTTTGTAGACACGAAGCTCAAAGAAATGGCGGCGGCCACAAGTTCAAGCCCGTCGACAAGCTCAATAACAGTAGCAGATCAAGTAGAAGGTATAAAAAGCCCTCCAAAGCTCTTCGGTGTTCCACTTCATGGAAAGAAGCGCTTACATCCCCAGTGGGACGTTGTTGATCAGGCGGAGACAAACAGCTTACAAGAACAGTACACACATATAATACTGGCACCCTCCAAAGCTCTAAAGACAGACTTAGCTCTCAACCTCACACCTTCCTCTGCTTGAAATTCAGCTAACTGTATTTTATTTTAGTGGAATTGCAGCTAATTTTGAGAGAATGAGTTTTTCACAATGTCTCAAATGGATACAGTCTAATCTCTGCTGCCTGGTTTTTCCCATGATCTACATCTCTTACTGTCATAGATATTGCAATTACAGCTTGTCTGGAATTTCATTTCATCACAGCAGCAGCAGAAGATCATGCTGTTCTTTGCTTAGTCTTATTTTATCTTTCAGTCTGCAGGGCTGTTCACTGCATCTTTGATCATGGATATTAATTCCTTGTATAAGATTTGAGCATGCTTATCAGTTTGTATATAATTGTTGTCTCTTGATACTTCCTTGTGTATCATAAAACTATTGTGTTAAAGAAAAACGAGTGATTAATTAAAGCCCCTCAAGCTCACGTCGTCATGAATACAGCCTCAGCCTCAGCTTCAGACCCACATTTATTTGTAACAGCAGCAGCAGCACGGTTGATTATTCTCCAATGTATGACATCATAATTAATGCCTGTTTATCCTTCCCCACCTTCAACATTCTTAACTTCCTTCCTCTGTCATCAGTTTCTGCAGCTTTATTTAAGGAGATTCAGGTAACCAAACAGGTAACAAACACAGCCTACTTTTATTACGTCATCTGGATTCTGCACTGTCTGGAGTTACATGTATACTAATAATACACACAGAAATTAAATGCAAACAAAAATCCAAACCTCTCAAATAATTTCAGCATTTATGTTCCATCTATCACTGTGCTTGAACTTTGGCCCTACCTTGCATGATATTATATTGAATCCAGTACGACACAAACCAATTGAGAGGAGAAATGTTCTTCAGAATCTGAACTGTGTTGATAAAATTTAAGTATAAGCTTGGCCTCTATGCTCCATTATGGACACAGGGAGCAATGGGGGTTGAATATGAAGTAACGCAATGAATATTGAATGGGTTCTCTGCTTACCAACATTCTATCAACGACCTGCATGTCCTTGATCAGAAACCACTTACTTACATTATCTGTTAACTTTCAATGGTACTTCACTGTCATTTTTAACAAATACTGGCAATCTACCACCTTTGCAATGTAGAAGTGCAGATTGCCATTTCCAATTTATACCACTAGAGCCATTAACTCCGCTACTATTCGAGTCATTGCGTACATCTGGTTTGAAGTATTGGAGCTCCTAAGTTGATTAAGGTGGAGGTAATCCCAGTCTAAAAAATGGACGAAGCCGTCTATTCAAACCAAAAACTGGCCCAATATCGAAATATTTTGGGAACCTTGAGATTTACCGCTAGTTGGATGGTTATGAATGTAGATGGCTGAAGTACTAATTACTCTATTCGCTCTGTATATAGATTTTTTCAGACGTACTGTATCGCTTATTTACAGATTTTCCAGTAACAGTCGTTTCGTTTGATTCTTCAGGCGATACAGCAACATGTGTTTTGGCAATATGCCATTCAAGAACCAGCCACTCTGGTCTGTATTATTTTGTTTGTGATAGCTTGTTTCTGGTTGTAGGTTAGATTGGGATGCTCTTTCCTGTTTTCTAATATTTCTCCTGAGTACTTTATCCTTCAACTTTGGTAATATGGCGGACTCCTTGTGATATATATACATTACAATGAAATGAAAGTTGCAGACATATGTATATATATACACGTCGTTAACGTTGAGGAAGTACAACTTAATTCATTCAAAAATAGTTGAAAGGAAAGGAAAGTTTGCTCATTGAAGATAGCAAGATAGTTCCTTATGCTCATCGAAGGTAGCAAGATAGTTCCTTCTGAATACTTTTAACTGGACCATGTTGGTGTTATATTTTTTCTCTATGCTTTGGTTTTAAATGTTTTGCTTAGTTGAATTATGACACTCTTATGTTTTACATAAAATCTTTGGTTTTAAATGTTCTTCTTAGTTGGTGCATTACAGGTTTAAATTTATAATTGCATTGTACTGAGTTTCATTTTATGGAGTGCAACATTTAGGTTGAACTAGGGAATGAGTACAATGGTTTAAAAAATGCAAGGATAACTCGTTTTTCTTTGTGTTAATATTTATGAGTTTTTTTGGGGTTTTTTGGTATGAGGATATATATAGCTTCATATGATATAGAGAATGGAGTTTCTTGGATATTAGAAACACTGAACTTGGGTAGTCTAAGTTTTACTCTTAAGGAAAACTTTTAAAACAAAGTGGCTGAGATCACAATGATGGATGACTTTTTCATTATTATTAGTTATTTATTTTAACATAGACTTTTTTTTATTATGTTTTTCATATTGTTTAATTATATGCTTTTGCACATTGTTCAAAGGACACTAAAGGTAAACTTTTGCATCATGAGAATTTATTTTTCAGGGTGTTGTGAAAGCAAAATGAAGTGATATCATGGCCTGAAGTTAGGAGAAGGAATGTATACATGGTTAATGTAGGGTACCAAACTTCATAGTTCACACTCTTAGTGAGTAAATTGCATTTATGATGGAGAATCTTCCATGATACAAGTGTCTTAATGTATGAAAATATTAAGATAATTGAAACTAAAATGAAGAGGAAAAAGCAAATAACACATCATCCACATAATAAACACAAGATGTACCTTAGGAAATCCCAACATGTAAGGAAAACCTAGCTAAGGGAGGTCTATATTCTTGTTTTTTTTCTTAGCTATGAAATGCAAGTACAAAGAAAATACACTATGTATGGAGCTTTGGAAATGATTGCACACAAGTTTTATGTGGAAAGGAGCCAAGGGTTGATACTGATATCACTTCTCTTTGGGGAAGTCCTGGAGGAGGAAGTGGCTTTGATCTCTAGGGACTCTGGGAGTTGGGGTACTTAGGTGATGGAGATGCGCAAAAAATTGAAAGGGAAAGCGAAAGTCGGCTACCTGCGTGCTAACAAGGAAGTGACAAGGAGAAGCTCAAGGCAGGCCGTGTGGCTTTACAAGACAACTATTCCGTAGACAATCCAGGAAGTAGTTGAGGAAGTATAGCAAGGTCTCTAGGTGGAATTGGAGGAGGCTAAGCATGTTGATGATTTCTCGACACTAGAGGAATGGATCCGATATCTTGGGACCACCAAAGCATGACATGCCCTGTATGAGCATGTGAAGACAATGTTTTGGGTAACAAAGGGGCTCTTATCCTGCGTATTATTGGAATGTGGGAAAAAGAAAAGGATGATGAAATGCCTATGCAATTTTGGAAGGAGCATCATGTTGACACCTGCCTCATGCATAAGAAAATTGACATGATCACCAAGAAACTGGGTGTTTGTGACTAGGTAGAATGCTGTGGGCGACAACATCACCAATGCGCCGCAAGCTGGAAGGGTTGGGTCGACGACCGACCACCAGGGTCCACGATCAATGTTTAATTCTCTGATGTTGGATCTATTGCATGTTTTAGATACAAATAGTATGGATAGTGTTGTTTTCGTTTTGTTGTCAATAGGTATAGTTATGAGACTGGTCCTTATGCTTATGGTGACTTTTATAGACAATAAAAATCCCTGTTTTCCCCCACACGAGAGGGGTAGTTTTAGAGATCTGAACTAGTTGATGATATGCTATATTGGCATGGGGTATTTGGACTGAAGGGTTGGGATCTGTTTTGACAACAACAATATGTAATCTTCATGTTGATATATAATATATAGATTTCTTGAAGAAAAAAAACTTTAGAAAATGTTGTACATCATATGTTACTTTATCTTTGAGTTTGGGTCGTCAAACATGTTCCTAAGGAATCAAAGGACTGTATCATATTTAAATCTCTCTATGAAATTTGTGGTCATTTTCATTGTTTGTTTATAGACTAAGGGTTCATTGCGAACTTCTATAAGGATTAGAGATGCATCTCTCTATGAAATTTGTGGTCATTTTCATTGCTTGTTTATGGACTAAGGGTTCATTGCGAACTTCTATAAGGATTATAGATGCATCACCTTGCACTTTCATGAGATGATTCACTTAAAAGAAAAACTCACAAACACCAATAATCCAACTAGTGACACCTCTTAATGTGTATCTCACGATGATTTGAATAAAAAAAAATTATAGCTTACCGAAAATCCATATAACTTTTGGTAGATAACATAAGTTCCTTTCAACACAATGTAATGCCTTCAAAATATAGAAAATTTTAAAGAATGTTAAACACATTGTAATTTCCTCCATTACAAAAATAATGTCATCTCCCAACAACATATAAACACAAACTTTAAATTTAATATTATTTAACTAAATACTCTTCTAATCAAAATTAAGATAATAATTTTTGTACCCTAATATTTTGGTCCAAACTCTACACAAATGCTTTCATTTAAAAAAAAATGACATCTCCATAAATACAAGCCTTAAATTCAAAATCCTTTCACTAAAACTTCTCCCATGATCATTAAAAGCTTAAATTGACGTGCACCTTAATATTTTGATGATTTCACAACCCCTTCCTAAAAATTTTAAAGTTGATGACTTCTTCCAATTTTTAGGTAATTTCAACACGTATTGGCAAGGTTTATGCAAGATACACTAGATTTCGTTGGTGTAATTTTACCAGTTATAAGCTCGAGGTTTATTAGAAAAATATTTTCCACATTTTAACATGTAATTTAAATTAAAACTAGCACATCCACATAGTTTGTGGTTGGATTACTTCTATAAAGATTAAATGGTTAAGAAATAGTTATGGAATATAAGACACATTAGAGTTTTTTTTATTCCTCATATTCTTCTAGTGCCTAGCTGCATGTTATCATGGACATTCTTAGTGTTAGCCATTTATCAAATGTCAATTTATCAACTATCAGTTATTATTTATATTATTTTTCTTTTTATCTCACATTCTTTAGTTATGTCTCATGAAGTGTTAGTTATCCATTCATAAACTATGAGTTATCCATGCATTGCTACCAATTATCTATTCATGAGCTAGCTACCAGTAATTTTTTATATTCCTTTTTTTATAATTGTTTATTTCAAATTTTGAACCAGTGCCATAAAATCAATCTCCAGGGTACACTTATCTCATCCTAGTTAGTAGATGAAAAAGCATAAACAATAGTCCACCCCAAATCTCAAATAAAAACTTTTATCAACATAAAAATAAATAAATAAATAAAATTTAGTTTCAATCGATATATTAAAAAATCTTTTAATTCAATTAAGAGTCAAAATTAGATCACTTTATATGATATTGGTTTATCAACGAATCGTTAGTATTAAACTACATTGAAAAAAAAGCGAAATTAACTATAATAAAACAACCTATATATTCTAAAACTATTATTAAAAAGAAATTGGTTTATCAACGAATCGTTAGTATTAAACTACATTGAAAAAACTGCGAAATTAACTATAATAAAACAACCTATATATTCTAAAACTATTATTAAAAAAGAAATTTAAATGGATTATAAAATTGAAGTTCTAAAAACGAAAACAAATTTATATATTCTAACAGATTATTAAAATTATAAGATAATAAATAACAAAATTATATATTCTAACAGATTATTAAAATTATAAGATAATAAATAACAATTTTTTAAATCTTTCAGAGCTTCATATATATATATATATATTAAATTGCAACTTTCCATTTAAATTATATTACTGCATGGAAATATTAACTAAATAGGTTGGTTTAAGTTTTAATTATAGTCTAAAATAAGAAATTATCACTTAATTTGGCTAGACTCTTCTAAGTGATGTTTCACCTTATATAATGTATTACAAGAGGAATTAAAAATAAAAATGGTGTGAAAAGTACATAGAAAAGAAATAACATGAAACCAAACGCCCTAGCATAAAATAATAAGAAAATAACGCTAATAATGTATAGGAAGCAGAAGGAGACTATTGGAAGGTTCATTTGGCATCTTCTGTTTCTGTCTAGCATTTCATTGTGGTAGACAACCATGTTGTATTCTTTTTTATACACAAAATGGAAGTCCTTAACATCTTTTAAGGGATGCACTATCTTCTAGAAGCATCTATATTAGACAAATAAGGAAAGAATTAATAAAAAAACTTATTAGAATATAAAATTTTGTTGTAGCCTTTCTAGCAGTGGGTGGGTAGGTGGAGAAAATAAGTATGTTATACATTACACATGATAGTGATAGACTTTGTTTTGATTATATACATAGGAGGCACAACGAATATGCAGCTTTATTTGAACTTTTTGTGCAAGTGGATGAATAACAATATATGTATTACGTACCATACATCATCTGCACAATAACCTTATAAAAAAACTATAATAATTTAATCATGTAGTCTTCATCACATTATTTGACATGTATTCAACACAGAATTTCAGTTCCCTACAGAAATATTATACTTAAAGTTTCAACGACTTTCCCAACATGGAATCTATGTTCTTTCGTATAAAAATAAAGCCATGTTACCATGTTTTTAACATGGTAATAATTTTGTGCAACTATGGAGTTATAAATTTTGAATGGCATGATGATATATATTTTTATTCTATTTAAAAGAGAGATTTCAATTTGTTTTTGGAATATTGAAAGACATGGTAATCTTGATACTAAGAGCTCTAATCAATTATTAATTTGTGAAAGGATTTGAATTCATGAAAATGATAATATTTATTGCATTAACCTAGGTGGAAAGTGGTGGTTTATCTTATAAAAAAATTGTAAAAGTAAAAAAATATAAATATAAATATAAACAATAAAAAATAAGAATGTATGCATTAGGGTGATGTAGTAAGTCTATAGTGGTCTTCTCAATCAACCAAGCTAAGTTTAATTGACAATTTGTAACAAATCTAATAGAGTTTTCTGGGAGCAATAACATGAATGGTGAGAAAGTAGATTTTGTTATCCCTTTATGAGAAGACATTCCCCTTTAATAGGACCCCCATCTTGGGTATGTATTCAAATCCCATCTTGGGTATGTTAGACGTCCTTTTTGAGTGAGACCCCATCTTGGTAGGCACTAGCTTGCGTGTTGGACTTGGAGTAGCTACTAATAATTATGACAAATTTGCTTCAGTCAAACTCTTATCGTCATTTGCACACTCACTTGGGATCCTGTCCATATAGATTTTAGGTGATTCCAAACTTGTCTGAGACTTACTGAAGCTTGATAATCCTCCTTGGAATGTCTTCTTGCCACCTCTATGTGAGGATATTATTAGGATCAGTGCTCATTTCCAGCGGATCACCTTCATGCACATTTACCGTGAGCAAAATCAAGAGGCGGATCTTCTCTCTAAACAAGGTCTTCTTTTACCTGCTGGATCTATAGAGAAATGGGTAAAACATTGCAGTGCAACCACTTCACTGGGTAGGTGTCAATTATGATCTTTTTCATATTCTCCAACAAACATCTCACCTTCAAGTAAACATTATTTATAAGTTTGAATATTCTGCCAAAAAAAGGGCAGTCACACAAGCTATAAAATGCCATATGTGTATTGCATATTTACTGAACACATACTCACTTGAACTTGTAAGGCCTAATGGGTATATGAACAATATGGTTTTATATCAATAAAATTGTGATAATTTTTCTATAGAAAAAAAAACAAAAACAAAAACACTTATATACATGTTAATTCATAAACAATCATAAGTTGAGATATTTTAGACTATCTTCTTTAAATATTTAGATATATTTTTCAAAAACATCCAATTTATTATAAAAAATTCAACAAAACATTTTTTTTCTATTTTATAAATATCCTAACTTTCTTTATCCTTAAATTTAAAAAAAAAATCATATTAACATACATATATACAAGCTTCCTTCTACCAACATCATTCCAAAAATTCCTTGATACCTTAGACTCTCGAGCCTAAGACATTTTAATCTTAAGATGGAGTTTTCAAGATGCCACTCCATCTTAGCTCACAAGAATCTATTCCTGAATTTCTTATTTCAAATGAGTTGTTCAAAATAATGGCTATGAGAATTAACAAGTTTTTCCATTTAAAAATTAAAAAAATTCATAAACTCCCTTTTTATCTTTTATTTTCAATTTCCCAAACTTTTACTTTCTAATATCCAAAATCTTATTCACAAAATGATTTTCCCAACTTTTAAATTTTTATTTATTAAAGGAACTATTTTTCCAAACTTTTAATAAAAGAACTACTTACCATATAATTTTTTAAAATGCAATTCTTTTCAAAGATTTTTTCTTTTAAGTATTTAAATATTGATGAATTTTACTAAATCATGAATTTCTAGTTATAAAATATTTACCAATTTTTTTGTAAAAATATTTAAATTTCTAAAGATTTTATGGTTTCAAATTTCATAAATATTTAAAATTAAAAAAAAATCTTGTGCAATTTAAATAAATTTTAAAAAAAATGAAAATTAATAAATCTTTTTATAAAAAAAATATGAAAAATAACACAAACAAATGTAATGCTTAACATTTTCCTACTATTTACCAAATTTTCATAACTCTTAAAAAAAACATCCACAAAATTTATAAACCATCAAATATCTTCATCTACTCTTAAATATGTTTAAAACAGTATTAATATTTTCAAGAACCATGAATCCTATCTCATTTTTTTTTAATTTAAAAAGTTATATTGACCAAATAAAAAGTTCACTTCATAATTATTTCAATTTCATTATTATTCAACACTCTTATAATAGCAAACACTATATATATATATTAGAAAAAATCAAAGTTTTGACTGGAACTAGTCTTTAATTCACCTACTAGAAAGGCCATCAAAATTGAAACTAATCCTAAGAAAATGACTTTCAATGTTAACTCATCATTTTCAACTCTTTAATATCCCAATCCTACTTTTTCCTTATTTTCTTTTCTCTTTTTTACTTAATTTTTTTTTCTTTTAAATTTTTCTTTTTTATAATTAATTATATTTTATAACAATTTTATTTTTTTCATAATATAATAGACATTGGAAAATTCTTAAAATATTGATGGGATAAAATCATTTGTCATCTTTGTGATATTAAAAATGCTGAAAATGAAAATCATTTTCTCATAAAATTTCTTGTACACTCGCACTAAAGTGCAATTTGAAAATATTTGTTAAAATATTAACCTTCCTAACCTTTTAACTAATCACAAACTATGGTGATATAGAAATGCTTCTCTTAAAGCATTTTAAACTAAAAAGAAAATTATAAAGAAAATAGAGCATTTCCTTACATTTTTCAAAGTTCTATAAATCAAAATTAGTCTTAAACTTTAATAACCACCACCACCACCACCAAGAACATCATCATATATAAATAAATAAATATTTATAAGAAAAATTAAAAATACTATTTAACAAATCCAAAAACACCTAATTAATTACAATACCAAAATTATTAACTATACTTCCTACTCTATTATCCCTAAGATGTTATGTTCAAATTATACATTATATACCTACACAAGTTAAAAAAACTTCATTAGAGTAAGCTTCTTTTAACTTCATTACAATAAGCTTCCCATCATTGCCTTGGTACCTAACCCATTAAGAATAATTATGAAAAAACTTTAATACATAAAATTCTAAAATAAAACTATCCAAATAAATTTTTATTTTAATTAATCTCACATAAAAACAAATACCAAACACAAAAGAATTCAAAATGTTCATTTTAAATTTTCTCAATTCAACAATATCATCATATCCTTTTTATCTTTAAACCATTTAACTTTCTCTTTGTTCTAATTATTTTCTCTCTAATAAGTATAGATTACCCTTGAAAAGAGTTGAAACTTTCATTTTTTTTCACATAAATACTCAATATGAATTTGAATTAATTTGAATTCCTTATCCACTTTACCCAACCAAGAGCTTATAATTATCTATGTTGATATAATTGTGCACCTAATTTGACCTTTGACCTTAAAAAAATCAATTCCTAAATGTTGGGATTGGACTAATCCCAACATAATGATGAAAATGGAACTACCATGATCCATAGTCACAATCTACTCATGTGTGTAATTGATTCCATGGTGTTATTAGACAATCCCCATAAGGCACCACTCTCTCCCATGAGTTAGGTTGATTGTTGATTGGAACTATAAAATAATAATATAAATAACATACCATTTTCCTCCCTAGAATTCCAATAGTCATTGGAATTTTAACCATGATCTCCTAACCAATCTTCATTATTGTATAAAATAATAATATAAATAACATACAATTTTCCTCCCTAGAATTCCAATAGTCATTGGAATTTTAACCATGATCTCCTAACCAATCTTCATTATTTTATAAAATGCTGATCATGACTATGAAGAAAAAAACAAAACTCCCACCACTACCAACAAGAATACCACCGCCACCACTACCAATAACAATATTATTGGAACACATTAATCAAATCAATTTATTTTTCCTATGCCATGGATTTGTGACATTATTTACTAAATACGAGATTACTCTTTTCTAGGTTTCGGTAACATTAGCATTTTATGCTATGATTGTTACTTTGAAAAGTTGTAACATAGACCATTAGATTAAATTCAATTCTATTTAAGGATGTAGAATGTTTTATCTTCTCAAATAGCAAAATCAATATAAATGTTAAATCTGGTCGGCCATAATGTTGTATCATAAAATGCAACATAGATATGCCACTTGTTAATATGCGATAAATAACAAAAACATATTATACATATGAGCCGTCTTTTCCACTTTAAATTGGAACACCACTTTACTTCTTAGTGCAATTAAATTTAGTCTTAAGGATATTGTAAGACTATTATTATAAAGTTTGTACTCACGTATCCTATATTCTATACATTAAAAAAAAGATAATTTGTCAATATAATTTTTCCTTACAAAATATAAGTTATGTCAAAAGTTTATAGGCAGATCCTATATTCTATAAATTATAATAATAATAAAATTCGTCATCTAATTTTCCACCACAAAAAATAGGTTTTTAAAAAAAAATTATACATGTTATAAATAAATATCATCACTTTTTTAATTAACAAGGTAAATAACTTAATATATTAAGTTAATTGGTTTAAATTGATTCTAACTTAATATATTAAGTTAATTGGTTTAAATTGATTTTTATTTTAAGAAATGGTAAAATTTATTATAATTTATTTATCAAACAATTCTTAACCTTTTTTTTTTAATTCAATGAAATGAAGATGTTTTTTTAATAAAACTGCCCCTTAGTCCATCATAACAATTTTAACTCTTAACAAATATTATAAAATACATTACTAAAAATTTATTATCAAAATCTGATAATCTATTATTTTTGACTTAATAATACATTACTAAAAATTACTTATCAAAATCTGATAATCTATTATTTTTGACTTAATAATTCTAATAATTATAGAAAAAAAATAAGAAATCGATAATGAAGGAGAAAAAACCAAAATAAAAATCTTGTTGCCTCTTCTAAAAATATAAAAAATAAACTCCCCAACACCCATGATGTTGTTCACATGGGGATTGGGGAGATCTTTAGATTGCCCCAGCTCTAGAAAATGACGTCGAGGGGTGACACGACGGTCGATAAAGGTTTTTATGTTCCTGATGGGGGACATTTATAAATCGCTCAACCATATTAATTTGCCCGTACAAAACCTTGATATTTTTGGCACTAGTCTATTGAATGCACCATATAAAATAATAATAGTTTGGCACTAGTCTGTCCAATGCACCATTTAAAATTCATGACCTAAATTAGTTACAAATGGATCGTAAAATAAAAGTGTGGAAGAAAGCCAGTTAAGCATATATTAAAATCCATCAAAAACGTAGATGTAACAAGAGCCAGGAGGTGGCAATGTCTTTGCTGCTAGGGTTTTGATAGATATCTTGTATCCTCAGAGCACAAAACTGTTGGTTTCTTCGATGGGGCGTCCCAAGCAGAATTCTAGCCTGTTGGGGGCTGGGGCCATCCTCAAATTGGAGGATCATAGCTATTTTAAAATTTGGATGAACTGCGGGCATGGATCGAACACAAAAGGTGAAATCCTATCTCTTTGGATGTTGCTTCGATTCACTGCTTTTTTCGGTTTGGATGGACTCCATATCTTCGTAGATTCTAGGGTAGTCATCAATTGGGCTATGGGGTTGCTCCAGATTGATGTTCTTCAATTGGTTCCCTAGTTGAAAAGATCGCGTTGCCTGATTTCATCATTCCACAAGCTCTCCTTCTCACACATCTACAGGGAAGAAAACCATCAGGCTTACCTTCTTTCAAAGTGGGCTTTACAGGTGGACGTCGACTTTATATTTTTTGAGCTAAGGACTTCTGATGGACTGTTCGATGTTTCAGATTGGTTGGTTTCCTTTGAATAATTTTGTGGGGGATCATGGACTAATTGGTCTCTCTGAGAGATGTTACCTTCCAATTCGTTGATGATGTCTAGTATGTTTTTTTTTTCTATCTTAAGCCTATCACTGCTCTGTCTCCCGTGTAATCATAGTCGTTATTTTCATATGAGGATTGGTCAATGGATGGAGTGCTTTTTCCAGGAACAAATCCCCGTCTGAAGCCTAGTATGGGCGGTTTTTTTAGTTGTGGTGGTGTTCTAAGAGTGTCCTCTAGGTGCCCATTGTGGCCTGCCTTGCCATCTGTTTTTTTGTCCATGTACTGGTTGAATCCTTCCTGGTCATGGGTTGTGGTTCCGACTATATTTTGTGTCCTTGTATGGCTTTGTGCCTTTTTATCCAACTTTTAACGGATTTTTTATAATAGAAAATTGTCTTTTTTTGGGGAAAAAAAAGATATCTTGTAAATATGAGAGTATATTCATATGAGAATATATTCATGACAATGTTCTTATTACATTCTTGTGACAAGTCAGAATTACATTTGATTGATATGAATTTTGAACATGGCACTTACATTTGATTGATAGGGATTTTGCACATGACACTTTTCCCTTTTCTGAGTCAATTTTCTTATAATTTTTTTTACACCATTAGCAATTCTCAACATCGGGGACATTGGCACCTCATGGCTCTTGTTTTTTAATTATTTTTAGTTATTTTATCTTTTAAAACAATTTTACATTAATAATAGAAAATTATTCATATATACAAACAAAAATAGGTATCTTAAGATGTATGGGTATTTGAGAAATGTACATTGTTTAAAATATTAAGAGGTTCTTGAACACCTATTTTTGTAGATAATATATTTGCCCAAACTTATGGATATGTTTTATAAAATAATTATTTTTTTATTCTCAAATACGAAAATGAGTGTGAAACTATAATTTGTTCACAAAATGTTAAATGGTCCCATAACACTTATCAAGACCTCCTATACTTAGAATACCCCAACACAATTTCTTAAGTGGGGGAATATTAAGATCATATTTGATACAGAATACACTCCTAACGACCTATAGAGCCAACCTACTTTATAATTATTTGTTATAGCTTATAATAATAGAACAAGCATAGTCATTATGTTGTTAGTTTTCTTGTTTAGGTTTTCAAGGCTTGTAGTCATGGTGGTTTCGTTGTTGTATGATTAAGTATGCATGATTGTTTATACTCTAGTCTAAAGTTGTTGATGGGGCTTAAATACCAACTTAAGCAATAAATCATCATTAACACCATTAACACGTGAAATAATACTGATATCCATACGTTTGCAAATTGCTCCATTACTAAGTTATACACATTTCCTTGCATTTATATGCCCTACGAATTACTTACAACTCTCAAAATTCATGGGCGAGATCATGGCTTCATGGTTACGATCCAAGTTAGTTTGCTTGACAAATTAAATGATTAATTGTTTGGAAACAGGTCCATGTCATATATCAATGTTGTCTTATTGAATATATAGAATTACATTATGGGCATTTGACAATATGCAACCCCAAGCAGGAGGAGGAGGCCATAAAAGAGAAGGTAGATATTTGGGAGGAAGAACTAGTGGAAGGGGTGGACCTATACATTGCTACAACTATAATGAGGTAGGCCATCTCTCTTAGGATTTCCCTTTTCCCATATGACCCTAGTGTTCCTACTGTAGGGTTAATTCTCACAAAATTGAAGACTGTCCTTAAATAATTGCAAAATCAGACTATTGAGCATGAAAGAGGCTAATACATTTATGAAAATTGGAACCAAGGTCTATTTATGAAGGGACATGTTTGACTAGCAATGTTGTTACTAAGGGAGGAGCTCGAATTGGAGATGACACTAACAACTTGGATCTTTTGAAAATTCAAAAAGTAGGGCTATGAGGCCTACGCTTTACCCAATGCAATAGAAAGAGTTCTTTGAAAAAGCAATGGATATGTTCCATCATATCCTATTGTCTTCTTCACCTACACTTGCAAAATGAAACCAAGAGTGTGATTTTGCACCTATCCTAGAACCTCAAAGTTGTGGAACAGGATCAGAAGTAGGAACTCCAGGCAATACTAAGAATGTTTTTGTCCTTTGGGTTACATAATTTGCTTATATTTTAGAATATGAATAGCTGACTAGGAGGTTTCATAACACCCTTCACATGCTTTCTGAAATTGAGGAAGAGGAGGAACTTATTTCTATTTATCTTTTTCAAAGAAAGACTCATAGAGCGAGACAAAGGAAGACGAGGACTGTGAAATAATTCTAGATAGATGCCTTGGTAAATGGATATGGAACGAAGGATGTGCTCTTGGACCTTGAATTGGATGTCAAATTTCATCCAAAGAAGGCTTGGGAGGCTATGGGGAGCCCTTGATTGTTTTTATTCACCCATACATAAGGCTAGCCGGTATGGAATTTTCTCCATTGGCAAGTTGGAGATTGTAGAGGTTGAATTAGCTAGTGTTAAAAGGTATGCTAATTTTGAAGTAATAGAAATCATGGATAAGATAGATCCCTATCTGGCCTTGTAAGAAATTGATTAGGAATTTGAAAAATATGGTGTCATTGATTTGAAGAAGGGAACTATGACATTTGAGGTGAATGGTATGAGGGTCACACAACCATTGGATCCTTATCAAGATGATAAGTACATGGAAATTGCTATAGATTCCATAGAGAAGGATTCCCTAGACTAGATTTATACCACAATTGCTAGAATAAGAAAATACTAGATTAATCTGATAGTGAATGGATCAATTAATTGATGGAGTACCCATTCCTTTGATAGTGACTCTGAGGAAGTGTTGAATGAGTGGCATAATAAAAGGCATGAAATCTCTTCTAGATATTGCACAACTGTAAATTTTGTACAATTGACTGGCACCAAAATACAAAACTCTTTGGGCCTAGAATATTTCTTGGATGATATGAACAACAAAGTTGTGGAAGATCAGAGGATCATTACCATGGACATTGATCTATGGGGTACTCCTACCAGATGGTGGGTTCACTTAAGGAGAGTTTATTAACCTAGATGTAATACAAGTGGTTATGACACACAGGTTTGTTCCCCCACCGGGATTTGAATGTTTAGATCAACCTCTCTCTAAAATTAAGGACATTATGACTATGGATATGTATGATGGAAGTAAATATAATTTTTTTATGTTGGAAAATGTACCTAGAAATGGGAAAGTGAAGGCTTGAAACCTTAGTTCTTGGTTCACAATTTATTACATCGTTTAGGGCCTATTATGAAGGATTGGTATCTACATGAAGAGACCATAATAAAAACCAAGAGTTGGGATAAACTTCATGTTAAATTCGGTGAGTATTTTTCCTTTGTTGGTAAATATCTTGAAGTGACTACATCATTAAATTGGTCAAGGAATTATTGTTTACTAAGAAGTTGTAGAATACTGATACTCCTACTATATGTCCTCATCACTAGGGATTGGTTGATTTTAAAATACATATCAGACAACTGGAATCCCCTTTGTAGTGTGGAAATTTTGAATAGACAGAGGAGGATGCAGATGATTTAGAGGATTTGAGGCATATTTTATTCAAGGAATTTGAAGGATCCATAATGGTTGAAGGGGAAGATAAGGATAATGATACATGAACCCATAAAGTTGCATAAGTTCAATATTAGGAGTGAGGATAGGCCTAAGGTTTCATCTATTAGAGATTGGCAAGATAAGAAAACCAATTCTAAGATCACTGATTCACTTAAAGAATATGAGGACTTGTTCTTGCAAAATAAAATTGAGTTGAAGGGAATTAAAGGAGACACATGGAAGATGAAAATTGAGAAACTAGAAGATGTGAAACTTGTGAAACATCGACCGTACATGATTAATCCTAGAGTTAAGGATAAATTGAAGAAACAAATTGACAGGATGCTAGCTATAGGGTTGGTATTTCCATTCAATGAATTTGATTGGATCATCTCTATTGTGATCCATAATAAGAAGGATATTGAATATATTAGGGTCTATGTTGACTATAGAATCCTAAAATCAACATCTATCCATGATCCTTTCCCTACTTTGTTTAGTGATGATGCACAATATCAAGTTGCAGGGAAATAATCTTATTCTTTTACTAATGGGTTCTCAAGATATCACCAAGTAAGGTTAGAAAAAAAAAGATAAAAATAATACCACAATCACCATTTAATGGGGTTCATTTTCCTACAATGCCATGCCTTTTGGAAGTAAAAATGCACCTACATTGTTCTCTTAGATTGTGATTGCTACTTTTAGGGGATTCATTCATAAGTTTTTGGAAGTATACATGAATGACTAGATTGTTTTCAACTTATTTAAATATAACTCTAGTTTGTTGCACCTAATGTTTGATTGGTGTTGATAGATTTAAATCTCCTTGAATTTGAAGAAATGAATTTTATGTGTTCCTTTTGGAAATCAACTAAGTCATATTTTTTGAAAGGAGTCTTGGTAGACACTGTACAAAATTATTGTTAGTGTGAATATTCCATGTCCTACAAGTGTATGAGAGTTGTGATCCACATTGAAGGACATAGGGTACTATGGAAGGTTCATCTGCAACTATCTTCTATCGTTGCACCCATGGAGAAACTCTTGAATAAAGTAAAAAATGTTTATTTGGACTCCCAAATGCAAGGCAACATTCTCTTTACTAAAAGCAAATATGGTGAGTGATTCGATTCTTATATTTCCTTGTTTCAATATATAATTACATGTGCATGTGTATTCCTCTAGGATATCACTGGAATCATCCCTTGCAAAACTAGGGGAGGGAAGCACTAACCATCTGGTTAATTTTGTAAGTAGGAAGTTGTCATAAGCTAAGTACAATTACACAATGATGGAGCAAAAAGGTTTGGCTATGGTCTACTCTCTACAAAAGTTTTATCACTACTTATTGGGTGATCGATTCAAGTTCTACATTGATCCTTCTTCCTTAAAATATTTGATCAATAAGCTTGTTATTGAAGTTCAAATATATAGATGGTTATTATTATTCCAAGAATTCTCTTTCAAAATTGTATTTAAACTAGGAAAGCACAAGTTCAAACAAATCATATTTATTGGTTGGAGATAGGAGATTCAGGAGGTGTTATAGATGATAAAATTCTCAAAGTATAATTATTTAAAGTTGAATATGTACTAGAATTTTGATTGAGATTGTATTATTTTTAGCCATTGGTTCAAATCCAAAATATTATTTCACAACCCATAAGTGCCACTTTGTTGTTTAAGCTATGGAATATCAATTGATTGTGGGGCATTTATATAAATTAGGAATTGATGGTATCCTTATAAGATGTGTGATGGATCATGAATTTAAGGATATTTTATAGGAATTTAATCAAGGATTTGTGGGAGGACATTCTAGTGTGAAATCCATAGCTAGGAATCTATAACAAGCTAGTCTATGGTGGCCAAGTATCTTCAAATATTCCTATGAGCATGCTAGATATTGTGATGTTTGTTAACATGTTGGGAATGTTTCCAACATAGATGAATTTTCCCTACAACTAGTGCAATCCCTACAACCATTTGAGAAGTGGGATATAGTCTTGATTGGAATTATCAATCCTCTTGCCAGACATTCAAAGGAATGGTACATCATTACCAAACCCAACTACCTTATTTGGTGGGATGAAGATGAACTAGACAAATATTGTTCTATATATAAACACCATGATTTATATTCAAAAACACCATTCCCAAGTTTGGGTTTCTTAGGAGTCTTATAAAGACCATGGTATGCATTTTATGAGTTCCACCATAGTTATTATGACTAGAGAATTTCTCATTCTACATCATTGAATCAATCCATATCACCCTCAAGAAAATGGAATACTTGAGGCTTATAACAAGATTTTGGAAACTAGATTGACCTAGGTATGTTTAGAAAATTAGGATGATTAAGATGAAAGGGTTCATGTTGTGCTATGGGCTTACTGAACCACTACTAATAGATTTCGTAAGTAGACCTCATTTCAACTAGTATATGGAAGGTAGGTTGTTGTTCCAATTGAGTTCATAGTAACAAGTCTCTTCATTGCTCATTCTACTTGTATGACCGAGGAGGGATCAATTATGGAATGATTGTCCAAGCTATTGCATTCAAAGAAGTTGTGGATTTGAGAAAATTTCCATTAGTCACTGGAGAAAACCAAGTAGAAAGTGTGGCATGAGAACAACATTAAGATAAATTACTTTACTAAGGGTGATCTTGTTTTCCTATATGAAAACAAGTACTTGAAAACCCCAAGGAAGTTGTATATGGATTGGTTGGAACCATTTACAATTGCAAAACTACATGAGTTAAGTGTTGTTTAACTATCTCAATTGGATGGAATTTTTAAACTTGTATGGATGAATGGGAATTTCTTGAAGACCCATGTTTTCACCACTTAAATTCCATTGCATGCACTCCTATTATTTGGAGGAGAGTAGGATAGGTTTCCTTATTCTTTGTTTTCCATTTTTCCTTGTTGATTCTAAATTCAATTAATCCAATTTGGTTGAGTCATGATTTTCATGTTAAGAATGCCAACTTATATTATTAGTATAGTTGTAAGTTTCCTTTTTACTGTTTAGTTCATTTATGAAAAAAGTGTGTGGTTAAGAGAAGGGGGTGGGGGAAACCATATAGTTTATGGTATATAATTTCTTTTTCTAATTCATGAAAGAAGAGTTGGTCATATCACCAACAACTAGGATCATCCTTATTAAGATACCCCCCCGATAGTACAATCATTACCACCCATTCCGTAGTCCTCCAAGAGATGTTGTGGCACCACAATCCTCCACACAATAAGACAACATTAACATTTTACAACCCTTTCCCAAAAAAGAAAACCTAAGAATTTAAGCAATTGAATACAATAAATCCCTCAAATCCATAAAATAAGGGAAACAATAAAGGGAAAAAAAGAACAAAAAAACCTATATGACCAAAGGTAAATGCCCCCAACCAAATAAATATGGTTGGGGGTAATTAAAACCCGAGAAATCAAAACCAAACTTTTGCAACAACAATCCACAAAAATAGGAAAAAAATGGTATGAGGACCAATTTTCCTTGCACATTTTGTGGTGAGTTTGGTAATTAAACTCATAACTATTGTTGTATGGGAAAGTATCACAAATATAGATAGCTAGGTGCTTTCCATAATGAGTGGGTTAGGCACACTAAGAAAAGAATAAATTCCTATTCTAACTTCCCCTAGGATCTAACATGCATGTAGCATAAATAAAGAGATGATTAAAAGTGAAATTCCTTATTGGTGATGGTTTTCCTTAGATTTTTCATACTAGTTTCTTTGATCCTAATCCATATCATAAGCTTCATGAACCAAATTTCACGTAGATACAATCAAGACACCTTTCTTGTTACTCGTTTATAAAATTTAAAGAAACTAAAAAACATGCATAAATAATCCTACTCTAATATCCAAGTTTGTATAAATCCAATAAATAAAATTGAAAGAATATAAATGACACACAATATGGTGGGGGAAATGAGGTATATTTATATTAATAAAAATAAAGAATGTACAACACTTAGATACTTGGTCACACCTACCATAGTTCTCTTGAGTATGAGTCTCCTCCATAGCCATTAGCCTTAATCCAGCTATTGATCTAATTGTAGAACTTATCTCAATGAAGTATCCTATTAAAGGTTGATTGACTTCACCCAAGACCTTATTTCTCAACAACTAGAAGTTTAAAACCAAGATGGTTCTTCTCCTAATATATCTCTCCAAGATAACAACAATGTATTCACCTTGAATCTCTATCAATATCTGTCTAAATGCTCTTATCAATCTATCCAACCTGGTGCTCTTCACCCAATGTATCTTATTTATATGAAAACATAGGGTGATTAGCTTTAGGTGCATGCCAAGTATGCTTTAATAATTTCCTCCATGTGAAAAATTATCTCATCTTATAGGATAAAACTAAATTAGAGTCTTCTTTGAGAGAACTAACTCGAAGTCTTCTTCTATTTCATGCGTCTATTCCTCTTTTTTGTGTTATTTTGATCTTGGTCACAGGTATTGGGCCAAAAGTAGTGACCATAGGGCCTTGTTTGCTCCTTTTGGCCTAAAAGAAGCAGCCATATTGTCTTGGACACCCATTTTGGATTCAAAGTAAGAACCTTGTACCTTATTTGAAAACACAACTCATTTTACCATCACTTCCTCAATAGAGGGTGCCTTGGGACCAAATTTGTCTGTCTTCATTAAGGGTGTAAAATATTATTGTAACAACTATCCCCAAACATTGAATATAAATAGATCAAGGAGATGATGTCCAACCAAGGTATTAATATCCCACTAGGGACTAATAATTCTCAATATACATATCACACCTCATCACAACCACTGACATTGTGAAATAATATCCCCCTAAAAAATAAAGGGCGGTCACTAACCAATAAATAAACAACTCTTCCCAACCTTCAATATTGTATCCACCTCCAAATCCTACTCAACCAAGAGATCGTTCCTAAGAAAAAATATACATGAACTCAATAGATATTCACCTTTAAAATAATAACCATAAGTATGGAATGCCTCTTGACTAGACTCCAATGTATTAGGATGATGCACCACCTTCCACTAGCGGTCCTTTGAAAATTACACAACTTAGTACCAAATGCACCTCTACAATGCGTTAATCATTGTTATACCATTATTTACCACTCCCTTGGGATCATTAGAAACCTTTACCAACTTTAATTCTTTGAGACATTTTATTTTCTCATAACTTATTATTATTCAATAATAATAATAATTTATTAAGTTATTGAGAATCTTTATTATTGTTTCCATTGGAAATATAAACTTTATAGAACCATTGGTGAGTTGTGATGAGATTATATTCATGAGTTGGATCCTATATCTTATGCACTAACATTGATAAGGTCTAGGTGTCCACATTCATCCCCTCTACCTTCACCATCCACCTATATAATGAAGGTCCTTCAAGGGAGAAGAGGAGAAAACATTGAGACTGTCTTTACTTTGTCAAAATTATAGAGAGATATTGGAGAGTATTGTTATGCTAGTGGATTCCTTGGTGGATCCATACTGGTCTCATTAGATCGAGAGAGAAATCAAGTACATGCTTCCCATTTATAGAGAGCACCTCTTCCTTCCTTGTGTGATCATCATTGAGAGAGAGCCCAACCTTTGGTGATTGAGCTGAGGAGGATTTAGGGTCAAGGAGTCAAGGCGATATCTCATCATGAATATATGTAATAGCTTTGTGATGTATTTATTTCCATCTCATTGATATAGATATTGATGGTTTCCCCCCATATTGATTGTGTTATTTTCATGGTATACACTTGTGATATGGAATCTTATTGATTGAATTAACTAGATTAGATTTATACTCTTTATGCATTCTATATTGTTGAAAGGGTTTGAGGAAGGTGTATCTTGTCTATTTGTGTGAATATAGCAGGTGTTTAGAAGTTGGATCAAAGGATATCTAGGGACTACGCCAACCAAGGTTATACGGAGGGAAACCGTCGAAAAAAAGGTACACTTGAATCATTATCTTTTCAATTGTTTGCATGAGGTAAAAAGGGTTGTATATAGAGGGAAAATGATTGATCTCTACACCTGATATCTATATTTGGTATTGGAAATACCCAAGGGAGGTATCACCTATCTGTAGGAGGGATTTTCTCCATAACAGAATTGACGACTCCACTAGAAAGAATCTTTGAATTCTTCCTTATATCCCATTTTTCCCTTAGATCCATTCAATCCCCTGCTTTATTTTAGTTGCTAAGTGTGGGGTTGGATTCATGTTCCTCATTTCATTGGATATAATCCTATTATATCCATTGAAAACACCAGGTTTGATCAGATCTAAGTCAAATTTTAGATTTGGGCTTGCCATGTGTGGTTTTTTTAAAGAATTTGAGGGCATATTTTTTAACGGCTGCAGCGTACACTATATTTACCAAAAGTATGCCATATAATATGTCAAATCAAAACCTCTAATATTTCCTATCCAATGCCATTGATCTGGTCGAAATATGATCACTCAGTGAAAAATATAGCCTCTCTGTTGTATTTCTGTTTGCGCAGAAAATTCCTGAAAAATGCAGAATTTAAACGTAGATATCTTTGCTTCCTGGACTTGGATTTGAGTGATTCTTTTTTCAAATCATGTTTTTTTTAGAGAAATTCGTATCTTTAGTTTGTTTATGATCATTCTAATTGGAAAGGTAAATAAATTAGTCTGAGTTTTTCTACCTTCTTTTGGGAGGATCCAAGCTTATTGAGTCTTTTGTTTGTGGGGTGTTTCTCATTTTAAGAAAGGGTGATTGGGTTTGATTGCTATAGAATTCTTATCAATATGTTTAATTGTTGGAGAATCCCTTTTATCCTCTTACAATTTTATTTTCTATTGGACACCAAAGGAACCTTGGCATAGTCTTCCCCCTTTTGCGATCTTGGACTTGTAAGCTTGTTTTGATTCAAGAAGAAAGACTTGTGTAATTGTAATTTTTAGCTTGTGTATGAATTTGGGTAGCATCTTAAGTCTCGTATTTTCTTTCATTTGGTTTCTCATTTAAATGTTCAAGCAATTTCAATTTTGAAACCTTCCTTACCATTAAGTGAAAGTGTCGTTACCATATACTTTGAGTGAACTATTCTCTTAGTATTTCAATGAAAATACATATAATTTAATAATGAGAGAACATAAATCTAGATAGAAACACTTTAAATATAGATAGATAACGTTTATGTGGAAAACCCAAAACTAGGAAAAACCACCATAATAGATCTATTATCTCCCTTGACCTAAACTGACAAAGTCGAGCCAAGTGATCTAGCCACCACTCACCTCCATACGACTTTACAATGGAGCCCCCTCAAGCCTTATAAAGAATTTTTTTACATGCAATACCATGGGACAATACTATGAGCCACCAAATACCATGGGCCCAAAAACATGTGCTATACCTAAACCACCTTTGACTCATTCCTAATTCAAGGTTAACCCTAATAATCCCCCCTTAAACTTGGCTTGGAGTAAACACCAACCTCCATCAAATTTTTATTGAGGAATCTCACATATATCCCCTATTACCTGGGTCTATCTATTGAATTTATCGATGAGTTACTAGGGGTATGCATGCGTTACCAAGTCTTACAACCATACTCCCTTTTACATGTAAACTGATCCATTAATTTTTTTTCATGTCTCTTCATGGTGACTACACCATCACCATTTGTTGCTTCATCCTCTCAATTTTCCATGATCGCTTCCTTGATCATTTTTGACATGCTCATTTTTGTACCTGTCATTGATGTCCATATAAAAAGAATCCATCTATCGTATTACATGGGTCCTCAACCACTGTAACCACTAGTTCCCTAGGAATTCTCTTCACATACATGGTTCATCAATCTTGGTCTCAAAACTAATATTAAACCATTTCACATTCCTCCCATAATCAAAGACTCAACCTCTTTGATCTATATCAAGTTAGGCTACAAGTACACCTGCCACCCATGTACCTACCCAATGGTTCATTCCACACTTGATTCAACATCCCTTCTCTACAAATAAGAGGTATACCTTGTTCCTTTAGCACTAGGGGAAATACAAACTTGCAGATGGATAAGTTTCACAGGGACACAAAAATATTGCTAGGTTGTCGGGTACCATTGAACATGCACCCCATAATTAATTCAAAAAATCAGGTACAACACAATGACCACAATTATATTCCAAACATACATATAATTAATAATGAGAGAACACAAATCCACATAGCAACACATTAAATATAGACACACAATATTTATGTGGAAAACCCAAAACCGAGAAAAACCACCATAATAGATCTATTATCTCCCTTGACCTAAATCGACCAAGTGGGGCCAAGTGAGCTAGCCACCACTCACCTCCAAGCCCCTTTACAATGGATCCTCCTCAAGCCTTAAATACTTCTTTACTTGAAATACCATGGGAAACAAAATACCATGGAAAAATACCATTGGCCACCAAATACCATGGGCTCAAAAACATGTGCTAGACCTAAACCACCTTTGACTCATTCCCGAGTCAACCTTAACCCTAACACCATTCCTTGTCTTCATTTTGGTTTTCTTGTTGAATTACTTTCCATAATTAAATTTTTGGGTTTATGTAATGAATCTAAATCAGAATTAAGGCTCACTAACTCTATGCAATAAACTTTCAAAACAAACTTTAAGACAATTAGTTGATAAGTGGGCAAATTAACAAGCTGAGGATGGAATAACTGGGATTTAAAGGTGAGATCAATACGGAAAGGAAGGATACTGATTTATGATATTCCTAAGAATATTGATGTTGATCCCTTTAATGTTTCAAACATCATCTAGGATGAAGTCTACTACCAGGATTCTGGGAGTCCCAACCGGTGCAAACTGAAATAATTACAAGTAGTTTCCAACCAACCAATGGCTAAGGGAACAATAGGAATATTATATAAATATATTAAGGTTGTTTAAATATTTATATTAAGGTTTATAACATATCATAAATAGTCAAAATGAAGTCTACAAGTCACATTAGAAAAAATAGTCTCTAGGACTCTGCATTGAGCTCAACTTCTGGAATTTTCAAAGATAGGAAAAGGGTAACTAATATTTTGTTTTAAGCATGGAATATATTAATTTACATGTTATTGGATGTTCAGAACATAAAGGAAAGATAAATGATATTTTTAGGCTACATAAATCACTCAAACTGGAAAACTAGTCCATTATTAATTGAATTCTAGGCAGGGTATTAAAAACATTCATGAAACTTAACCCAACATATTCAGAATGATGTGAAAAATTTAGATATAATTAATTACATCAAAATATATAATTCACTAACAATCTACCAAAGAATTCACTGAAAAAAAGCTGAAAATTCACTGAGAAATCTCATTTGAAAAACTCAAAATTTCCCTTTTCCCAATTGGACCTCTTCCCAACGAAACTTCTGACACTTCGGCACTCAAAACAACTAGTTTTCTTCGATACCCATCGGCAGTCTGATCGTCTATTTTTATTCGATGTGTCGGATCCTTAGTTGTCCAGGCTTCCGGACTATTATCGGCGATGCCAAGGACTATTATCGCGGTGGTTGTATCGGTGATAGAACCGTTAACCGCTACAACATCGGTGAAGAAACTAACTACCATAACACAATATCCGTGATCAGAAGAACTGTTCTTTGGGTGGGTAGTTCCATTCGTAGCCACAACGGTGAGCAACAAACCAATTGTGAGTTCCATGGACCATACCACCCGTCGGCAGTCGGAATCTCTAACACTATGTGTCAGTTTTACAAAACTGAACGTTACCACTGCGTCGACGACCAGAGCACTATCCACAGTTAAAAATTCTAACTATCGAAATGATAGTCCAATTGATAGCCGTAACGGCAGAATCACAAACAACTAAGTTTTTTCGATGCTTCATCGGTGGTCTCATCAACTAAGATTTTTCAATGTATCGACGATCTGATCCTCTATCTTTCTCCAATGTGTTGTCTTCTCCCTTGTCTAATTTTCGTCGACGTTCGACGGTTTGATCTTCTAACTTTTTTTGATGTTTTCAACACTTAAGAGAATTTTTCATTCTCTCTTCTCCTTTGCATCGGTTCCCTTATCATCTATCTTCTCTTGACATTGGTGGCTACTTCATTATCTATTTTCCGTCGACGTATCATCAGCGGCTCCATTAACTAAACTTCGTCGGTGTTTCAACGGTCTTCGATCGATCTTCGCCGCCGTTTCGGCTACTTACTCAACTAATATTCACCGATCCAATCAACTAATCTTCGTCGACACTCCAGTTTCAACTTCAACTTCACTATTCTCTGCCGATGTATCGGCTCTGTCTTCATCTAATTTTCATCGATGTTTTCGCCGCATCGACTGTGCCATCAACTAAATTTCGCCGACATTTCGGCGGTTCCGTCCACTAGTTTTATCCGCTGTTTCAGGATGACATATCGGCTTAGACTTCATCTAATATTTTCTGTCACTGAGGTCTGTGTTGTATGATCTTCTGACTATGCTATCTGATGTATCGGACGAGCTTCCAACTGAGTCCTTCAACTATGCGACAAGCTCGGCACTTAGGAAAATTTCAACGAAATTTTTCTGAATATTTTCTTTCTTTTTTTCTCCTACTAGGTAGAAGGCTACAACTTGCCTCTACTATTTGGTTTGTCATGGACCTCTGAGGCCCCAATGCTGCAACGATGGCTTTGATACCACACTATAATGTCCTCGACCCTTCGACCGATGAAGAGGACGCTACCATGCCATTAACCATCCAGGTAAACCACCCCATGAACATGAACATATATAAAACCGAAATGCTTGAACATAAGACATGATAAGATGCATAATCATTCACATACACAGTGGAAGAAAACATACATTCATTCAGGAATTCAACATGTTCATCATAGTTCATTAACATTAAATATGATTGTAGAAGTGAAATGGACAAGAATACTTATCTTTAAAAGAGCTCGCCCCGCAACCAGCTACGTCGCTGTAACGTTCCACCCAACCATAGGCCACCGTGCTCCTTAATATTTGAACAACGTTGCCACCCCTGAGCCGGGCATCATTCCCCAAGGAATAAGGAACAAACAGGCCTGCACATAGCCAAGGATACACAAAACATAGCCAAGCCAACACAGTTGGGTTTATCAAGCCATCAAGTGTTGATGTATTTGTAACTTCAGAATGTATTCATCTATGTATCCTATGTATTATAACCCGATGTTTATAACATGATGTATCTATAATGTAATTGAGTCATGTTGTCATGCCCCGATGTTCCGATCGGGAGGATCAATAATTTAAACAAGTCATGTCAAGTCATTATGGGTAACCCTCCGATTGTCTAAGGGTTAAAGTCCCCACAGTTCTAGGGCACTGGGGTTATTAGACTCTCCTAGTAGAGGTCATCCTTGGTAGGGTTTTAGTCATGTCGGGATTAGTATAAATAGAGAACTGGAGTCTCTATTTATCACACAACTCATACACACTCAAGTGTAGCACATAGTTGAGGAAGGAGAAGAGACTGGGGCTAGACAAGAAGAAGATTACTGCTGTCGGGACATCACTTACTGTTTTGGTGCTAATTCTATCTCTGAGGAAGTTGCAGGGTTTTATCCATTTATGGTTTCCCTGAGGAAAAACACTGTGTTCATTGTCTCTTGTGTTTGATTGTTGTACTTGTTATTCTCTCAGTTAAAAATCCTAATAATGCTAGCTTAATGTTGAAAAACTAACATGGTATCAGAGCTAACCTGAGAAGAAGACACTGTGCAACTGTGGGAACTAGGGATTCCTAGTTTGTGGATCTTCCTCCACAGATTTTCAGCAAAAGTAAGGTGGAATAACTCTCCTCCTTAGGGCGCATCTTTCTGTCGAAGCAGAATCCAATTCTGAGGTTTTTCAGTTTTGGACCCGACACTATTGCCAGAAATTAGGGCTTTTTACAGAAGAGGAATTTTTCAGTGTGCCCAATATTGGATTGAGCTCCTCCCCAAAATAGAAGTTAGGGACAAATTTCAAGACATTTGGGTGGATAGATCTCCGTAAAAGCAAAACCCTAATTTGCTCCTGAACCAGCTCTGCAGGATTTTAGCTCAAGTTTCAGATTCGACATCTTGACCTTGTAAGATTTAAAATATTTTGTATTTCCATTTGAAGTTCTCAGTTAATATGTCTCATCATACCAATCTTGATGAAAAGCTTGAGGGAGCTAATAAATTCCGAGCCTGGAAGTATAGGATCTCCCTGGTCTTGAAAGAGAATGACTTAGACTCCTACATCCATGAGGAGGTTCTAGTTCCAGAGGGAGATGAGGCAAAGGCCTTACATAAGAATAATATGGTTATGGCAAAGAGGATAATTTCTAATTCTATCAAGGATCACCTTATACCTCAGGTGTCCTCTCTCAAGACACCTAAAGCTATGTTTGATGCCCTAACCAAATTGTTTGAAGGGAAGAACATAAACCGGAAGATGACTCTGAGGAATCAACTGAAGAATGTGAAGATTTAGAATGTAGAGCCTATCCAGTCCTACTTCACAAGGGTTTCTTAGATCAAGGAACAATTAGAAGCTGTAGATGAAGAAGTGGAGAATGCAGAGATTGTGATGACAACATTGAATGGCCTTCCTAGGTCATGGGATTCTTTCATCCAAGGAATCTGTGCTAGAAAGAAGTTAGTCAAATTCAGTAGACTATGGGAATAATTTTCTCAAGAAGAAGCATGGATAGCAGCTCGAGAAGAGAATATGGGAAGTGAATATCAAGCTCTCATAGTCCACTCTAAGAAAGGCAGAAGAAAACCTCATCACTTCAAAGGTAAGAATCCTCATCATAGAGATAACAATAGAAAGGACCCATCTAGATTAAGATGTTATACATGTGATGAAATAGGACACTTTGCAAAAGGCTGTCCTAAGAACAAGGTCCACTCTCGTAATAAGAAGGGGAACAAAAGAAGACATCATGCTCATGCTGCAGAGGATGATGAACCATCCAAGAAAAGAACTAGATATGAAAGTGAAGATTCTTCAAGCGAGGATGAATATGTTTTGGTTTCTGCTCTCACAGGTAACATTGCTCATGGTAGTGATGATTGGCTTATAGACAGTGGGGATTCCAAACATATGATTGGATTCAATGAATCCTTTGTAATACTACCAGAACATGAATCACTTCACAAGGTGAAACTAGGAGATGACTACCAATATCCAATAAAAGGTAGTGGGGAATCTTCTTATAAACTAGACTCTGGAAAGTCTCTAACAATGAAAGAAGTGTTGTTTGTTCCAGGACTCAATAAGAACCTTCTCTCCATATCAGCATTGGATGCAAAAGGAATGAGGGTTGCATTCATAGATGGTCAAGTCATCATGTGGCCAAGAGGTAAGACTATTGATGATGCAGTGGTGATTGGAGAACAAGAAGGAGCTTTGTACAAATTGAAGGGCCATCCAGAACAAGCCATGATCCATGACACAGTAAAGCCAAATCAGCTTTGACATAGAAGGCTTGCACATGTGCATTATAGAGTACTACCTATTGCAAGCAAAGTTGTTGAAGGTCTTCCAGAATTCCAAGCAAAACATGATGGGATCTGCAAAGGATGTGCAAAAGGAAAGAATACAAAGAAGACATTTCCTAGTAGCGAAAGCAAAGCCAAAGGAATCCTAGAAATCATCCACTCTGATGTATGCACTCCTATGTCATCAAACTCACTAAGCAGGTATGCATACTATGTTTCTTTTATTGATGATTTTTCTAGGAAGACATGGGTTTACTTCATGAAGAACAAAGACGAAGTATTCAGCAAAGTCAAGGAATTCAAAGCCTTGATCGAGAACCACACTGAAAAGAAGATCAAGACTTTTCGATCAGATAATGGCGGAGAATTCACTTTGAATGAATTCAAAGAGCTATGCAAAGAATCAGGCATTAAGAGGGAGTTGTCCACTCCTTATAATCCACAACAGAATGGGATTGCAGAATGGAAGAATAGAACTATCATGGAAGCTGCAAGAGCCATGTTTCATGATCAAGATCTTCCTATGCATCTTTGGGTGGAAGCTGTTAGAATAGCTGTGTATGTACAAAACTGTACTCCACATAGAGTACTCGAGAACACGACTCTTGAAGAAGTCTTCTCCGGCAAGACACCAGAAGTCAGCCATCTCAGAATATTTGGTTGTCCTGTGTACATACACATTCCGAAAGAGAAGAGAACAAAATTTGATCCTTCAGGAAAGAAGGGTATATTTGTGGGATACTCTGAAAGCTCAAAGGCTTACAAAATATATTTTCCAGGGTACAAAAAAATTGAAATCAATAGGGATGTGACATTTGATGAAGACACGGCTTACAACAAATCTAGAAAGAGACCTGCTGAAGAACCTGAAGAAGCAGAAGCGAGAAGCACCCAGAATTCATGATACAACCATGAACGAAGAAGCTCAAGAAGAAGATCAAGAATTTGAAGAACCACAAAGACTTGGAGATCCACCTTTGGAAAAGAATCCTCATAAGAGGAAACCTGCTTGGGTATGAGAACTTATCCAAGGTGCGGAAAGATATGGGGCTCCAGAAGAGAATCATAGAGAAAGAAAGAGAACCAGATCCTGCTCCGGGTATGTAGCTTTACTATGTGATTTCATTGATAAAGAACCTTCGAGTTATGAAGAAGCGACAGAATGGAAAGAATAGAAGGATGCTATGATCGAAGAATACCAATCGATCATGAAGAAAGATGTTTGGGATGTTGTCCCAAGACCAGAAGGGAAGTCAGTTGTAACTTCTAAATGGATCTACAAGATCAAGCATGCTGCAGACGGTAGCATTGAAAAATGTAAAGAAATATTTGTGGCACGGGGTTTCTCTCAGAAAGAAGGAATAGATTGTGAAGAAACCTTTGCACCTGTAGCCAGATACATTTCCATCAGATCGGTACTTTCTCTGGCTGCAGTGATGAAATGGAAGATACACCAAATGGATGTCAAGACTGCTTTCTTGAATGGTGTAGTAGAAGAGGAAGTGTATGTAGAACAACCACTTGGTTTTGAGACACATGCTAGAGAATCTCATGTATGCAAATTGAAGAAATCCCTGTACGGTTTGAAACAGGCACCCAGGACCTGGTACAACAGAATTGACAGCTTTCTATCCAGTTTGGGCTTTACCAAGAGTAAAGTAGATTCCAACCTTTACTACAAGGTTGAAGATGGGAACCCAGTGATGCTTCTACTATATGTAGATGATCTATTTGTAATAGGTACGGATGGGTTAATTTCTGATATGAAGAGAAATCTTGCTGCTGAGTTCGAAATGAAGGACTTGTGGATGATGCATTACTTTCTAGGTATGGATGTGTGGCAGAGTACAGATGGAATCTTCCTTGGATAAGGGAAGTATGCAGTAGAGATCCTAAAGAGGTTTGGGATGATGGACTACAAGGCTATGGCCACACCTATGGGATCAAACCTAAAGCTATTGAGCGATGCTTCATCAGATTCGGTTGATGATATAATGTATCGTCAAATGATTGGGTCATTGATGTACTTGACGAACACGAGACCAGACATTTTCTTTGCTGTGAACACCTTGAGCCAGTTCTTGACAGATCTGAGAAATGTTCACTTGATTGCTGCAAAGCATATTCTGAGGTACCTGAGGGGTACAGTTGATTATGGGCTCAAGTACGATGTGAATCAGAAGATTAACCTGGAGGGTTATGTTGATTTAGATTGGGCAGGCAATGCCATCGATAGGAAGAGCACTTCAGGGTGTTTCTTCAGTATGGGATCAGGTGTGATCTCTTGGTTTAGCAGGAAGCAATCCTATGTGGCACCGAGTACAGCTGAAGCAGAATATGTTGTAGCTTGTTCAGCTAGTTGTGAGGCAGTATGGCTATGGAAGCTACTATCTGATTTATTTGATCTCTAGTTGGATGCTGCTTATATACATTGTGACAACTAAAGTTGCATAAAGTTGTCAGAGAATCCAGTGTTTCATGACAAGTCGAAGCATATCGAGATCAAGTACCACTATATCAGGGATATGATGCAGAGGGGAGCAGTGAAGCTCCAGTATGTTTTGACCGAGGAACAGATAGCTGATGTCTTGACAAAGCCATTGGCTAGGGTGAAGTTTGAGTACTTCAGGGAGAAGCTTGGTGTTCTCCAGATCGAGATTTCCTCCAAGGGAAAGTGATGAGTCCCATAGCCTTTTTTTCATGGTGAGAGGATTGGTTCATTCCATGGTCAGATGTAAGGGCTGAGCCATTTTGTCATGGTGAGAGGATTGGTTCCTTCCATGTCAGATATGAGTGCTGAGATCCATAGCCATTCTAATGAGTAGGTCAGATTTAAGGGCTGAGCCATTCTGTCATGGTGAGAGGATTGCTTCCTTCCATGTCATATATGAGTGCTGTCCATTCTGTTGAGTAGGACAAATATAAGGGAAATTGCCATTCTTTGAATGGACCTACCTGGTGAGGTACCAGGAAAACTTAGTCTAGGACTGAGAAGCCATTCTGATGTGATAGAGGGATGTGTTCCCACTTGATTAGATGTAAGGGCTGAACCATTCTGTCATGGCTAAAGGATTAAGTTCCTTCCATGTTATATGTGAGCGTTGGCCATTCCGACGAGCAGGTCGGATATAAGGGCAATTACCATTCTCTAGGAGAATGGAGGCACCTGGTCAGTTACCAGGTAGCTCAGTCGAGGAGGACTGGGGGCCATTCTGATCTGACCATAGGATTGGTTCCTACAAGATCAGATGTGAGTGCAGAGCCCTTCCATCATTGTGAGCAGGATGTGTTCCCACCTGGATGGATGTAAGTGTAGAGCCCTTCCATCATTGTGAGCAGGATGTGCTCCCACCTAGATGGATGTAAGTGTAGAGACTTTTCATCATTGTGAGTAGGATGTGTTCCCGCCTGGATGAATGTAAGTGTAGAAATATTTCATCATTGTGAGTAGGATGTGTTCCATCCTGGATGAGAGTCTTTCATCATTGTGAGTAGGATGTGGTTCCAGCCTGGGTGGAAGAACAACAGAGTTCTTCCATCATTGTGAGTAGGATGTGGTTCCGGCCTGGATGAAAGTGAGGAAATATTCCATCATTGTGAGAAAGACGTGTTTCGGCCTGGATGGAAGTGCAGAACTCTTCCATCATTGTTGGGCAGGATGTGTTCTAGCCTAGATGGATGTGATTACTTTTCCTTTCTGACGAGTAGGTCAGATATAAGTGCTAAAGAAGACCTACATGGGGGCTAGGCCTACAACTAGCATGAAAAAGGGCTAGCTCTGTAGAACTTCCTGTGACGAGAAGAATCATGAGATAGCACTAGTGATGATCCAGATCGAGTGATGATCTAGATCTAGTGATGATGATCCAGATTGAGTGATGATCTAGATCCAGTGATGATCTAGATAGAGTAATGATCCAGATGTAGTGATGATGATCCACATCGAGTGATGATCCAAATATAGTGATGATTATCCAGATCCAGTGATGATGTCCCATGATGATCCAGATCAAGAGATGATCCAGATTCAAAGATAAAGATGGATTAAAGATAAAAATGATTTGAAGACAAAGATGACTTGAAGACTTAGAAGACTTGAGATGCAGATGACAAGATGATCCAGCTGATATAGACAAGAAGAACAATACTGAAAATTGTGTTGAAAGAATACCTTCCTAGTTAAGAGGGAGTGTTGATGTATTTGTAACTTTGGAATGTATTCATCTATGTATCTTATGTATTGTAACCTGATGTTTATTCTGGGATGTATCTATAATTTAATTGAGTCATGTTGTCATGTCCCAATGTTCTGATTAGGAGGATCAATAATGTAAACAAGTCATGTCAAATCATTGTGGGTAACCCTTCGATTGTCTAAGGGTCAAATTCCCCGCAGTTCCGGGGCACTAGGGTTATTAGACTCTCCTAGTAGAGGTCGGCCCTGGTAGGGTTTTAGTCATGTCAGGATTAGTATAAATAGAGAATTGGAGTCTCTATTTATCACAAAACTCATACATACTCAAGTGTAGCGCATATTTGAGGAAGGAGAAGACACTGGGGCTAGACAAGAAGAAGATTACTGATGTCGGGAGATCACTTATTGTTTTGAGATTTTACGATTTTGGTGTTGATTCTATCTCTGAGGAAGTTACGGGGTTTTCTCCATTTATGGTTTCCCTGAGGAAAAACACTGTGTTCATTGTCTCTTGTGTTTGATTGCTGTACTTGTTATTCTCTTTGTTAAAGATCCTAATAATGCTAGCTTAATGTTGAAAAACTAACATCAAGGAGTTGTGAAAGGCTAAATGCTAATTTGGTGAGCCCATTTAGAGCTAAGGACACCTACACTAGAACTAGCCAGACTACTAGGACACCCACACACACCCAACATAAGGAAATTAGCCCCTTCTCTGCTACACTGTCGCTCATGCCCTGACCCCCCTTCTAGTGCTATTCAGGGGTTGTGGAGAAGAAAACCATCCCTCTAGCTCTGTCTATGTGGTTTTCCAAACACACCAAGATTGTCAAGCAAACCAAGCCCTCATCCCCACTCCCATACAGTCCGAAGACCAACCACTACATGCATGCAGCAAAACAAGCGATTCACAACTTTGTGAGAAAAACAAAGGAAAACAGGGTGACAACCAAAAAATGGTGAACGTAGCTCAGGCCAAGAAAAATGATTTAGAGTTGTTCTTGGCCCTAGCATGGCCAAAACAAATCAAGAGCAACCCCAAAAAGGTAATTGTGCCCACAACGAACGAACGACGTGGGGAAAACCACAGCCCCAGTCTCAACAATGAAGTGACGAGAAATTACACAGTCAGGAATCGGTAAGGAAAACATACACCCAACACCATCCACCAAATCGGTATGGAAAATACCTATCACACAAAGATCGTGTCCTGAGGCTGCCCTTCCAGCTTGCTGTGTGAAGAAAAACTAGGAAGAATCCTGTGCATGAAAAAAATGAAGAGAGAACTGTCCCTTTGCGTGAAGATGGGCCAAAACGATGGAGAGAGTGGGAGAGTCAAAGAATCCCTGCCCACGTGAAGTGGTGGAGTCTACTGGTGGAGTGTGCATGTGGGGAAACCTACCACCCACCACTACCCAGCAATAACTGCCCCCATCTAACAACAGAAGTATTTAATGGGTGGTTGACACATGGCTTTTCCCCATAGGTTCAAGGTTTAACAATCCCCCGATTATCCTTAGGAAAATCATGCCCTTTTCATTATGGTTGCATTGACATAGCTGGTTGGGGTTCATTTAATTAAAAATGCATATTTGCATAGTTAGCTGGTTGGGGCATGGACATGGGTCCACTGCCAATCACCAAGCCGGAAAATGGATTCGGGTTTGCACCAGACATGGGGCTCGATGGTGTAGTATGTAGATCTGGCTCAGATTGATACGATTCTAAGTCTGAATCAGAGGCTTTGTGGCATTTTGATGGTGTAGAGGGTCATCAAGAATGGTCTCGATGGTATTGGTTCAACAACCCAAACTGTGGTGGATCACCTATCAGGCGTGAGGAAGAGCGTGGGGGATCAATTGTGTCTAGTTGGTATGTGAGGTGGTGAAATATGGTAGTGATGTTTTGGACCCTGGTTTTAATGGCTTCCTATTGGCTTTCAGGTGGTCACTCAGACACCAATACTGTCAGGAGACAACGCTTGGCTTTTTCATCATGAGAGTGCTAGTCAATCGGTGGGGGTCGTTGCTCGTTTCGCTTGGGAATTCCTCTCAGCGGCTAGCTACTTTGGGGTTCCCGTGGTACTCCTCACAATGAGTTTTTGGGCTGAGCACAAGTACTTACCATAGTTAAGGCAGCCAGGGACTTATGTCCTCAAAGACTGCAAGTGTTTGAATTAGTGTAAATTATAAATTTTAATGGCTAGCTTAGTGTCATGAACTGAGTTTGTTTGTTTTATTTGGTATGATTTGTGTGCATGTCCATTACATTTATTTTATACTTGGTGCCCGCTTGTATGGTTTATGAATATTCCATAGAGATTGTTTGGTTTATTGCAGCACTTATATCATGGATAAGTTGTTTATGGAAGCTGTAAATTGTAAACATAAATTTAAACACATGCCATACCTGAATCTGAACTATGGTAGCATGACTAGGTGACTACCTTACACCTGTATTTCTCTTCAACTAAAAAAGAGTGTTGGGCTCTCAACACAATGGGACTAAGCCCATCCATAGATCCTCAGGTCACTCTCTGAGTGTAAGGTCAGTCAACAAGGAGGACACAAATGCCATGAAACCCCCAACGGTCTCCACCCCCTCTACCTTCCAAGTCACTTGTTTTTAGTGGTCTCAAAAAATTATAGATGAAGTGCCTATTACTATACGAGCTTCACCCTTCATGTTATCCCAGAATACCTCGAAGGGTGATGACTGGGTAGACGAGGAAGGGCCATGAAAGGAGTTAATTTCCAATTAAGAACTGAAGTTTAACCTATAGTATTTTTATGCAAGCCTTAAGCAGATTCATTAAACCATTAACCAGTTAAATTTTAACAGTGATTTACACAAATTGTATGAAAATGAAAACTGAATGCTGGATAGAGGCGATTGAGCCGCATTGACAGTCCAAATAGCAGCAAATAGGAAATCCCAAAAAGTTAAAATGCTCATACAAAGTAAAGAAAAATGGGTCGTGCACCTGTAGCAGACCTGTTTTTGTGAAGTGGATTGTGATAAAACCGTGAGGAATTACCTCAAACGGTTAAAAACCCACTTCGGAAACAAGTCCTTTACCCCTAATTGCTTGTAGATTCATAAATGGATCAACTGTTTGGGCATAAAACAAGCCCGAACACAAGTGAATTTTCAGAAATTCAGTTCGACTGTTTTTGCATAGTTGAACGATTTGCAAATCAAAAAACAACCAACAGTAACTGGTACTATGGCTGAAACAATAAAAAAAATGAAATAAATAGATCTATCAACTTAAATAAACAAATATATATCAAACTAAGTAAGAAAAATATTAAAAACAAAACCTAGGGATCTAATGAGATCAACCCGGTACGGTCACCAAGGGTCTCTAAACCCTTTTTTGGGCTTTTAGCCCCTTTCACCTAATCTTTACCTCCTTTGGGGGTTTTAAGCTCCTTTAAGGGGTTTTAGCCCCTTTTTGGAAGTTTTAGCCCCTATGAGAGCTATTTTGGATCTTTTAAAGGGTTTTTAAGCCCTTTTTTATATTTTTGAGGCTTTTTTAGGGTGTGGAGGTCAAATGAGGGTCGTACGTAGATGTCTCTGGGTGGTGTAGGTCATGTAGAGCTTACTGAGGGATTTTTTGGGTTAACAGATTGCTCCTTGATGTGTGAGGGTAGGAGCTCATCGTATGGATGACAGACATCATAGGATTTTCTTGGGAGAGGTGGTGCTTCTGGGGATGGGGCATGGTGGATTTTGGTTTTTGCATTAATATGGTTCCCATCAATGGGTGAGATACAAATAATGTGTGACATGTATATGGACGAGGCGGGCATCCCCATGCTCGTAACGATGTCAAATGAATAATGTGATCTAAGCTCTATAATGCAAGAGCTGATCATGTACAACTGATGATACATATTGGTTGCCTCAAGAAGAGGCTGAATACAATACTGATATGAAGAACTGCTACATTGCACCCATGGCATTCTCATGGAATGCTATATCTTCATGATTGATGGTCTGCTAGATCTAGAACGGTACATAGTTGCATGGGGTCTTCACTTGTTGAACAATATCCTATCACGTTAGTGCATATTGTGGGTTTTAAAATTATAAAAAAATGAACCAATATATTGCAGGTATTGGGGGGGATGAGGGGTTTAAGGTGGGGGTGGGTAGGGTGGTTTATAAGGATTGAGGTATAAAAAGGGGTGGGGAGGAGGTTTTAAGTATTGGGAGGGGGTTTGAACAAAAATAGTTTGGTTCAATATCTCTGGAAATTAAGCGTATTCTTTAATATCCCACGATTGTACGTGCTATGTGAGAGGTTCACTAAGTAAAGTCCCCGTGCATAGTTGTAGGGACCTAATCAAGGATAATTTTAGGGGCAAATTTTAACCTAGTGGACTATTTTTCCATGTTTTTCTCCCAAAAAAGATTCTCTAATTTTCATTTTTTGAAGCTCTGTTTCACCCAATTTTGATGGGGTAAATTTTTTTCACCCTAAAAATCACCAAATTATTATATAAACGGTATAAAATCCTTGGAAATTAAAATATTTTTTGAAAAATATCGCCAATCATTTTATAGTTGGAATTTTAAGAATTGGTAATATTCTCCAACATTTATACACTTTTAAATAAGTATGGTTCCTTAAAATCATCTCTGTGGTACAAATATGCTACATCAATCATAAATCTATATAAAAGCACTGCTGGGGATTCTGAACACTATCTCCAATGCAACCTAGAAATCACAAGGGACATGAACCTGTTGGGGTCCCTTTCATAGACTCATCAATGTGCTAGAGTTAGGTGACATATGGGGTCTTTGACCAAATACTGCACGGACTGATACCCTGTATGAATCTCAACGGTGCGATGATGTAGCTGGAGTCGAGCACGTGAGAAACAACCATCCCGAGAGGCACTAAGGACTCCTCTCAAGTGGTACAAGGAACTCATCAATGACGTTAATGAAGCTAGGATACAGGGACCTCTGGGGCTATCCTCTGGAATACATGTGTTGTCGTCGACAGAGGGAGACCTGCAACTGGCTAAGGCAATGGTGTTTCCTTGACCAGAAGCGTGAGGGAGATAGCCGAAAGATGTGAGGCAATCTGAGGACTGACTCACTAAATGGGGGGGGAGGATTTGAACAGGGGCAAAGGGAGTGTAGTGGACTCAAAATTACTTTGTTCAGAGTATGATGGTAGGGCAGACCAGGCAGCAAATGAAACTGACTCATGGGAAAGGGATCATAGCTGTAATAATGGGGATGTAACTACATATGGGAAAAACTCAGGGGAGGTAAACACTTTTGGTATTGATGGAGTCCAAGGAAGACACATTGCAGAGTAATCTGAACAAAGGTGACCCAAAGTAGGAATGCTACCAAACTGTTATCTGTGGGGTGGTGTCTAGAGACATCTTTGTGGTACGATCTCGTGGATTTTTGGTGAGCCCAAGAAAGCAAATTCTTGATGGTGCTTTCAATTTTAGAGAGTCTGAAAGCATGAAGTAGTTTCCTGTGCCCGAAAAAGTATAAAAGTATACATAGGAGAGCTCGCCCATCCTATAGGGGATGAGAGACTTCTTTACCATTGGTAGTCGAATCAGGCTGGAAAAGGTTAAACCTATATTGATTGGATGGTCATTTAGATACTTTTACAAGAATGAATGAAACCAAGTTTGCTCGGCAATATTTTCTTAATGAGAAGGCTAGAAAAGAGCTTAATGACAACCCATGGTGAGCTCTTTCGTAGAGTTTGGCCCCTCTTCCCAAGAAAGCATAAAAGGATGCAGAGGGGAATGATCTTGGCCTGAATATGCCAAGGTGGTACTTTTCATATGGTAGTCTACATGGTTCACAAAAGGAGATAAATGAGATGATGCAGACACCCTTTCCTATACCTTAACGAGCGGGAAAGGAAGCAGCTGTGCTTGGAAATCTTTTCATTCTTTTAGGAGTCAGAAAAGAGATTAAAAAAAAATCTAGTATGGTCAATCGATTGCAGTGGCACAGGTGGTTCCCCATGTCGGGACAATGGACAGTGGTCCAAAGGTCATCTGTGCAATATGGATGGAGCAAGTGGCTCTTTAACATACCAATACATGCATGGGATAGATCACGGCAAAGGCACGTGAATCGGTGCGACAGAGGCATGCAAACCAAGGTGGATATCGGATAGAGGTTAGTAGAGTTGTGTGTGCATTGTGGTGGGAGGACTTGACTATATGTGATGTGAGTGAAATTCCAGTGGTAGTTATATTCCAAATGCATGCAAAAGAAATGACCCGTGCTCCGGATGATGGTCAAGGGACCTGGATAAGGTGTGGTGGACGGATTAGACAACCATATGCTAAAACAAAATGATGTGCCTTTCGAGCAGTGGCCCAGGAACCCGGATGAGTGGCAGTAGGCAAGTGTGGTGCAAGTATAGGTCCGAGGACACTTGTATCACAATGATGTGGCTCATAAACCAAGGTAACTTCTAGGAAGTGGTCCTAAAAATTAGTTATTAAACATTAGACGATGGTCTCATTAGAAGATAGAGGATGGAAATTTGAGCTTGGAGGTGTGAGAGGTGTCTCAAACAGGCTCCAGGTGAATTTGGACTAGTAGCTAATGGTGCTGCCCCTTAATGGGGGTTTCTGATTTGTGGTAAACAAGTTGTAAAACAAAAAAGGAAAAAACTATGCTATAAGGGACTCATAATGGTGGTATTAGGCATAGAATCTCTTGAGGTAGAGCCAGTTATGTAGTTTCTGCAAGAGGTGACCATCTGAGCCAATGAAGAGGTAGGCCCCCTTGCCGAGGTGAAGGTCATTAGCAAGGAGAGATGACAGAATCTGGTCTTTTATGGGAAGAACCAATTCCGCACTATGGTTTAAAGGGAATGGGGTAAAACCGAAGGCGGTCATACATATCTCTCTGTCATCGTGTAAGTGGTGCCAGGATAGATCAGGTGGATCTTCCACAGCCAATAAGACAGAAGGTAAACTGGTGCTAGAGATCATGTAAATGGTATTAGTTGTGGTTTTGGTGGCCTTTCCCCCAGTCTCTGTTGGAGGAAGGGAGGCAGGCTTGGAGATGGGAGGAGTCTGTGGAACTGGACATCATGTAAATGGACACGGTGTCTGAACAAGGAGGTGGGGGATGGATTCCTTTGATCAGAGTGATCTCAGATTCAAGGGAATGTTGTCGTAGGTGGCTAGAGCTATTCAAAACTCAAACAAGTCCTAGCAGTGGTGAGAATAGTGTCCATACAATTCGTAGAGGGAACAAGCATGGTTTGTTCTCAATGACTTGTTTCTCACTATTGGCCCACTTGAGAGTTCAACCATGGGGAGGTTTTCTGTTGTATCCATGGCATCCAAATGTGCGTGGATTATGGGAATCTCAGGGCAGTTTTGAGTTGGGTGGCCCTATTCTTCGCAGACGGTGCAAGGCTGGATATGTCGAGGTTTAGCAGTATCTTTCATGTTTTTCCCCCTGTCCCTTTTTGGGTGGGGCGGTGTGGGGGCAGGTGCGGTGGTTGGTTTTGTGGGCTGGGTGGAGGATGAGATTCGACCGCAATGGGTTGCATGGGGGTTAAGAATACCTGGAGCATTGGCGGTTGGGAGGGTGGATCAAGGTACCACATAGGAATCCCCAATGTGAAATTGGGTAAGTCTAAGGTAGCCATTATTGGCTTATTCAAGACACCAAGCAGGGGAAAGAGGAAGGGAATTGTGTGGACTGGAGAGGAGCCGAGATAAATCCCTAATGGTTGCATGTGGGGATCAGGTTATGGTGGTGGCTATGCATAATGCTGTGGCTACGAATGATGCTGTAGCTGCTGATGATGCTACGGCTACTAATGATGTTGCGACTACTGATGGTGTTCTGACTGCGGATGGTGTTGTAGTTGTGGTTGGGGCTGCGGCTGACGTTGTGGCCGTTGATGGTATTGCAGCTACGGATGGGGCTGTGGTGCAGTAGTGTTGGATGAAATCATGCACAAATTTGTAGTATCACTTGGCGAAGATGGTGGTGATACTAATGGGAAGGAAGCCATCATAAAGGTGTCAGCGAACAACCCTGGGCCTACATTCACGATGATGGGGGTGGTGGTGCCGTTGACTGTGGTGTTGATAGTGGGAATAATGTTAGCTGGTGCTGTCGAAGCTTGTGGATCATGGTAAGCCAACTGGTCGACATTAACGATTTTTCCATCGTGAGGGAACATCATTTGGTGGAAGACGGTAGATGCCACAGCTCGCACCACGTACATATAGCTACATCCTAGAAGAAGGTTGTAGTCTAACTGAGCGTTGACAACTTCTATGTCAATTAGGATGGTCTTCCCACATAAAGAGATGGGGAGGTGTGGGAGGATGCCTTGGGCTCTGGTGGGATGGCCATCATAGGCATGCAACGTGGTGGTGGATGGCTGCAAGATGGGGGACCCACGTTTCTGCCAAACCAAGGTTGACATGACGCAAATGGATGCCCCTTCATCAATGATGCACCGGTGCACAACCAAATTCTGAATTGACACTAGGATCTGGAAGGCAATGGTCAATGGCATTCTTGGTTCTCCTTGATCAAAATCAAGTGTGATTAATATGGATTCAGAGGGGTCTACGGCACCAAGGGCAGCTAGCAAGGATTTTTGTTGTGTTGGGCACGTTTTGAGTACTTCAAGAGCTGACATGGCCGTAGGTGATTGGGCCAAGTCATCGATGATACTATAGTTAAATTCCACCCTTGCAATAGTGTTGTTGGCAAGGCGCCTAAAGGGGAGACACGGGCCTGCAGGGGGGGCAGAAGGTGAAGAGGAACATTGGCAATGTTGGATGTGGATGCTGCTATTATGTCAAGGGTTTCAGTAGCAGATCCGTATTGGTTCTACCTAGTCTACAGGTTGATCTCTTTAGTTGTCATCGCTAGTAGTTGGTGTACTCCTGTCTCCATGGGATGTGGAACAGGGTGGGCTATGGGAGCGGTTTGGGGAAAGGGTGCGGTTGCTACCAATCCTCATTAGAGGAAATTTAAACTCAAAATGGGCCTCCTAAAATGAACTAATAAAATAATAAAATAATATTTATTAATTTTGGAGGAAGAAAAGAAAAAAACTACTTTTTTTTTTGTATTTTTGACATATCTCCCCATGTTTTTACTCAAATTTTGATCGGGAGAGCTCGTTGGATGCGGAATTAAATTCCACATCCAACGAGTACCCACTCGGAATACTTTTGATGGACCCCTCTACCCCAAAAACAAGAACTACCTGAAAAAATGGAATGATGACATCATCATTCCATTTTTTCAGGTAGTTCTTGTTTTTGGGGTAGCGGGGTCCGTCAAAAGTATGCCGAGTGGGTACTCGTTGGATGCAGAATTTAATTCCGCATCCAATGAGCTCTCCTGATCGAAATTTGAGTAAAAACACAGGGAGATATGTCAAAAATACAAACAAAAAAAGTAGTTTTTTTTATGATACCTATCCCCAAATTTATATTAAAAAAGTGTTTAAGACCTATACGGTATTTCAAATTTAAAGCAATTTCATTGGCTAACATATGATGACATGGAATTTGAATAAAAGTTAAAAGGCCCATTTTGAGTTGAAATTTCCTCTAATGTTTATTGGTAATGGGTTCTAGAGCACCATGGGAGGAGGGCCTAGTGGTGCCAGGTTGGGTTGAGCTTGGGTTTCCATATTGGTAGCATGCTAAAACTCGCTATGAATGGCTTGCTTGGTGCTACCGGCCATGAAGGGGCATTCGTGTGTATAGTACCCATAGACCTCACACAACTTGCATGGCTGGTTTGTGCGCAACGGAGCGTTGTGTATAGGTGCGTTTGGTTGCTGAGGATTTTGGGCTGGCCAATTTTCCCTGACATTGTTGGGAGGGTTTGGTTGTTGACCACCTCCCTGTGGTTGATTGTTTCCTTGGTTTCGGGCTCGGTTATTTCTGGCTTTCCCTTGTTGGTTATTGGGGGTTGGCTGGTTAGGATAGTTTTGTTGTGCAAACACCTGTCCTAAAGGTGTTGGTGGAGTATGGGAGGGGGCTTGAATGACTTGAACTAGTGGTGCATAGTAAACTTGGGTGGGTGTAGGTGCCACAAATGTGGGAATTTTTCTTGCATATTGTTGTGCCGGCCAAGCTAATGCTTGGACTTGCTGTGGTGGCGCAGGTTGTGTATAACAACTTGTGGCTCCAGACTGACACATCATTCTTGCATAGTCCAGATTTTGGTTTTGGCAGGAAACATTGGGGGTGTTGCTTGGTTGTGGTGGTATTCCAGGTGGTGTCAAAAGGTACTATGGTTGGTGGGAGATAGAACCTATGATGCCATCTATGGCATGGGGTGTCCCCGGGGCATCCCGGTAGGAGGTGACTGCATAGGGAGCGTCTGGAATGACAGTGTAAAGGTATCCAAACTGTGAATAGATCAAATCAAACTGTTGGGATTTCAATATGGCCTCCTCTTTGTATTGGGGACATTTGGATGTGACGTCCTTTGCTATAGGTGGTAGCAAATTTTTTAGGAACTAATCTAGGAAGATCCTATCATCAAGTTGAATCTTGTAGAAACTACGGCATCGCCGCCACTCATGGATGTGGTCGGTTATGTGGGTCGTAGTATTCTAGTGGAAAGATAGAAATATCTCCACTCCTTCATCATCTTTAATGAGGATTTCGAAATACTACAGGAACATGAAAGACAAGGAGTTAAAATCCAGGTATTTGGCTTGTGGTAGCTCAATGTACCACTTGGCTGCAGCACCTGTGAGGGTGCGTTGGAACAGTATAAGTTTGATCAAATCATCTACGATGCTATTTGATGAACACCATAGGTTAAACATCATGATATGGTTTTGGGGGCACTCCCTTGCCTTCCCTTCAAACATGGGCATGTCTAAGGGGAGTTTGGTTGGCATGGGAGGCCAAAAAGTTTGATGGTGGATAGGGTCATTTGTTAACCAAGCCAAGTTAGGTAGGTTGAGGCATGCCATGAAAGGAAGGTTTGACCCAAATTTTATGTGATATTGGGCAGCAATGGTGGTGGGGTTTGCAAGGACATCTGCACAACTGGGGTTACTTGTGGCACAGTTGTGGATGGGCCACTGCCCCCAATTGTGGTAAACAGAACTGTGTGAGTGGAAGGGACATTTTCCCCATGTATGACAGGTGGGGTAGTGTAGGTGGAAGGGCCACTACCCCCAGGCATGCCAAGTGGGATAGTGTGAGTGGATGGGACACTGCCCCCAGGCATGACAGGTGGGACAGTTTGACTGGTCAGTGTGGGTGGAGATAGCTGACTTATGATGCTTTGCATGACCATCTTAGGACCTCTAGCAGGGGTGTTGTTGGTGGTGTGGGTTCAAGGACCCAAACTATGGTGGATCACCTCTCAGGCGTGAGGAAGAGCGTGGGGGATCAATTATGTCTGGTTGGTATGTCAAGTGGTGAAATATGGTAGTGATATTTTGGATCCTGATTTTAATGGATTCCTATTGGATTTCAGGTGGTCACTTAGCCACCAAGACTACCATGAGATAGTGTTTGTATTTTTCCTCATGGGAGTTCTAGTCAATCGGTGGGGGTCGTTTCCCGTTTCACTTGGCAATTCCTCTCAGCATCCAGCTACTTTGGGGTTCCCGTGGTACTCCTCACAATGAGTTTCTGGGCTGATCCCAAGTACTTCCCACGGTTAAGGAAGTCAGGGACTTATGTCCTCAAAGACTACAAGTGTTTGAATTAGTGTAAATTATAAATTTAAATTGGCTAGCTCAGCATCATGAACTGAGTTTGGTTGTTTTATTTGGTATGATTTGTGTGCATGTCTATTGTATTTATTTTATACTTGGTGTCTTATTGTATGGTTTATTAATATTACAAAGATATTTTTTGGTTTATTGCGGCACTTATATCATGGATAATTTGTTTATGAAAGCAGTAAATTGTAAACAAAAATTTAAACACATGCCATACCTGAATCTGAACTATGGTAGCCTAACTAGGTGACTGCCTTACACCTGTATTTCTCTTCAAATAGGAAAGAGTGATGGGATCTAAACATAATGGGACTAAGCCCATCTATATATCCTCAGGTCACTCTCCAAGTGCAAGGTCAGTCAACTGGGAGGACGCGAACTTACCATGAAACCCCAACAGTCTCCACCCCCTCTACCTTCCAAGTCACCCATTTTTAGTGGTATCAAAAAATTACAAATGAAGTGCCTATTACTATACGAGCTTCAACCTTCATCTTATCCCAAAATACCCCGAAGGGTGACGACTGGGTAGAGGAGGAAGGGCCAGGAAAGGAGTTAATTTCCAATTAAGAACTGAAATTTAACCTACAGTATTTTTATGCAAGCCTTAAGCAGATTCATCAAACCATTAACCAATTAAATTTTAACAATGATTTACACAAATTGTATGAAAATGAAAACAAAATGTTGGACAGAGGTGACTAAGCTGCACTGACAGTCCAAATAGCAGCAAATAGGCAAGCCCAAAAATTTAAAATTCTCATACAAAGTAAAGAAAAATGGGTCGCACACCTGTAGAGGACTTGTTTTTGTGAAGTGGCTTGTGCTCAAACCGTGAGGAATTACCTCAAACAGTTGAAAACCCACTTTGGAAATGGCCCCATTTATCCCTACTCATGTGAATATTTGCAAATGGATCAACTATTTGGGTAGAAAATGAGCCCGAACACAAGTGCATTTTCAAAAATTTGGTTTGACTTCTTTTACATAGTTGAACGATTTGCAAATCAAAGAACGACCAATAGTAACTGGTACTATGGCCGAAACAATAATACAAAGTGAAATAAATAGATCTGTCAACCTAAATAAACATATATCTATCAAAATAAGTCATAAAAATATTAAAAACAAAACCCATGGATCCAGTGGGATCGACCCGGTATGGTCGCCAATCTGTAGCTAAGGGAAAACCTTGGCTACATGCATAAACAACTACCTTTCATGTATAGGATGGAAGGGTAGGGTTTTTGTGAGGATGGAAAGAAAAACTTGCAAACAAGGTTAGGGCCAAACTATAGAAACCCCGCAAAGAACTGTTAGAAGATGAAAGAGCTGCAAGAAATCAATGGAAACCTGGAACCAAGCATGAGCAATAAACCTGCAAGCAAACTATGTCAAAAAACTACAATATAAAAGAGACAAAACACAAATATACCTTCTCTAGATGGAAATGGGTCACCATGCCCTAGCTTTGGGGATGACCTCTCAATGGAATGGGAGCTTTGGCTTAATGGAGAAATGGAAGAGAAGGAGGGTGAATGGCTTGAGAGGCAAATGGTCTCAAGACACTAACACATGAAGCATAATGATAGGGAGAGAAGGAGTGATTTGAGAGTGACCCCCACCCCTCTATTTATACGTTTTCTCAATATTTTTAGGGGTTTAAGCCCCTGGTTGGGGATTTAGCCCCTTTTCTGGGATTTTAGCCCCTTTCTCCCAATCTTTACCTCCTTGGGGGGTTTTAAGCTCCTTTGAGGGGTTTTAGCCCCTTTTTGGAATTTTTAGCCCCTATGAGAGCTATTTTGGCTCTTTTTAGGGGCTTTTAAGCCCTTTTTTATATTTTTGAGTCTTTTTGAGGTTGTGGGGGTCAAATGGGGGTCATGCATGGATGTCCTTAGGTGGTGTAGGTCATGCAGAGCTCACTAAGGGATTTTTCTAAATCCCAAACCAGGGGCTTAAAACCCTAAAAATATCAAGAAAAAGTATAAAGAGAGGGGTGGGGGTCACTTTCAAATCACTCCTTCTCTCCCTAACGTTATGCTACCCATGTGAGTTCCTTGAGACCATTTTCCTCTCAAGCCATTCACCCTTCCTTTCCTCCATTTCTCCATTGAGCCAAATCTCCCATTCCATTAAGAGGTGCTCCCCAAGCTAGGGCATGGTGGCCCATTTCCACCCAGAGAAGGTATAATCTTTGTTTCATGTCATTTTTATTCTAGTTTTCTAACATATTTTTCTTGCAAGTTTGTTGTCTAATGTTTTTCTGCAGGTTTCCATTGATTTCTTATAGCCATTCTTGCTTTCTAATCCTTTCATGCAGGGTTTTATTTTGTTTTCATTCAATTCTCTTCCAACCAACAGGAACCCTACCCTTCCATCCTATAGATGGAAGGTAGCCATTTCTGCAAGTAGCCAGGGTTTTCCTTGAGCTATGGATTGGAGACCAAACTATGTCAGAAAAATACAATATAAAAGAGACAAAACACAAATATACCTTCTCTGGATGGAAATGGGCCACCATGCCCTAGCTTTGGGGAGCACCTCTCAATGGAATGTGAACTTTGGCTCAATGGAGAAATGGAAGAGAGGGAGGGTGAATGGCTTGAGAGACAAATGGTCTCAAGGCACTCACACAGGAAGCATAACAATAGGGCGAGAAGGAGTGATTTGAGAGTGACCCCCACCCCTATATTTATACTTTTTTCTTGAGATTTTTAGGGTTTTAAGCCCCCTGGTTATGGGTTTAGCCCCTTTTTTGGGATTTCTTTCACCCAATATTTAGCTCCTTTGGGGGTTTTAAGCTCCTTTAAGGGGTTTTATCCCCTTCTTGGAGGTTTTAACCCCTATTGTTATAACGGATTTCACCACTCCAGGTGAATCACACTTTGTATGGCCTTCCCCTGCCCCGCTGCAGACTCTTTAGACCCCATGGACCATATTTTATCCTTTGATGTTTCCTTGATCATCCCTAAAACTATATAAAAAATGATATACACGGATTTTTACCCGATAACCGCGTACATACGCGGGTTTGACCCCTATAACCGCGTACATCGGGATGTGTGCATAATCCAAATCCTTTTGGAGTTTTCCTTGACATGGATCCAACTCATTCGACTCCTGGCCTTCCATATGCCTTGAGATTGCTCAGATTCGACCCTTCATTATCCCTTGTGAAGCTATATAAGGAACCCCTTGGTACATTGAAGGCATATATAGAGAGATTGAAAGCAACGAAATTATAGTCCATTATTGCCAGAATTTATGCTTGAGTCTGCATCCCTTTGTCCCTTTGGAGCACTTTTGTGTTCTTCCCAAGCTTGCCTTTTGCTAGTGAGCTTGCTATCGTGAGATGGAGGATTGAGGTGGTGGAGGCCCAAGTGGGGGATTCAGTTTCTCCGGTTCGCAGACGTACCGTCAGAGGTTGTATCTATCTTGTAATCTTTGATTTATATAAATAAGAACTATCTTTTCCTGTCCAATGATGTGTATTTGATTGAATATTGTATCCATTGGAATATGTCGAATGATTTTACATTATTGATTATATATGCTACAATAGATCTAACACCATGATATATAGTATGCTTGTATTGTTTACTTGTTGTTGAGTAAGTATTATATCAATTCAAGCTGAAGATTGGAAAGCTCAACGGGGATCTACTTCAATCGTCCGAAATAAGGTACGAGGTCTGATCCTTTAGTGTTAGACATTTTATTTCTATTGCATATTGGGAAAGATTTATTTATGGAGTCAAAGCTATCTGTTGTGTTACCCCAAGCCATAGGAATTTCTCTCCGTAACAGAATTGGAGACTCCACTGGGGATGTTCCTTGTTTTTATTTGGGGCTTTCTATCGGCACAATGGGCTTGATATTATTGACTTGCTCTTGATTTCTCCCTGTTTCTGTGTCACATTTTATAGTATGTTTGTCCATTGACACTCCCCTTTATTGGTTTGGCCTTGGCTTGCTTTTTACCACTGCCTTCTCTATATACGCGGGTTTTTGGCCAAAAGTCGCGTACATATGCGGGTTTTTGGCCAAAAGTCGCGTACATACGCAATCATTCTTTATATAGTCACGTACATCCTCCCTTTTGGTGAGTTTGATGTTGTGGGAAGTTGCTAGGTGGGTTGTGAGTGTGGTTGGGTCTTCCTTGGTTCTGATGTTGTCTGTTGGATGCTTCTTTTGTGACCAGAGACCGCCTTTTCATTGATTTTTCTTTGAAAGTAGTTTTAGTCATTTATTCTTTTTGTTTTGCCATTAGTGCATTACTCTTTTTGTCTTGGTGTCTTTCTAGGCTTGTCTTTTATACTTGCTACAGAGACTGAGAGTTTTAGATGACTTTTATTGCATTTTTCATTCTTTTATATTGAAAAATACAAAGTAGTTGCACTCTTAGTTGCATCTTAGATATGGATTTGAGAAGGTACTTGCATTGGATTGCTTGGATGAGAGTTGTGTTTAGGCTTTCATATAGGAAGGATTGCATTGGCATTCGGAAAGGAATATATATTTATGCATCTCATGTAGTGGCATACCCTTTTTTTCATTTGACAAAGATTGCACTTAGCATTGTTTGTTATGGTGTGTATATTTACTTCACTGCTGTGTCATAACTTCACTAGTTGCACGGCCATTTCCCTTTGAGTAATTACAGCCAACTAAAATCAACGCTAATTAAAATGAATTACACTATTTTCTTTTCTAGGGTGCACCAACAAGCTTAGGTTTTAGGATCTTGGAATAGTTCATTGTAAGTCAATTCTCCAAGATCACTAAACAACAACATCTATGTGTCTGTCTAGGGAGTGTGTGAAATCCTTGGTATAACCATCGTTCTCAGGATCCTCCTCTCAAACGGGAGTTAAGCACGAGGCAGTGTGAGTGGTTATTGATTGGGATGACCCCTAGTCATAACTGAGTAGCACCGGAGATATTTCTAGGATTATATTAGCATCTGGGGGCTCTTTCGAGAGTTTTGGGCTTTGCTACCCTGCCCATACGGTCAATCCTGCCTACGACTGTCCACCTGAGCTTTGATTATATTGAGGTGACCTTAGTGACCTTACCTAGGATATCGAGGGGGTACTTGTAGAGGTTATTCTATAGGTGTCTTGGCCAGGTTGGGGTCAGACAGCATAGTCGCTTTACGCGTTGAAGCTGAGGGCCACTATAATTGGTTGCGTACCTCCGCTTGTAGTGTATGGGAGTTTCGAGCCTCTCCTAGGCGAGACATACCTGCTGCATTCGGGAGCTCACATATCCTCCCCTTGGATTTCTTGTATCTTGGCTGTATATTTTCATAGGAGTGTGCTCTTTGTGCGCTAGTTGGCCTTTGGGATCATGGTTACTTGAGTATATTTATGCTCTGTTGATTTCGGGTCCTTTTATTTTTGGCATGCCTGGTATCCTATCACCCATCTTGGTCCTAGTACGGACCCTGGTGTCAGAATTGGGGGCATCACAACCCCTTACCATGCTCATATATTTGGGAGTGGTCACCTTCTTCCCTCCACTCCATTTATGGAGGATTTTTACTCCCTTCACTCGGTATTTACACCGGTGGTCACCCTCACTGGGGTTGTAGTGTATGCGTGAACGTTGGGTCTACACCTTAGTATCCTTTTTATGTCTCATCGTTCACCGCATTATTTCCATTGAGTGCTGTTGTCATGATCATTCCTCCCTATATCCTATAGTGTGGATTCTTTATTGACTATTTTGGGTTGTTTTGGTCTAATATGGTTGTCATGTAGGATCCAGTTTTTTTTACACTCTCTCCGAGGTTCCGACCCATTCGTGCCTATCATAGGTATTATGTCTGAACTGGCATATAGGTTAGGATTTCACATCCGCTTGCACTTATGCATTTCCTTATGACCATTCCATCTTAACCTTAGGTACGAACCCATTCCATGGTATCACAGAACCTTCATGTTGTTGTTAGAAGTGGTACTATGTGAATGGTAGAGCTTTCCTATACATGGGTGTCCTAGTTAGCTCCCCTTTGCATTTGGTACCCATGCTGTGAGTCCTCTCTTAGGTCCGGGAGTCCCTTTTAGTCCCACCATGTCCTTGAGCAAGAGCTTCATACTCCTCTTGAACTTTATGCTGGCCATTTCCCTCAGGACTCCCCTATGTCAAGTCGTGGATGCATTATCATGAGCTTTGCCTGCCTTATTGAGCTTTATGCCGGCTCCCCTGACATTGCATTTCAGCCATATAGCCTGAGCTTGTCTCATGTCTAGCCATGCAGAGCCATTTTATATATCCTTCGCAGCTTGATTTCCCTTTTTACCGGGAGGGGATTTTCCCCCGAGTGTCGATATCCTACACATGTATCCTTGCATTGAGCATAGGTATGTTCCATTGCTTGGAACTAGTTTGTTTTCCCTTATGACACTCGTATCCTCCTAGTTTGTAACTATAAAGCTATTTTATTCTTTTTTCAAGCTTTTCAAATAACTGAAAAAGTCCAAAAAAATTAAAAAACCAAAAAGCCGGACAAGGAAAGATGTTATCTTTGGCAGCTGTCGAGTCGTGTCGCCTTCGAACAGAGAACTGTATATCACATCCATTGGTTGGATTATAGTTTGACTTAGGAGCTATACTCGTTTATCTGAGTTTATCTCCACCGACTGGTTAAGCTTCCAGTCCCTATGGAGCCTCTGTTGATGCCTCCTATGTCATAGAGATGTCCCAGTTTGTATATCGAGTCTATGCTGCCTTCATTCAGTCACCATATGTCATTATGCTCTTTTTTGAAGGAAGTTGAAACCTGTGTCGGCCATTCCTCAGTTATCTTGACTTTGCATGTCGGCCATTCCCAGTACAGTTACTGGTTCATGCACTTTATGATCAAGTCCTTCCACATTAGACAGCTTTGCTGAGTACCTCGTGTTGGATGATGGGGGATGCCTTAATTCCCTCCTTCCAGCGGATTTCATCCCATCGACTTCAAATCATTTATTTTGGGATTGGAATCTAGAGTCCTTTTGAGTGCCTTGAGACTTGCAGTCATCAGTGACAGGTTCTCTCGCCATCGACATTTTCTTGGGAATACATCAATGTCCCATGATCGATGGATTCTCTCAAGTGTTCGACCTCAACACATCTATTCACACTTGTTAGTTTGCACTCTAGTACCTTGATTCCCATTATCATTATCGGTGGGTAATCTCGCGTCTGTTAACGGTATACATCAATGACCGGTAATCAGACGATGGACTACTATGTTCGACCTCGACACCTCTATTCGCATAGTAGGACATGTACTCGTAGCGGTTTGTGTAGAAGACCTTCCAGATTGGTGGCATCTCTTATATGCTACCTCCTTGATCGTGCCAGTGTTCATGAGATTTCAGCTCTCGTGACTTGATTCCAGTGTATGTCAGACATTTCTAGCCACTATGGAGATCTTGATCTATTGTATATCTTCAGCCATTTTGGAGATCACGGTCCTTCGTATATCTTCATCATGGAGATTCTAATCTGTGTATATTGTACGTGGCGATGACCACATATGTGATATCATGTATTATGCCTATTCATGGCCATTTTACTCTTATGTATCTGGGACTGCTATATGTACTTGCAGTTATATGCAGAGTTGTATTATGGTACTATGCTGATTGGGTGGCTGGTATTGCATTTGGGATCCTTCATCACTCCACTTCTAGGATGGACTTATAATGTATTTCGGCCATCGTATGACCCCTCTGACCTCACACATTAGGGGGCATCTGTTATAGCGGATTTCACCACTCCAGGTGAATCACACTTTGTATGGCCTTCCCTTGTCCCGCTGCAGACTCTTTAGACCCCATGGACCATATTTTATCCTTTGATGTTTCCTTGATCATCCCTAAAACTATATAAAAAATGATATATGCGGATTTTTACCCGATAACCACGTACATACACGGGTTTGACCCCTATAACTGCGTACATCGGGATGTGTGCATAATCCAAATCCTTTTGGAGTTTTCCTTGACATGGATCTGACTCATTCGACTCCTGGCCTTCCATATGCCTTGAGATCGCTCGGATTCGACCCTTCATTATCCCTTGTGAAGCTATATAAGGAACCCCTTGGTACATTGAAGGCATATAGATAGATTGAAAGCAGCGAAACTATAGTCCATTGTTGCCGGAAGTTATGCTTGAGTCTGCATCCCTTTGTCCCTTTGGATCACTTTTGTGTTCTTCCCAAGCTTGCCTTTTGCTAGTGAGCTTTCTATTGTGAGATGGAGGATTGAGGTGGTGGAGGCCCAAGTGGGGGATCAGTTTCTCCGGTTCACAGACATGACGTTAGAGGTTGTATCTATCTTGTAATCTCTGATTTATATTAATAAGAACTATCTTTTCCTGTCCAATGATGTGTATTTGATTGAATATTGTATCCATTGGAATATGTCAAATGCTTTTACATTATTGATTATATATGCTAGAATAGATCTAACACCATGATTTATAGTATGCTTGTATTGTTTACTTGTTGTTGAGGAAGTATTATATCAATTCAAGCTGAAGATTGGAAAGCTCAACGGGGATCTACTTCAACCGTCTGGAATAAGGTACGAGGTTTGATCCTTTAGTGTTAGACATTTTATTTCTATTGCATATTGGGAAAGATTGATTTCTGGAGTCAAAGATATCTATTGTGGTACCCCAAGCCATAGGAATTTCTCTCCGTAACACCTATGAGAGCTAGTTTGGCTATTTTTAGGGTTTTTTAAGCCTTTTTTATATTTTTTGAGCCTTTTTGAGGGTCTGGGGGTCAAATGGGGGTTGTGCATGCCTCATTTGACCTGCACACCCTCAAAAAGGCTAAAAAATATAAAAGGGCTTAAAACACCTAAAAAGAACCAAAATAGTTCTCATAGGGGCTAAAACCTCAAAAAAGGGGCTAAAACCCCTAAAGGAACTAAATATTGGGAGAAAGGGGCTAAAATCCCAAAAAAGGGATAAATCCCCAACCAGGGGCTTAAACCCCTAAAAATATCAAGAAAAGGTATAAATAGAGGGGTGGGGGTCACTCTCAAATCACTCCTTCTCTCCCTAACGTTATGCTGCCTGTGTGAGTGCCTTGAGACCATTTGCCTCTCAAACCATTCACCTTCCCTCTCCTCCATTTCTCCATTGAGCCAAAGATCCCATTTCATTGAGAGGTGCTCCCCAATCTAGGGCATGGTGGCCCATTTCCACCCAGAGAAGGTATAATCTTTGTTTCATGTCATTTTTATTCTAGTTTTCTAACATATTTTTCTTGCAGGTTTGTTGTCTAATGTTTTTCTGTAGGTTTCCATTGATTTCTTGCAGCCATTCATTCTTTCTAATTGTTTCATGCAGGGTTTTATTTCATTTTCATTCCATTCTCTTCCAACCAACAAGAACCCTACCCTTTCATCCTATATACGGAAGGGTAAAGTTCTTGTGAGGATGGAATGAAAAACCTGCAAACAAGGTTAGGGAAAAACTGTAGAAACCCTGCAAAGAGTTGTTAGAAGATGAAAGAGCTTCAAGAAATCAATAGAAACCTGCAACCAAGAATGAGCAATAAAACTGCAAGCAAACTATGTCAGAAAACTACAATATAAAAGAGACAAAACACAAATATACCTTCTCTAGATGGAAATGGGCCACCGTGCCCTAGCTTTGGGGAGCACCTCTCAATGAAATGGGAGCTTTGGCTCAATTGAGAAATGGAAGAGAGGGAGGGTGAATGGAATGAGGAAAATTGTCTCAAGGCACTCACACTGAAAGCATAACGATAGGGAGAGAAGGAGTTATTTGAGAGTGACTCCCACTCCTCTATTTATACTTTTTCTCAAGTTTTTTAGGGTTTTAAGCCCCTAGTTGGGGCTTTAGCCCTTTTTTTGGGCTTTTATCCCCTTTCACCCAATCTTTAGCTCCTTTGGGGGTTTTAAGCTCCTTTAAGGGGTTTTATCCCCCTTTTGGAGGTTTTAGCCCCTATGAGAGCTATTTTTGCTCTTTTTAGGGCTTTTAAAGCACTTTTTCATATTTTTGAGCCTTTTTGAGGATGTGGGGGTCAAGTGGGGGTCATGCATGGATGTCCTTAGGTGGTGTAGGTCATGAAGAGCTCATTGAGGGATATTATGGGTTAACATGTATGGTCCCAATCCTTCTTGTTACGCTCTACTATTGGACCCTGCAGTATATAGCGAGTTGTGATGTTTGACAAATCTTGTGAGGATGCAGACCTTAAATCCACTCCTCTCACATGTTTGTTTGTTGAATTAGTTTGAGTAGTGCTTTCTTTGTCTGATTTAGTTAGAGGTTCTTTAGAAATAGTTTGACCTAGAAAACTAGTTGAATACCCTTGGAGATGATCTCATCAGATACAAGGATTATCACCTGAATACCCTTTGAACTCTATGACCCAATATCCTATGGACCAAGAGATGGAGATTAACTATGATGTGGGAACTGGCTCTCTTCTGAAATTAGAAGGAGTGCTTCTGATGGAAGAACAAGGAGAGTTTACTCTCCCCAGTAATGTCCCTATAATTGAATATTCGTTGGCACTGATAGCAAAACAAACTTCTTCTTGAAATCCATATTTAGCAATACATACCCCGACAGGTTCAGGGTGCATCCATGGGGGTGGGTTACAATTTTTTGCAAGGCAATTTCGGCAAAAACAAAAAAAATTACATCAATTGAGCTTTTATTAAACCCTAGATCGAGATCTTGCACTTCAATTAATGGTTTATAGAATGCTCGATCGAGGTAATATTAAGCCCTCAATCGAGATTTTGATAATCCCTCGATCAAGGGTTCAAGATCTCGATCGAGGGTTAAACAAGACCCCGATCGAGCATTTATAACTGTCTATAAATAGGCAACAAACCCATCATTTAATTCACTTGATTTGTTGGATATAAAAGGGTCATTTATTTTCATTCGTAGATATGGGTCGTAGAGTAATTGAGTCAGAGATGTGATTATGGTTCCAATCAATCACATCTATGACTCCAGTTACTCCATGTCTAATATATACACAAAAAAGCTAGAGGAAGTGGCAGTAGTAATGGTTTTACTTTTTTTCTTTTCTTTAAGGTATGTACTATTACCCACAAGAATCATTCTTCTAGTCGAAATTATGTTTTATTAAATTTTATTATCGTATAATTATATGTTTTATTTTAATTGAATTTGAAGACCTTGTTCCGATTAAAAATACGAGATTTTAAAAAATTTGATTAAAGAAATTTTTGGGTGTCCATATTTGTGTGCACACACGAATATGGGCACTCGAATATTTTTTTGGTTAAAGTTTTGAAAATCTCGATTAAGCTGCTAGCTTGATCGAGCTTTTATCTAACCACACATAAACATTCAATAGAGGTATTTAAAAACATGTGTATTTCCATATGCATCATGTAAAGTTTCATTTAATGAAACCTTCCAAAATATGCTTGGACACCTTGTATTTTGAATCCCCATTTGAATTCATGTTATTGAACATTTTCAATTCTTGTCAAAATAATATGTAGTATCATGTTTAGTTTCCATACTTTTTGTTTTTTGGATCCCACAGTCACCATAACACATTTTCTTTTATTTATTTTCCTCCACTCTCAGCATTATGAAACACCAAAACAATTAGTCACGTGTTATTGATGTAAATTATAATGTCATTCAGTAATTTACTAGCAAGATTAACTGCAAATGTGTGGCACAATAACAATTTTGAAGAGTAAACAATGGACATTGATATAACCCAAGGAAATGAGGTCATATTTTTTTTTCATGCTCACATTTTCATCTCTCTAAAGGTACTAAAAATACTTTCCTCCTTTGTATATAATTTTTAATTTTAAAAACTACAATTATGTGACATGACTCTGAATTTAACACTAATTTTTATTTTGACCAGGATTCTCGGGACTATGATTTACCTACGATATAGATCCTCTGGCCATATATTTAAATCCCAGAGCCCAATGTGGAATAGAACAGGACGATTAAGATAAAAATTAGTGTTTTCAAAGTCATATCACATAATTGTAGTTTTTTAAAATTTAAAATTATATGCGAAGGAGAAAATTATTTTTAGTATTTAAAACCTTTCACTAAATTTTTGTAACTCTAATTATGAAAACATTAGGTTCAAGCAATTGTATAGACATTGGATGCATTGCTGATAGGAATCAAATGATGTTGAAATTCCCATTTCCCCTTTATTCTTGTGTAATTTTTCTTTTTACTTTTTATTCAAAATGTGTGAAAACAATTACTTAATGAATATTTATGCTCATTACTTGCTTTTTTTTCCTAATGAGGTAGAGGTCTTTATTCTTGTCTAATTTTTCTTTTAAATTCTCTAGTTGGGTCCTTGAAGCTAATTTCTCAAATGTCTTACATGGGCATAATCTTCTAGATACGGATTATGGTATTTAGTGTCCACAAGATGTTGAGAATCAAGGGGCTAGGATTTATCTCCTCAATTTTTTGTACTAAATATAAATGTGGTGAGCTTGCATATAAAACCTTGGTAGTCATGTACAAATATTTTTTTAGAGTGTTTAACAGTAGCTCAATCGAGGGTTTGTTAGACCCTCGATCGAGGATTTAATGAACCCTCAATCGAGATTTTGTTAAAACCTCAATCAAGCTTCCATTAAAACCTCTATGAAGGGATTTAAACACCTCGATCGAGCTTCAAAGCTCAATCAAGGTCTGAAAAAATATAGAATTATCCCTCTCATAGGAAAATGAATGTTTCGCTATGTCTTATAGGGGTGTAAACCCTATGATTCATGGATCAAAACTGAGTGGAGTTCATACCGATAGATTCATCACCGAATCCTCTATCCATTGAGGTATCATGCATGTGTTTTGACATTCATATGGGGTTTTTTTAATTAGTTCTAAAACTTACACTTAGAAAACCTGACTACAACTTCAAATCAGCTCAAAGAAAAATATGGAGGGTTAAAAATACACATCCAAAAATTTCTCAAAAATGCACAGCCCACACATCGACGTGTCCTATTCAAAAGGGTATCTTTGGTTTTTCAATTTTTAAAAAAAGCGAAGAAAAATATGGGATTGACACACATGTGTATTAAATGATGCTGAAATCAAACATGGTCACTTTCGAAAAACAATAAATAATTGTATATTGCGAAATAAATTAACAAAAAATATGCAGACCACAGTGCATTTTGTGTAGATCATGCTCATATATATATATAAATTTTTAGTTATTAATGTAAGATTGAATTATTGGGGTTGGACACAAGACACTTATTAACATCTTTAATTTTTTAAGGTCACACAATTCATTAAATGCAAAATTTCACACATTAAATGACATCAAAATATTTAAAAAAATATCATTGGGAAGAAAACATAATATTCTACGGATTTTGTTTTACTACAAGTTGAAATTCACATGGCATTTATGTGTTTCGAGGGCTTCTATCTAGAACATGAGTAACAAATTAGGTTTTCATCGCCAAATTTGGCCAAAACGTGTTACCCACCTTCATGAAATCACCCTTCAATGTTTGACCATCCCAATCCAGACAATCCAGTTTCTACTATGTTTGGTCCAACTGATCCATTCTGGGAAACCACTCTAGGCCAAGACATTTTTGAATTTGGTTCTACTAGTGCCACTAGTGTCTCTATCATGGAGTTGACTCCTACTAATAGAAGAGTTTTCCCTTACCTTTTGTCGAGTCACCTCTTTGATAGACCCTTAAACATGCCTTCTAGTTAAGTTGTGGTTGATGCTTCTTCTGCTCCTAGAGTTTCTAGACTTAGCTCACACTCTACTACACACACCACTCTGGTGGAAATTTCACTGTCTGAGCCGAATCCATCTTTAAATCCTTCATCAATAAGTGCTTTTATGCCTTCCATTGTAATAACCCAAAATTCATAAAAATTTAAAATTTTTCATGTAACATAAAATGTTCAAGAAGGTCACTGCGTATGAACCAATAGCTACTAGCGGTTACTCAACAATAGTAATTGGAATGAATATTGTATTTCTTTAGTTCTATGTAATTAGTTTGTTTATCTTGAAGTACTATGTCAAGGATGTTAAACTTAGCAGTTTATGTTTTAGAAGGGCAGGAAAAGGAACTATGTCTGAATTTGATGCTAAGTGTGTTATTACTATCTTATGTCAAAGGAAAGAACCTTAGATGAGATCGGGGCTTACTTAGATTACAAATAACACAGTGAAATGATTATTATTTTATAGGTTCTAAACAGGTAAGCAGTTTTGTTCCAGTAAATTCCATATCGAGAATAATACTCCACTAGCATAGGATAAAATGCTAGTTAAAATGTTTGTTTGCAGCTTGACCCCGTAAAAGGTATTGTTGGTATTTCTAATGTTATAAAACTGCATAAATTATTGTAATAACACTATTGTAAAAGAATAAGTTTAGTATAGTTATGTTTACGACACAGTACTTGTTCCATTAAACATTCTCTTTGTGTTCTTCAGTTATAGACTTGTGTTTCATCTTGAGATGGTGTATAATAAGGACAGTTCTACTTTTTCCATTAAAAACATAGTGGCCTAAGAAGTCTATAAACTAGAAAATAGGTTAAACATGTTTGTGACCAAAAGTACATATCTATCTTCAGTGTTTGGTATAAAGTACTGTTTATATTTGTTTGAGTTCTTTCTAAAATTTTAAACATTCTATGTTAGTGATTCTCCTTAAATCAAGTATTTACATTTGGTTTTTCTTGTGTTAGAACTCTCATTTTATATGAGTTTTTATAGATAAAGTATATATTTAAAGTTTAAAAGTCATGCTTAGATTAGATCTTATGTTAAGGATCTATATGGTTATGTATTCCGATGGAAGGTTAGTTTGTTGATGTATATGTAACTTCGGAATGTATTCACTTGTATTTATTATGTATTGTAACCCGATGTTTATCCCGGGATGTATTTGTAATGTACTTGAGTCATGTCATGCCTTGATGTTCCTATCGGGAGTTTCTATAATATAAACAATTCATGTCAAGTCAAGGTGGGTAACCCTCCTATTGTCTAAGGGTTAAAGTCCCCGCAGTTCTGGGGCACTAGGGTTATTAGAATAAACTAGTGAAGTCGGCCCTAGTTGGGTTTAGTCAAGTCGGGAATTAGTATAAATAGAGAGCTATCCTCTCTATTTAGCACACACTCACTCACACTCAGTTGTAGCGCATAGTTGAGGAAGAAGAAGACTCTGGGAATAGGAAGAAAGAGGTTACTGCTGTCAGGAGATCATCTTATTATTTTGGGGTTTTACTTTTGGTGCTGATTCTATCTCTGAGGAAGTTGCGGGGTTTTCTCCATTTATTGTTTCCCCAAGGAAAAACACTATGTTCGTTGTCTCTTGTGTTTTATTTTTGTACTTGTTATTCTCTCAATTAAAGATCCTAACATAATGCTAGCTTGAATGATAAAATCTAACATGGTATCAGAGCTAACTTGAGACTCAAGACACTATGCAGCTGTGGGAACTAGGGCCTCCTACTTTATGGATATCTCTCCATATTTTTTCAACAAAAGAAGGTTGGAATAAATCTCCTCCTTAGGGTGCATCTTTCTGTCGAAGCAGAATCCAATTATAACGTTTTTTAGTTTTGGACCCGACATTGCTGCCGAAAATTAGGGCTTTCCATAGAAGAGGAATTTTTCAGTGAGCCTAGTCCTAGATTGATATCCTCCTCAAAATAAAATTTAGAAATCAAAAATCAAAGAATTTGGTTGGATAGAACTTCGAAAAAGCAAAACCCTAATCTGCTCCTGAACCAGCACTGCAGAATTTCAGCTCCAAATCCATATTCGACATCTTGAACTGGTAAGATCTAAATATTTTTTATTTCCATTTGAGGTTCTCAGTTAAGATGTCTCATCATACCAAGTTTGATGAGAAGCTTGAGGGAGCTGATATCTTCCGAGCATGGAATTATAGGATCTCCTTGGTCCTGGAAGAAAATGAGTTATACTCCTATATCAATGAGGAGGTTCTAGTTCTAGAGCGAGATGAGGCTAAGGCCTTACACGAGAAGAATATGGTTATGGCAAAGAGGATCATTGATGATTCAATCAAGGATCACCTCATACCACAGGTGTCCTCCCTAAAGACACCTAAAGCTATGTTTGATTCCCTAACCAAATTGTTTGAAGGGAAGAACATAAACTGGAAGATGACTCTGAGAAACCAACTGAAGAATGTAAATATCTAGAATGCTGAGACCATCCAGTATTACTTTACAAGGGTCTCTCAGATCAAGGAACAACTGGAGGCAGTAGATGAAGAAGTAGAGAATGCAGATATTGTGATGACCACCTTGAATGGTCTCCCTCGATCATGGGACTCCTTTATTCAAGGGATATGTGCCAGAAAGAAGTTAGTCAAGTTCAGCAGACTATGGGAAGAATTCTCTCAAGAAGAAGCTCGGATAGTAGCTCGAGAATAAAATATGGGAAGTGAATATCAAGCCCTCACAACTCATTCCAAGAAAAGAAAAAGAAGTTCTTATCACTCCAGAGGTAAGCATTTCTATAAAAATAACCCTAGAAAATATTTATCTAGAAGCAAATGTTATACATGTGATGAAGTAGGAAACTTTGCAAAAGATTGTCCTAAAAGACAAAATAAGAAAAAGGGCAACAAGAGAAGACATCATGCTCATGCTATAGAGGATGATGAACCATCCAAGAAGAGAACCAGATATGAAAGTGAAGACTCTTCAAGTGATGAAGAATATGTCTTGATTTTTTCTCTCACGGGAAACATCACACATGGAAGAAATGATTGGATTTTAGATAGTGGGGCTTCCAAACACATGATAGGATTCAAAGAGTCCTTTGTAAAACTTTTAGAACATCAATCACCTCACAAGGTGAAGCTTGGACATGACTACCAACATCCAATAAAAGGTAGTGGGGAATCCTCCTATAAGCTAGACTCTAGAAAGTCTATGAAGATGCAAGATGTATTGTTTGTACCAGGACTCAAGAAGAACCTTCTCTCCATATTTGCATTAGACGCAAAAGTCATGAGGCTTGCATTTATAGATGGTCAAGCTATCATGTGGCAAAAAGGAAAGAATATTAATGATGCAGTAGTGATTGGAGAACAAGAAGGAGGCCTATATAAATTGAAGGGCCATCCAGAACAAGCCTTGGTCCATGACACAATAGAGCCAAATGAACTTTGGCACAAAAGGCTTGCACATGTGCATTACAAAGTGCTACCACTTGCAATCAAAGTTGTTGAAGGTCTTCCATAAATTCAAGCAAAACATGATGGGTCCTGCAAAGGATGTGCGAAAGGAAAGAACACAAAGAAGACATTTCCAAGTAGTGAGAGTAAAGAAAAAGGAATCTTGGAAATCATCCACTCTGATGTATGCGGTCCAATGTCATCAAGTTCACTAAGCGAGTATGTATACTATGTTTCTTTTATTGATGAATTTCCTAGGAAGACATGGATTTACTTCATGAAGAACAAAGATGAAGTATTCATCAAGTTCAAGGAATTCAAAGCCTTAATCGAGAATCACATAGAAAAGAAGATCAAGACCTTTCGATTAGATAATGGTGGAGAATTCACATCAAATGAATTCAAAGAGTTATGCAAAGATTCAGGGATTAAGAGGGAGTTGTCCACTCCATATAATACACAATAGAATGGGATTGCATAAAGGAAGAATAGAACTATCATGGAATCTGCAAGAGATATGCTTCATGATCAAGATCTTCCTTTGCATATTGGGTAGAAGCTGCCAGAACAACGGTGTATGTATAGAGCCATACTCCACACAGAGTACTCGAGAACAAGACTCCTGAAGAAGTCTTCTCTGGAAAGAAACCAGAAGTCAACCATCTCAGAATATTTGGCTGTCCTATGTACATACACATTCCAAAAGAGAAGAGAACAAAACTATATCCTTCAGGAAAGAAGGATATATTTGTGGGATATTCTGAAAGCTCAAAGGCTTACAGAATATACTTCCTAGGATTCAAGAATATTGACATCAGTAGGTATGTGACATTTGATGAAGACACAACTTACGACAAATCCATAAAGAAACCTACTAAAGAATCTGAAGAAGCAGAAGCACCCAGAATTCATGATACAACCATGAATGAAGTAACTCAAGAAGAAGATTGAGAATTTAAAGAACCACAAAGACCTGTAGATCCATCTCCAGAGAAGAATCCTCATAAGAGGAAACCTGCTTGGGTACGAGAAGCTATCGAAGGTGCGGAAATATATGGGGCTCCAAAAGAGAATCATAGAGAAAGAAAGAGGATTAGATCCTACTCCGGGTATGTAGCATTACTATGTGATTTCATCGATAAAGAACCTTCCAATAATGAAGAAGCGGTAGAACGAAAAGAATGGAGGGATGTTATGATTGAAGAGTATCAATTGATCATGAAGAATGATGTTTGGGATGTTGTCCCAAGACTAGAAGGGAATTCGGTTGTAACTTCCAAATGGATCTACAAGATCAAGCATGCTGCAAATGGTAGCATAGATAAATATAAAGAAAGATTTGTTGCTCGTGGTTTCTCCCAGAAAGAAGGAATAGATTATGAAGAAAATTTTGCACCTGTATCCAGATACACTTCCATCAGATCAGTACTTACTCTGGCTATAGTGATGAAATGGAAGATACACCAAATGGATGTCAAGACTGCTTTCTTGAATGGTGTAGTAGAAGAGGAAGTGTATGTGGAGTAGCCACTCAGTTTTGAGACACATGATAGGGAGTCTCATGTATGTAGATTGAGGAAAGCCCTATACGGTTTGAAACAGGGACCCAGGACATGGTACGGTAGAATTGATAGCTTTCTATCCAGAGTAAAGCAGATTCTAACCTTTACTACAAGGTTGAAGATGGCAACCCAGTGATGCTCCTACTATATGTAGATGATCTGTTTGTAACAGGTATGGATGGGTTGATTGCTGATACAAAGAGAAAGATTGTTGCCGAGTTTGAAATGAAGGACTTGGGTATGATGCATTATTTTCTAGGCATGGAGGTGTGGTGGAGTGCAAATGGGATTTCCCTAGGACAAGGGAAATATACAATAGAGATCCTGAAGAGATTCGGGATGATGGATTGCAAAGCCATGACCACACCCATTGCATCGAACCTGAAGCTATTGAGTGATGCTTCATCAGAAGTGGTTGATGCCATGATGTATCGTCAGATGATTGGGTCCTTGATGTACCTAACAAACACTAGACTAGATATTTGCTTTGCCATGAACACCTTGAGCTAGTTCTTGACAGATCCGAGACATGTTCACTTGATTGTTGCAAAGCATATTCTGAGATACCTGAGAGGTACGGTTGATTATGGGCTCAAGTATGATGCAAATCAAATTATTAACCTATAGGGTTATGTTGATTCAGATTGGGCAGGCAGTTACATCGATAGGAAGAGCACTTCAGGATGCTACTTCAATATGGGATCAGGTGTGATCTCTTGGGTCAACAGGAAGCAATCCCGTGTGGCACTAAGTATGGCTGAAGCAGAGTATGTCACAGCTTGTTCAACTAGTTGTGAATCAGTATGACTCAGGAAGCTACTGTTTGATTTATTTGATCTCCAGTTGGATGCTACTTGTATACATTGTGATAACCAGAGATGTGTGAAGTTGTCAGAGAATCCAGTGTTCCATGACAAGTCGAAGCATATCGAGATCAAGTATCACTATATCAAGGATATGGTGCAGAGGGGAGTAGTGAAGCTCCAGTATGTTGCGACGGAGGATTAGATAGTTGATGTGTTGATGAAGCCATTAGACAGAGTGAAGTTTGAGTACTTCAGGGAGAAGCTTGGTGTTCTCCAGATTGAGGTTCCCTCCAAAGGGAAGTGATGAGTCCATAAGCCATTTTGACAAGTAGGTCAGATGTAAGGGCTGAGCCATTCTGTCATGGTGAGAGGATTGGTTCCTTCCATGTCAGATATGAGTGCTGATCCATTCTGATATGACTGTAGGATTGGTTCCTACAGGATCTGATATAAGGGCTATTTCCATTCTTGGAATGGAGCTGCCTGGTGAGTTACTAGGAATAATTGGTCTTGGACTGAGGGCCTTTCTGATACGATTGTAAGACATAGTATTACATGATCAGATGTGAGCACATGGCCATTCTGATGTGATTGAGGGATGTGTTCCCACTTGATCAGATATAAGGGTTGTTTCCATTCTATCATGGTGAGAGGATTGCTTCCTTCCATGTCAGATGTGAGTGCTAGCCATTCTGATGTGAATGTAGGATTAGTTCCTACATGATCAGATGTAAGAGCTATCGTCTTTCTAATGAGTAGGTCAGATGTGAGTGCTGGACATTCTAATGTGACTATAGGATTAGTTCCTACATGATCAGATGTAAGGGTTACCGCCTTTCTGACGAGTAGGTCAGATGTGAGTGTCGACCATTCTGATGTAGGATTAGTTCCTACATGATCAAATATAAGGGATACCACCTTTCTGACGAGTAGGCCAGACGTGAGTACTGGCCATTATGATGAGTAGGTCAGATGTAAGGGCTACTACCATTCTTTGAATGGAGGCACCTAGTCAGTTACTATGAACCCTCAGTCTAGGACTGAGTGCCTTTCTGACGAGTCAAGGTCATATGTAAGTGTTATTCCTTTTTGACGAGTAGGTCAGATGTGACTGATGGCCATTCTGATGTAGGATTACTTCCTACATGATCATATATAAGGGCTACCGCCTTTATGACGATTAGGTCAGATGTGAGTGCTGGCCATTCTAACAAGTAGGTCAGATGTAAGGGCTACTTCCATTCTCTGAACAGAGGCACCTGGTCAGTTACCAGGAACCCTCAGTCTAGGACTGAGTTCCTTTATGATGAGTTAAGGTTAGATGTGAGTGCTGGCCATTTTGACTTAGGGTCAAATATAAGGGCTACCAAAGACCTACAAGGAGGTAGGCCTACAACTAGCATGAAAAAGGGCTGGCTCTGTAGAACTTTTTATGACGAGAAGAATCATGAGATAGCACATATGATGATGATCCAGTGAGGATCCAAATCGAGCTATGATTCAGATCCAGTTATGATGTCTCCGAGATGATCCAGATCGAGTGATGATCCAGATCCAGCAGTGATGATCCAGATCGAGTGATGATCCGGGTCCAATGATGATGATCCAGATCTAGATGAAGATGACTTGAAGATGAATATGAATTGAATATGAATATGACGAGAACTTGACAATGACCTAGATGATACAGAGAAGAAGACTTGTGCTGAAAAATTGTGTCGAGAGAATATTTTCCTAGTTAAGAGGAAGTGTTGATGTATATTTAACTTCAGAATGTATTCACTTGTATTTGTTATGGATTGTAACCTAATGTTTATCCCGGGATGTATTTGTAATGTACTTGACTCATGTCATGCCCTGATGTTCCTATAGGGAATTTCTATAAAGTAAACAAGTCATATCAAGTCAAGGTGGGTAACCCTCCTATTGTCTAAGGGTTAAATTCCATGTAGTTTCGGGGCACTAGGGTTATTAGACTCACCTAGTGAAGTCGGCCCTAGTTGGGTTCAGTCAAGTCAGGAATTAGTATAAATAGAGAGCTATCCTCTCTATTTAGCACACACTCACTCAAACTTAGTTGTATTGCATAACTAAGGAAGAAGAAGACACCGGGGATAGGATGAAAGAGGTTACTGCTATTGGGAGATAATCTTATTGTTTTGGGGTTTTACTTTTGGTGTTGATTCTATCTCTAAGGAAGTTGTGGGGTTTTCTCCATTTATGGTTTCCCCAAGGAAAAACGTTGTGTTCATTGTCTCTTGTGTTTGATTGCTGTACATGTTATTCTCTTAGTTAAATATCCTAACATAATGCTTGCTTGAATGATAAAATATAACATAGTTCACCTCCATCATTGGTATTTTGCTATTATCAAAAGTAAACAATATCTTTAAACAATAAGGAAAACATAGGTAACTTAAAGTTATGCTTATGACCCTAGTGTAAATAAACATCTAACATAAAGTATTTAATTAGTGAAACAAGAAATCAAACGAGGATAAAGATACTTATGCAATGATTTTATAAGGTTTTGACTTATAAACCAAATGATTGTGCAAGTTATAAAATGAGAATCTCAAACTATAGCTTGATACCCATCATTTGCAAATGATTTTCGGAGGACATGTGGATGGTGGTTGATGATTAGGTTTTGTGTTGACTTTGGAGGCAAGATAAGGCTTGTCCTAACCCTAAAATTGCATTTGCTTGTTTTTGTTGTGGGTGGTTGAGCTGTGATCTCATGGATGCCAGGCTTGTCTCCAATCCTTCTATTGTTTTCCCACAGTCCTTCATGAGCCATACCAAGCTCCTCTATGATATTTTTTTCATGAACTAGTGTAGAAGAAGTGAGCAGGAGGTTTATTGTTGTCGTGAGGTGATTTTTGACTGTCAGTAAAATGAAGGTTGGGCTGTAATCGTCATTGTTTTTCTGAGTGAGTTTTGATACTGTGTGAGTGTTTATGACTGTGACTAGTGTGAAGGAATTCGTTGAGTAAAGGGTGCTAGGTTCTTGTTTACTGCTGGTTTTCATATCATGGTTTGAATCTTCCTCATTGTGGCTGAGGCTTTTCATTTGAGCACTATGTTCTACACTTTCCCTTTTTTTAGTGCTCCAAAACATCTTGTGGACAAAGCAAAAATACACTAGGCTTAGCTTTCCATGACCTCACAGTTGCACGACTACTTAAGGTAAGAACCAAATTGTTTTTCTTATAGTTTGATTCTGCACAATTTTAAATTATTATTTTATGAATTAAGTGTATTCATCAAACTAGGGTTTTCTCTGTGCAGGCTCTCCAGACCCAAAATTGATGCTGAAGAACTCCACCCACAAGCTTCCATGAGGGCATCCACCCCAGTAAGCCTCGGTTTCATCTGGGGTTCTCTTGCACAAGTTGTATGGTGGATTGGTTGTAGTTGTTGGTTCGGTCATGGTTATTAGTTGCTCTGTTGTTCTTTTAATTTCTAATTTCAAAATCCCTAGTGGATGCTTGTAATGGAAGAACTCGGGATCTCTCAGCCGAGACTTAAGGAAATAGTTTTGAGCATTTTCAGCCACGATTAACTTATTAAAGTAAAGTTTGGAACTGGTTTTAAGCCATGACTCTTACTGTCAGGCCATTAGGTCGTTATATGTGGATTTGTTTAGGGTTTAAAAAAAAAACTTACTGGTTGTTCTTACAACACTTCTCGTTTTGAAAAAGGGCTTTCGTAGCCGAAACATATGGTTGTTTTTTTCAATTTTGTGAACTATATTTGTATTAAGATATTTTTGCTCATGCTTTTAAGCCTTGATAGAAAATGTAAAAGGCCGTAGGCCATACTATGTATGTTCAGCTTCTTTTTAATATTAAAAGGATTTTCACAGCTTAAGGCTAGAATAGCGTTATCTCTGTTTGGTTTAAGTTTATGTATATTTTGTTTATTTTAGCTACTTTTATTGTTATTTACTTTTCGATGGTTAGGGTTAAATAGATCAGTAAGAAATTTTTGTTTCTTATTTAAAGGACTATGATTTGAAAATATTTGGTTAAGAGTTATTTTGATAGCATCAAAATTAATAATACTACAATGAATTCTAGAAATAGGACTGAGAATGTTATTATTGAATAAATGTATTTCTTTTCTGTAATTTCTGGAATATACTACTAGGTTTTGGTATTATAAATTTTGAATTTATTCTGTTGTGAAAGAACAGATCTTTTGTAAACCCTAAATCTTTTTAATGGTTTATAGAGATAGTATTTTTGTTTTAGTAACCCTAGTTTACATTTTACACAAGTGAGCTAATTTGGTAAATATTTAACCTAGTTTTACTATTTTGCTAAGTTTAACTTAGTCTATATAATTTACTGTTCCTACATAATCTAATAGGATTACATACTAGGTTTATAATATGTAACTTAGCTAGTTTTACTATGTAAAATATTACAGAAATCAGTGTGTAATACCTAGGAATTTTCTTCTATCTTTATTTAGTTTATCTAAATGCTCTAAGTAAAAAACACAAATACAGTTAAAAATCTATAAATAATTTATACAAAATCCTGTAGAGAATAACTATTTAGATCCGACATTCATATTTTATTGCATCCACTACTTGAAATTAATTAAACCTACTGTACTTGAGTACTTCCTTGCTAAAGGTGTGGAAAAATACAATTTAGGTATTTTCTTTCAATCTATCAATTAATTCAAAAATTTCTCTATTAATTTACCCTAATCTAGCTAGTTACTAACTTCCACAACATAAATATTTTTCCTATTTATCCCTAATAGAAATAAAACAACAATATACTATATTAATGAAGAACTCTTAAACTTTTCCAGATATAGTGAATAAATAAATAGAATAACTAAAATAAGAAAAACCTAGAAGTATAGATGAGGTGACAACAACTTAAGGAGGTTGTTCCTCCCAACCAAATCCTAGCGAAGAGCTGGACTGCAATTCTCAAGACCCCCGAGCTTGTCTCCTAGTCCTCTTGGTAGAGTACTGGATGAAAGATGTAGTCTTAGAAATCCTTTGCAACTCCTTTGAGTATTCAGCAGTAACTCAGTTCTACTTACAGTAGTATGAACTCAGCTTATAATAGTTGCACTAGTTTAGTCTACAACACTTGTCCACTCAAACTTACTTCAGCTAGTCCCCTCCATCGAATTCACATGTGCACTTCATTCACTTGGAATGATCACAAATCCAGAATAAGTAGCCTCAACTGTCTTCAATGGGAAGTTTTATTAGCATGCCTAGGTCTTTTGGGTCAGTTGTTACTTAATGAGCCACCTGTTCCTGTTCCACTTTCTTGGGGAATCATGGCCACAAAAATAGGGATGTTGCCACCTGCAACATCTAGAAGTAGTTTGAGGATGCTGCCATAGGTCAATTTGCTCTCAACCCATCCTCCTCTACCAAGTGACCAGTAAACACTCATTTAACAACTTCCCTAAGTTGTTGTCTCATCTTTTATTTATTTATTAATAAAATATTCTGCAATACATTAAATTATCCTTAAACCCACTTGGTCATTAATTACAAACTTTAACATAAAATATAACATAATGTTCCTCAAAAACATTAAATTGTTTTGCAAATTGGGGCATGTGACATCCATGATTTTTCCTAATGTAGTTGGAAATCAATCTTTTCCTTCCACATCCTATATAACTAGAGGCCCTTATGTGCTTGTTTTGTATAATATTTCGAGAACAATGCCTCCAGTTTTAGGATCTAGTGGTTATGGTCCTATTTCTCCACCGCATGCATATTCCTGGGCTCAGACCTAACATCTTGATGTTGGTGTTCAATACTATAGTGTGGATCACTATAACAACCACCTGTATGTACCTTACCCAGGTGGTGTTTCAAATCAATGGACACAACCTGCTTATCAACCTCAAGCTATAACTAACCCTGTTCAACCTTTATTAGGGAAAAAAATTCCCAACTACCATAAAGATGCAGGTTATCATGGACAAGCCCAGCCAGCCTATGGCCCTACTAAGATTCCCATGTCATATCAATATTACAACTACCCACAACCAAATAAGAAACTTCCTTTTTTGGCAACATTGGATTTTCCATATTTGTCGAAATTGATCAATGATCCCATTCTACATGATGCTTTGTGTCTTGCCATTCCAATTAAGTTATCATTGGACATTCCAAAGTTTGATGGGAAGCAAGGTGAAGATCCCAAAAATCAAATAATGACCTTCCATCTATGGTGTTAGTCTAACTCCTCGATGGATGATTCCATTTGTCTATGGTTCTTCCAGAGAACGTTAACTGGAACTGCCACAAAAGGGTATACCAAACTCCCACAATAGTCATTTGTGGATTTTAACTCATTGGAAACAAAATTTCTTATGCACTTTAAGCTACCTATCTATTATGATACTGGTACCAATATTTTGAATTCTCTCCATTAGACCACCTCCACCCACATATCTGATCACATTCATGAGTGGAGGAGATGATGAAGGTTGATCGAAACTCCCATTCCAGATCAGTTTTTTTTTTCGACTGGTTCACTAAGTCATTGTTTCCCCCTGTTGCCATAGATGTGTATATGGGAGGTGTTGTTACCAAGGAACAAGCTATTATCCTTGCACGGTACTTGTACTTGGTTTAATCCCAGTTTGGAACATTGTATGACTTTATCCCTCATGCTCCTCGTCCCAACACTGATCCTTCCAAGCCACCTTTCGAACTTCCTATCGATGGTGTTGTAGGTTCAATCCATCCCCAATCTGCAGTGAAACCCACCAAGAAACATAGTTCTTCTCCTGCAACAACCTCAACTCCTACTGTTTCCACTGAGGAGAATGCAGTCCAATCCTCACAATCACCCAGGAATAAGAAGAAGGTTAAAGGGAAATACAAAAAATACAGAAACTAGCGGGAGAACCCAAAGACTACAAATATATAGAATTAGTCAAAACCAAAGCAAAAAGTTAAGTATCCCTTCCTATTGTTTGGAGATGATCACTTCACTAAGGAATTTCATATATGTGAAGAGGTTAATAGATTTTTAAAGAATAATCCTGCATCGACAGTGTTGATTGATCATTTCCCATTGCAACAGAAATTGATAGACCATTCATATTTACATGGTACCTCTTCTTCCATGGAATAAATGAAGATGATGTCCGTTGAAATAGTTGGATTAACTACGTGAACACATACATATGACAAGCCTCCAGAGAAAAAGGGTGAAGGTGTTTATTCTAATAACACTCCTTCCACTAACCCTTATCCTTCTCCATCCCCTTCTAGTAGCTCTCTTACCATTGAAAAACCAATCCCTGATACAATTTTACGTCCTCCTAAGAGTACGATCCATAAATCAGTGTTTAATCCTAGTGCTCGAGATGTCGAATTTTATAATATCGTCAAATATCTGGCTCAGGAACCCTGTGCTATGTTCATTTTGGAAGTACTCCAAACTTGTCCTGCTCAATGTAAAAACTTGTTGTCATCTCTTGGTGCTTCAGATCTTAAGAATTCAAACACTATTACCTTTCATTTGGAGAATTTTAAACCGAGGCTATATCACTAGCTCATGTTCCATATTGCGATGAAAGTGATTGGTAGGAAGGTTCATTGTAATGTACTGGATGAAGGAGCCTCCAGCTCAGTGATATCTATGTCTTGTTAGAGAGCCATTGGTTCTATTAAATTTAACCATTTTCTGACCATGTTAAAATATTTTTAAGAATGATGTTTTAAACCCTACGGCTTGTTACCAATTTTGTCCATTGAACTAGGGGGGAAAATCATCTCTATTCAAGTAGAGGTGGTTGAAGCACCTTTAGATTACAACCTTTTATTGGGAAAGAAATTGTTCTATGCCATGATGACAACCACATCATCAGTATTTTGTTTTCTCCAATTTCCCCATCCAGGAAAGATTGTGACTATCGATTAGCTTGACTTTTTCTCCCTGGATGTCACTTTCACCGTAACAAACAATGTTCCTTTGTTGGGGATGTCACACCCTCCATATCATAATTTAGGATTCATGATTCTAAAAGACAATACCCTTATGGGAGTCTTTATTTCTAATTATTCCCCCTACATCTCAGGTTTCCTCGATGAACATGATATCCTCCACCAACGATGACATGTCAGAAAACAAAGAAATCGATAATACACCTTCTCTGAGTCCTCTCGAAGCCTTGTATGATGCCATCCAGTCAACTTTTTATGCATATATTGATTTCCATGATTTAGTATAATCAAATCCTTACCATATGCATTATTGGTTAGATTCTCCTCTCCCTACTCTCGATTATCTCTTAAAAACTTTTCCTACGGACGAATCTATTATGGAGATTATGGGTTGGGATGAATTTCCATGGGAAGATCATCATCACATATCCTCTTTACTTCCTAATTCCAATTTGGTAGAGCCTGATTTTGTGTCGCTCATCACTTCTGATATCGTCAAAAATCCTCAGTTACCTATGCTCTTGTAAGGTGTTGATTCTAAACGGCACTGAGTAATGTTACTCAAAATATCCCCATTGACATATCGGTGAAACCTAGAACCATTGAACATGTTTGCGTAGGACATAATTGTTTAGCAGCTAAAATTGAAATTTATTTGGCCCTTTTAAAAAAAAATTGAGATGTTTTTTCTTGGATCTATGATGATATTCTTGGGATTTATTCATAAATTGTTGTCTATGAGATCAAGAGTTATCCAGGCACAAAACATGTTAGGAAGAAACTCCATCAATTCCACCCTCGGCAAGTTGCATCTAGCAAAGATGGAGTTGAAAAGCTTTTGAAGGCTAGTTTTATCTACCCCATGTCGTTGAATGAATGGGTTTCTAATATTGTCCTTGTTGTGAGGAAACGGGGAACTGTTGGTAGGAGGTTTTGATGAAGATAAGATGCGCAACATGAAGGGTGATGCACAAGATCAAATATGAGGTGCAAGACCAAATATGGCACGTAAGGCGGGAAATTTGAGAAAGAGTCGGCTTGATCATAATTTTGTAGTAATTGGTCATAGTTTTGTAGTTTTGGTCCAATTTAGTTAGGAAGTTGATCAAAGTGGACCATTTTGTAAAAGGCGCAATCCTATAAATAGAGATAGGAAGGTAATGTTGAGATATCTATTATATGCTACGTGATCTTAAAGCATGTTTAGTGAATCAGGAGACATATGTTGAATTCTAAATGTTGAATTGTGCTCTGTGGAAGACTGAATTCTGTTTTGTCGCAATTCTTAAGATGTTGTCTGAAAACCTGTTTTGATGCGAAGGAATATGAAATGACACAAGTTGATGGAAATAATTTGTTTATATCTTTTATTTTTTCCTATGTTGAATGATGCAATGTAAATGAACCAATACCGTAGTATGACTATTTTGTCTGAATGATGCAATGTTTCTGTGTTTTAAATCATGTTATGGTGATCGATCTGTTTATGAGTAATTATATTGGTGCGATTTGAATATGTTGATGCGATATGATATGAATTCATGAAAGTAAATGATTGTCTGAATCTATGAAGTAATGTTGCGATTGTTAGACAATATATGTGCAAATCCTCCTTCTTACTGCGAAAACATGGTTTCGACAGTTCTCCCTTGAATAGCTCGAGTGAGACTTCATCTACTTCACAGGTGTTTCTAGACAGGGTAAAACCTGTCTAGGTTGGTGCCTAGGGAGATCATTGAGTTAAGGGTGTGGACAGAGCGTGAATCCTTGTCAACGTACATGTGTCAAAAAGAACTATTAGGGTTTGCATCAATTTTATGGATATGAATAAGGCTTGTCCCAAGGATAATTACCCGACCCCCTACATCAATTAGATTATTGACAACTATGGAGGAAGATTTATTTTCTCCTTTATGGATGGCTTATCCATCTATAATCAAATTGATATATTTCTCGCTGATCAACATAAGACGACGTTTAGTTTCCCATTGGGAACCTTTTCCTACCATAAACTGCCTTTCAGCTTAAAGGATGTCGGAGCCACATTTCAACAATTCATGTCCTATTTTTTCATGATATAAATCATATAGTGTAACCTTAATTGGATTACCTACATGCCCATTCGCAATGGTGAGAGGATCATTCCGGACATCTTAGGGACATTTTCCTTAGATGTTTCCACTATAATATTCATCTCAATCTGCACAAATGTGTTTTCTGTGTAGATACTAGATGTCTACTTAGTTTTTTTTTTCCAGGGATGGTATTCATATGGATCCTTTGAAAATTTTCTCCATTTTGGCCTTAACCCACCCACCAATATCATAGAACTTAAAAGTTTGCAAGGGAAGGTAAACTTTCTACATCATTTTGTATGTAATTTTGCAGAAAAAATGCATGGATACATGTGATTGTTGAAAAAGAACACTTCGTTCATTGTTGGGCTATAGGGAAGACCCGGGCTTTATACCATTAACTTCGCACCAACAAAAGACCCACAGTGTTGGCCCTTTTAGCAACAACCTGCGAACAGGTTGCAGTCTCACCTAAAACAGCTATGGGGTGCCGCAGAATCAGGTTTCTGCAAGCAAAAGAGGGATATTACTGTACCTTTAGCTTCTAACAATTATAATCATAAAATACAGAACTTTAATAGTTACTTATTTATCTTCGTGGTTAGATAAACAAACAGTGCCTTGCTTAACCCTTTACTGGGAATTCTAGCGAAGTTAGTATTTAGCAGTGATCTTACTTATCAGTTATATCTTTATCAATGCATAAAAGAACATAACAACAACACAACAAAAACCACAACACACGATATAACGTGGTTCACCCCTAGTTTAGGGGTTACGTCCATATAACTGAATTTTATTCAACTCTTTACAAAAACCACAGTTCTGATCTGCGCACTTAGCTGTAGATCCCTTCAAGTCCTTAAAGCCACGCACACAGCTACAGGCCTCTGCGCACACAGCTGGAGATTTCCTTAATCACCCAAAACCCTCTGCGCACACAACTGCAGAGGTCATCCACGCACACATCTGGGACTTAACCTTCTTACAAACAAGCCTTAGCTTCGCATCAATTCATCTTACATCAAAAGCCTAAACTGAATTCTTTACAAGAGTGCTTATTTATAGTGCACTTATTACAAAACCATGGGCTTAAACCATGGGCACCCCGAACCCTAAACCCTGGACTTAAACCATGGGTTTATTACAAAAAGAATGTTTTTACTCAACCTCGACACCCCTAATACTATTTTGAGTTGTAACTCCCATTACAAATTCCCATAAACCCTCAGAGTTACCCACCTTAAGGACCGTTAAGGTGTGCGCCCCAACAGGCCCCTAAGACTCACCAGTGTCCCATCCCGGGACACTCATCTACTTTTTTGGTGGTAGAATCTTGTTGGAGAAACCTAGTGCGCTGCTTGCTGAAGCCATCCATGCAGTTGTCGGCTACTTGTTTCTTTCCTTCGTAATATTTATGCTAGTTAAGGCCTTCTGGATATTTAGCGACCCCATCCTTCGATCTGCTTGTCGAACATTTGACCATCCACAACTTAGGGTCCCCAGAATTGTGTGTTAAGGTGCATAAGACAAACAGCTGCCTCAGTTCTTCCAAACCAGGAGGATACATCTTGGGTTGTTTCAGAGTTTTCCTGTAAAGACCGGTGCTTTTCTTCGTGCGGCTTAGAGCACACTTCTGCCTTTCTTCCTTCCTCTTAAAGCGAACTTTTGCCTTTATTTGTGCCTTGGTTGAACATGGCTACATGGGTGGATTGCTCAGAAGGTTCAGCAGACCTCTCTCCCTGACCACTCGTAATAACTTCTGGACTTCACGATCATTCGACATAGTTCTAACTGAAGAAACTCAAAGAAATGTACAATGCAGGAGTTGCAGTCTGGTGTAGTTTCTTATAGAATTCTGCAATAGAATATGTCAGCATGGTGCATTAATGACGTCGAATCTAATGGAGTGGAAGAAATCTTGTCCACACGGTGCCAGATTTCCCTGAAATCTCATCATTGCGGGCAGTTAGGGCAGTTCTCATGCTGGCGTCGTCAAGTCTAGTTTGTCCCATCCATCACATTTTAGGCTGCGACATACCTTTGATCTTCGACATAACCACTAACTTCAGCTTTGCCCTGATAAGTACTTTCGACACAATATTCACCTTCGACTCATCCTGACCTATACGACAACCAAACTTCAACCTTTAGACTTTGACAGTCTTCAACACTTCGTAGCTTTGAGAACAGCTTCATTATAGTCTATTACCCAATTGCAACTGTTCTTGGTACTTAGATTGTCCTTCATGCTGTTACTCCTGATAAAGGGGTCCCGGTTTGTCCTTGTACTTCTTTAACCTACTTCCATTCACCATGGAAGGTAAAATTTCTCCATTCAATTTAGCTAACTGGACTGCACCACCATTAGTAACTCTCTGTACTATGTATGGTCCTTTCCAGTGTGTCTTGAATTTCCCCAGGAATTTCATGAATTTACTGTCATATAAAAGCACAAGATCACCATTCTGGAACAACTTCTTCTTAATGTGTCTATCATGCCATGCTTTTTCTCTAGCTTTATGTACTTGCTATTGGAATCCTGCAATGAATCTGTCCTCTTCAAGTTCTAGTATCTTTGCCAGCCTTTCTTTCATCATATTTGGGTCATCCATCTCTGTAAAAGCAGATATTCTGAGGCTAGGGAAAATGTACTCCATGGGCATGACTACTTCTTATCCATAAATCAACCTAAAAGGTGTATGGCCTGTCAACTTCTTGCAGGTGGTTCTATAAGCCCATAGTACTGCTAGAATTATAAGGTCCCAATCATTTCTGTTAGCATTGCAGACCTTCGTCAAAGCGTGTTCAAGGATCTTGTTAAAGGCTTCGACGGTTCCATTTGCTTGAGGATGATAGGCAGTACTCTTCTGATGATATACTTGAAATTCTTCAGTCAATACTTCAATAGTCTTATTTAAGAAATGTGATCCTTGATCGCTCATAAGAATTCTAGGACACCCAAATATTGATAAGATGTTCTCGAAGATAAAATTCACAGCTGTAGTAGCACTACATGTCTTGAATGGTTGAGCTTTGGCCCAACGAGTGAGGTAGTCAGTTGTTGTAATAATGTATCTTGCTCTGGATTTCTTTGCAGGGGGATTGATAGGTCCAACAAAATCAATAGCCCATTTATCAAAAGGTTGTAAAGTTACCTGTAGAACTAGAGGCATCTCATCCCTCCTGGATGGTTTGCGTGTTCTTTGACAAATGTCGCAGCTGTGGCAATATTCTCTTGCATCCTTATGAATTGTGGGCCACCACAATCCGGCTGTCAGAATCTTCTGTGCTGTAGATTTTCCTGCGTAATGACCTCCTGCTGCGCCAGAGTGTGCCTTTGCCAAAATTAATGGCTTTTCATGCTCCAGGACGCATCTGCGTAGTATTTCATCTGGTCCCATCTTATATAGCTGTCCTGCTATTAAGGTAAAGTCGGCTGCTCTAACCACTAGCTGTTTCTTTTGCTGCGTTGTCATTTCGGCGGGTGCAAAACCTATAGACAAATACTAAACAATATGCTGGAAATAATCATCAACCATCTAGATGGAAAACAACTGAGCATCAGGAAGACCTTCGTCCAAACTAATGGGCTCTTCTCCTGACTCAAGCCTCGACAAGTGGTCAGGACCTAGGTTCAGTCTTCCAGGTTTGACTATGATCTCAAAGTCATATTCCTGAAACAGAATCAACCATCTGCATATCCTTCCACCTAGCACAGGCTTGTTAACCAAATACTTCAACGCAGAGTGATCAGTGAACATCTTAAAATGAGATCCTAACAGATAATGTCGAAACTTCTGTAATGCATAAACCATAGCTAAACCTTCTCGTTCTGTAGTAGTATAATTTTTTTTCTGCTATGGACATTTTTCTACTTGCAAAAGAAATAGGGTGATCGATATTACCTTCACTTGACTGAGCCAATACTATTCCCAGAGCAATGGAGGATGCATCAACATGCACATGAAACTCCTTATTCCAATCAGGGAATACTAAGATAGGGGCAGTTACCATCTTTTCCTTCAAAATGTCCAAGCTTTCTTGACACTCAGGTGTCCATTCAAACGTAATATCTTTCTTCAATTGCTTTTCCATAGGGGCTATTATCTGAGCATATCCTTTAATGAAATTCCTGTAATAACTAGTATGACCAAGCGTAGTGCGTAGTTGTTTAACAAACTTCGGAGGTGGCAGGTTCACAATAATGGCTATATTCACAGGATCCACCATCAATCCTTGCTTACATGCTTACATACAATCCTTGCTTAAAAGGGGCACAATAGATACACTTTTTCAAGTTCAAGGAAATCTGATGCTGTCTACATTTGTCCAACATAAGTCTTAAACTAGCTATGTGGTCTTTTAATAACCCGAAGATAGTCCAATCATCAAAATAAACTTCTAAGAATTTATGTATGAATTCCTTAAAAGCAAAGATGACTGCTCTAGAAAACATGGCAGGTGCATTCTTCAATCCAAAGGGCATAACTGTATACTGGAAGGATCCCATTTCTGTAGCGAAGGTTGTCTTATGTCGATCTTCTGGAGCAATTCGAATTTGATGGTAACCTAAAAATCCATCAGTAAAAGAGTACACTTCTTGAACTCCAACATTGTCTAAAACTTCATTTGTAAAGGGAGTGGGGAACGGATCATGCAAACATGCATCATTCAGCTTCCTTAGATCGACACAGATTCTGATTTCTCCCTTAGTCTTTTTTTCTTGCACCACCATAGGACTGACCCACTCGGATTCTTCAACAGTCTCAATGATTCCTACAGCAAGCATCTTATCCAGCTCCATTCGGACTTTTTCCTTATACTTAGGGTTCATCCTATAAGGGCACTATTTCACAGGCTTTGCATCAGGTTTCAAAGGGATCTTTATCACTCCTATATCACCAAGAATACCTTTCATCTCTGAGAACTTCGTCGAAAATAGATCCTGATATTCATGGAGAATTTGGGTCACCTTGCTTACCATTTCGTCATCCCAATAATCTCCAATGGTAGCATACTTAGGGTTTTCTTCTGACCCAATGTTTATGGTCCACGTCTTCAGGGGTTGAGTCACTTCAAGTGCCTCAACTGCTGGTCCATGTACTTCGCAGTGTCCTTCTAACTCAGGAATGTTAATGTTGCGCGGATCGTCATCCTCATCAATTGCGAGGTTATAACATTCTACTACATTGGCTTCCTGTGCCTTCCAATCAGGTTGGTATTCTGCTATTTCTTGATCATCAAATATTTTAGTATGGATCAACCTAATAGCCGTGTCCAAAGCAGGAGAAACCTCATTAATAGAAAATGTCAGCACAAAACTATCAACAAGACAATCCCAACTTACAGTACCATGGTGAAGCTCGACCTCCGCATACCAGTTCTTTGCTATAGGTTCAAGGGTGTGCACAAACCTATGTACCCATTCTTCACGAGGTACATGCTTCCATGCCTCGTAGCATTTCTCCAAATGTCCCTGAGGACTAGTCTTACCATTAAACTTGCTTCGCACCTCTTGAGGTTGGTCCCTGAATCTTAGGTACAGGGACTTCTGGCATGCTTCCCAACTATGAATATACTTTTTGTGACCATTCCACCATCTGGCTGCTGTAGCTCTGAATGCTGAATCCAGAGTCTCCATTTTCTGTGAGTCTGGTACCTATTTTGAGAATTGCACAATAAAATCTTCTGGGTTTGTCGAACCATCAAAAACAGGTAAGGTTCTTGTCTGTGAGCCAAGCCATCTGAGAGACTTGGTAATTCTGGCACATCGATGGCCATGTAGCTCATATAGTCTATTCTGCCAATTCTCTAGGCCATCATCTAAATCTGTCATGTAGGAGCTGTCACACTGCCAATCCATGATACCTTCGGCAGTAGGATTAACATAATCTTCTTCCTTCGCTGTGATATTGTAGATGTGGTCCAAAACATCCTGGTCTTCATATCTTACTGGCTCTGTGTATCTCTCTCCTTGAGAAGGATCCAATGGGACTATGACTCTCTGTCCTTTCCCTTCGAAAGTCATCTGTCTTTTTTTAAGGTTAATGACTACATCATTGTCTAATGCCCACTCAATACCTAGCAATGCTGGATAGGGATTGCTGTCATCAATGATCTCAATAACTTCGAGGTCTGCTACAGTACATACGCCATCAATATCTACTGGGACATTAGGGAATCGTCCTAGGGGCACAATATTCTGCTGATTGGCTAGTCTCAACTGTATAGGGGACCAATCAAGGGTAGGTTTTCCCATTTGTTCCCAGGTTTGCTTAGTTAAGACATTTACCTTTGATCCTAGGTCCAAGATAACATCATTCATATCATACTCTCCTATCTGAGCATTCAATCTCATTTCCCTGCCAGTTCTCCTAACTCTATTAACAGATTTTTCCTGACCAGAACTTTGCTGAGGTTCACAGGAAGAAATAACTTTCTGCAACTCACTTAAAGCATTCTGATTTCTTAGGAGCTTCAGACAACTCTGTAAAAAGGAGGATAGTGTACTTACTTTATCTGTCGAAGCTTCTTGTGGCTGTGACTGCTGCTGATGTTGTTGCGTAGGTGCTACTGATGTGCTAGGAGCAGCAAAGTATCTCTTAGCTTCCATGAATGTCTCTTTTTCACTTTCGATATCAAATGCTGGGACTTTCGCTGGGGCCTTACGAACCTAAGTCTCGTTAGGTTGTTTCTCCTTATTCTGTACTTTCATCGTAGCTCCACTCCTGGTAACAACATTAATGGCTGGGGCAGGTCTTTGCTCGACGAAAATCATCTGAATATTTTGAGTAGGGGCACTGTTTCTTTCCTGAATCTTAGCTATCAACTGTGGGCACTGCTCAATCACATGATCTACTGCTCGACAATACCGACATGTCGTAGTTGGGTTCCGACAGTCTCTCGCTAGATTCCCGGCTTGGTTACAGTTGTAACACACAACCTGGCCTCTTCCTCTTCTAGCCATACCACCAAGACCACGACCTCCAAAGCACCTCTACTTGATGCACCACCACGGTAACCATAGCCATCATTGCTCTATCCCTCATTTTGTACCCGATAGGTGTCATAGGTGCATTCTCTCATGAGGTCATAACTGCGACACTCATCTTCATTATGTCCTATGGACTTACAGAATTTACAATAGGGGTTCTTAGGTACTTGCCCATACCTCTGTAGCAGATAGCAGTGTTCGGGTCGATGCTGACCTGTTGTTCTGCAGAGCTCACAATATATGACTTGCGGGTTAAACGGGTTTGGCGCACCAGTATTCAGGTAATTTCTTACCACATGACACTGTTCCTTGGCATGACCTTCTGTCTGACATTGTGTACACCAAACCTCTTCGCGACCGATTTTTCCTTTCTTCATATCACGAAGCTCCAGAGCCATCGCTGCCAACTATGCTTGGATTTGAGCAATACCAGAATTATCTTCGACAGGAGCGGTTTCAAGCTTCATCGCAATTTCCAGAGCCTCCTGCTGGTCAGCAACCTTCTGTTGCATGAGTGGAGTTCTAATATGTAGTAGCAACGCTGCAATGAACCATTCCTTGTGCTGCGCAAGTCCAATGGTGAAATTGACTTGGTATAGCAGAACTTTGAACCTTTGTTCAAAGTCCCACACTGATTCACCATGCCTCTGCTGAATCTCTTTCAATTCAGTGATACACTACGACTCTGATTTCAGCTTCTTAAATTCCTTTATCATTGCTGCTTTTATATCAGCCAAGACATGGTTCTGAGTGCTGGAAAAATTCATGAACCAGGTCAGAGCACAATCTCTGAAAGAAGTAACCAGCTGCGCTCTTTTTGTATCTTGATCCGTAGTGTTCTTAGTAGTCCACACTGCTTCGCATAAAAACCAGAACTGCTCTGGATCCTCTGATCCAGTTCCTTTGAAAACATGGAGCTTAATGTCGTCATTCATATGGGCCATCACGGGGGAAGGAGGGGGACTGGCAGTAGGCGGGGGGGAACTTACTGGGGTAGACTGACCTGCGATAGGAATACTCGAGCTAGGGTTATTTTTAGACTGCGACAGGTTCTCAGGGACAATAGGTCTTCGCTGTGGGGTTACTGGAGGGTTTCCAACAGAAGGGGTTTCTTTGGGCTCGAAGACTGCTGGACTTACAGGGTTAGACTCAGTATTCTGACCTAGGGTATAGGACTCAAAATTTCTCTTGTACCTATTGCCACTTCGCAACAAACCACTTTGCTCGTCGAAGGTACTTTCACTTGCAAACATAAGTTAGTAGTGCTAAATCTAACAGTCTGATTCAATAAGCAATATACCTTTTTCAGCCAAGAGCATTTTAATTCTCAAACTAAATGAATTCAAGTACTTACCCCTTGGTCCTTTGAAGAACTGTCGTTCGGCTTCGCTGAAGGATGTACTTGTGTCAATGGTGAACTCCGTCACAAATGCTTCAAGGGTTCGCATTGTCCAGAAATCAACAGCGTGGGATATCTCGTTGTTCACACTTTTCAATATATTAATTCTTGCGGGGGTCCAATCAGGAAACTGACGTTCTTGGAAGTTCTTCCTTCTCTCTGTTAACCTGGATAACCACTGGTGCAACTCTATGTGGATACTACCAAAGAAAATTTCATAGACATCAGAAAAAACATACCTTTGTAAAAAGTCATTTGCACTACGACGCGGGTCTTTGTTCTCTTGTACAACGAAGTTCAGATAAGTCTCTTCAATCCAATCACCAATTTCTTTCATTGAGGGTCTCCAAAACATAGCCCTCGAGGTACGACGTAAACCCCTCTTGAGCAGATACTGAGTTCAACCGGAAATGAAACCAATTTGTTGGGCTATAGGGCAGACTCGGGCTTTATACCATTAACTTCACACCAACAAAAGACCCACAGTGTTGGATCTTTTGAAAAAGACTTGCGAACAGGTTGCAGTCTCACCCAAAACAGCTATGGGGTGCCGTAGAATCAGGTTTCTGCAAGCAGAAGAGGGATATTACTGTACCTTTAGCTTCTAACAATTATAATCATAAAATGCAGAACTTTAATAGTTACTTATTTAGCTTCGCGGTTAGATAAACAAACAGTTCCTTGCTTAACCCTTTATTGGGAATTCCAGCGAAGTTAGTATTTAGCAGTGATCTTACTTATCAGTTATATCTTTATCAATGCATAAAAGAACATAACAACAACACAACAAAAACCACAACACACGATATAATGTGGTTCACCCCCAATTTAGGGGTTACGTCCATAGAACTGTGTTTTATTCAACTCTTTACAAAAACCACAGTTCTGATCTGCACACTCAGTTGCAGATCCCTTTAAGTCCTTAAAGCCGTGCACACAGCTGTAGGCCTCTGCGCACATAGCTGCAGATTTCCTTAATCACCCAAAACCCTCTACGCACATAGCTGCAGAGGTCATCCACGCAAACAGCTGGGACTTAACCTTCTTACAAACAAGCCTTAGTTTCGCATCAATTCATCTTACATCAAAAGCCTAAACTGACTTCTTTACAAGAGTGATTATTTATAGTGCACTTATTACAAAACCACGGGCACCCCGAACCCTAAACCTTGGACTTAAACCACGGGTTTATTACAAAAAGAAGGTTTTTACTCAACCCTGACACCCCTAAGACTATTTTGAGTCATAACTCCACTTACAAATTCCCATAAACCCTCGAAGTTACCCACCTTAAGGACCATTAAGGTGCACACCCCAACATTCATCTGGGATTCTCTCTCTCAACAATATTTTAACAATTTAAAATATGCAATTATGCATTCTCCTATATTGCATCCTCCCAATTATTCGAAAGACTATCTACTATATCTCGTGGCCTCCACTGCTACCGTTGGTATGGTATTAGTGAAGGAATATACAAACATATAGGAACATGTGATATATTATCTGAGTAAGAGTCATATAGATTCTTAAACAAGATACTCACATGTTGCGAAGTTGGATTTGGTTTGTTCATAGTCATTCAATGTTTCCGTCACTACATTTTACTTTGAATGATTACTGTTCTTGCAGACCTAAACCCCATGTATTATTTTTTGACTCATCGGGTATTGGGGGGAAATACTCTCATTGGATTGTTATCCTATAAGAGTTTGACCTTGATTTTGTGAAATATACTCCAAAACATCATTGGTATTTACGAAATTAATGTGTGACCTTCCCCATGATACTATGTAAACCAAGCCCATTGACTCACTCACAAATGAGTTTTTGTTAGTAATTAGCATGACCAACCCTTGGTCTATAGATCTTATTGTATATCTCCAAACTCAACACTTCCATCCCCACCTGTCTCAAGACGATCGTCGTTGTATCTGACACCACGCAAAATACTATCTCATTATCAATGACACCCTGTATTGACATGGTATTGACTCTATCTTATGACGATGCTTGGACCACGAAGAGGTTGAATAAGTTTTGAATGATTTCCACTTTGGAGAATGTGGCAGTCATCTTTTAGGATGGCTACATGCCAAAAAATCCTTCGCACTAGCTATCTCCGGCCTTCGATCTTCAAATATTTCCATGAGGAGGTTAAGAAATGCCCACACTATCAAATGTTTTATCCTAAAAAGAACACCCAACCAGCTCCTTTACACCTCACCATTGTCATTGTCCCTTTCACCAAATGGGGGATATATTTTATGCATTTCAATCCCACCTTAGTCGAGGGGCATGGTTACGTCATTTTAGTTGTGGATTACTTCACGAAATGGGATGAGGCAATGCATACATATGCAGAGGATGGTAATACTATTGACCTCTTCCTGTTCAATAATGTTATTGCTAGGTTTGGGGTTCATTAGGCCATATTTACTTATCATGAATCTCATTTCTGTAATCAGATCATGACTGAGCTAAGTGTTAAGTTGGGTTTTCGACATGCAAATTATGTTAGGATTAATTAATACTCCTTTGTCCAATATAGTCTATTTGGTCATTTTTCCTAACTTAGGAAGTTATTATCACTGTACTAGAGTATGGGGGTCATGCCTATGGGTTATCTGCCACTTACTACATCTTCATGCATGATTTTATGTGCCTCTGGGACCAATCCCTACATTATAGGATCTCACTCTAAGTACCACTAGCAGTCACCTTCAGTTGGTTGTGGTAGATAAGTAGTTATGCTAAGTTATCCTCCAATTACTTTTAGTTAGATCACTATCAGTTAGCCTAACAGAATTTTTGCATGCATGTAGGGAGTGTGGCTCCTTTTTTCCACTTACCTCATCAGTTAACTGATTCTAGACTGATTTAGACATATGGAGTTAAACTAGTGAGCGCAAGTTGTGATTTTTCTTCACTGTGTTAGCTAAATAGTCAGTTATATTTTGTATATTTGAATCCTATCGAGAGTATTTTAATTCTATTTATTGTACTACCATTGTATTATTGATTGATAATGAAGATTAATGTTGTGATTATTTGAGCAATTCTTGTTCGATTAATATAAAATGTTTGTTATGAATTATTTCCTCAGTGTACATTGATCTTGTTTAATCCACTGCATAATTATTTTCTTATAGCTCTCATTTCAGCATGTAGATCTATGGTTCACTAAATTTAAAATGGTATCAGAGCCTATGTTTAGGACAGCATCAAACCTCTTAAACCTCCATTCTTGCACCAGAAGTAGCCGAGTTTCCATATAATTCCTGGAATCATAGCATTTCTCCCTTTAGATTTTGTCTAGAGAAGTCTATCTAGGTGTGATGAACTTTCAAAAAGTGCACAAGTTGAGGTGGAAAGGTTTGAACTAACAAATGTTTTCAAATTGATTGTTTTTATAACATTTTTTTGTAGGTACAACTTCAAAATGGATTTAAGATTAGTTCCTTATCTATCACCATTCAATTATGTTGAGTGGAAATTGAAGATGGTTGCATATCTTGAGGGCCATGATCTCCTTGATGTGTCTTTCGGATCTGGTAAATAATCTTATGAAGAGAAAGAATATTGGATAAATAATTGTGATAGACAATATGGACGTATGGGTATGGTAATGTCTCATGACATGCGTTATCTCATGGAATCTGTTCAATATCCATTCGAAATTTGGAGAAATATAGATAGAGACTTTGATGTGTAGAAATAACTAAATGATATATGGAGTGAATCCAACACCTCCTCATGTGTTCTCCCTTCAAAATTCTTGGACTCTATTCTCTCAGATGAAGTTTTTCAATATGAAGAAGAAGCATAATCTTCAACTCAATCAATTCGAATTGTTGAAAGTCTCCTTGCAGTTACTCTTTCTCCTATTGCTTGAGAAGTTTATGAGATCTTTGATATCTCATATTCTCATATATATGATCCATAATAATATATTCAAATATTCATTGTTGAAGAAAAAATATCCTTCCATTCTACTCTTTCATTCTCCAGTGATTCTTCTATTCTAAATTATGTGCAAAGTTTTCCAGGGAAAGCTGAAAGAGCTAAAGAGAAATTCAATTCCTCTCTCTCCAATCATGTTGTTGGTGTGTAGAAAAGTGACACTTTGGATGTTTTGGAAGAAATATAATATTTTAGGAGTGATCCATTCACCTTCATTGATCTATATCTTCTAGAAAATTCCTACATGATTGCTTGCACCAATACTCAGAGTTTTGTTGATGAAGGAGAAAATTGTGCATCTACCATCTCAATGGATCACTTGGAACCTTTGTTCCACACTTGTATCTGATATGACCTTATTTGGTTTTAATTTTAAGTTTCAAGAGCCTCTAGACATGCTTGTAGTTGTTCTCATCAGTTTGGTGTGAAAAATAAAGTACCTCAAGTCTCTTTCAAATTTGTTTCTTGGGATTCAATGTCAATTTTCTCCCATGAGTTTGCTGATATTAAAATATGTGAATCATTGGATATTTTAGAATCTATATTGGATTATTGATCTCAATCATTCACTCTCCATGGTCCAAAGACTTCTCTACCTTCCTATTTTGTCACATGCTCATCTCCTCATAGTACTAGTAAAGATGGAGACATCCTGCATTCTCTTGGACACTTGCTTCTAACACCTAGAGCTGATTTTACCTCACATGGATTGATGTTCAAGGCTGCAACATATAATTTTCTTGGATTTACCTCACATGGTTCAAATTCTCAAGCACATTTTCTCTCTAATTATTTGATCTCAGTTTCTCTACATGGGTCCATTTTTCATCTTGCAGTTGTCTTTGTTCCTAATTCAGTTGAGCATATTCATCTTCTTCCAAAGAGGAAAATTCCTACAGACATAATAATTTAGTTTGGAGAGGTTCACATGCACAGTACCAAGATTTTGATGCACATAAGAACCAATATTATGCATTACTGCTCCATACAGTTGCAAATTGCAGAAATATTTTCACATGTTTTTTCTCAAAGAGAAAGAAAATCTCTTAAGTATGGAAGCTTGTTTCCTAGTTACCTGCTTATTTTTTAGGCGGGTTTTCCCCATGATATTTTCCCCATTTTCCTTATTTTATTAAGAAGTATTTTATTCATTTAGATTGTATGGGTGACTTTTGGCGTAGTTTTTAGGGCCCAAGTTGTCCCAAGTTAGGATTAAGGGGGCTTGTTAGGATTAATTAATTCTCCTTTTTCCAATATAGCCTATTTGGTCATTATTCCTAACTTAGGAAGTTATTATCACTGTACTAGAGTATGGGGAAAACAAATAGGGGTTATCTACCACTTTTTGCATCTTCATGCTTTAGTTTATGTGCCTCTGGGACCAATCCCTACATTATAGGAGTCCACTCTGAGTGACACCAGCAACCACCTTCAGTTGTCTGTGGTAGGTAAGCTATTATGTTGAGTTATCCTCCAGTTACTTTCAATTAGATTACTATCAGTTAGCCTAGTGCTAGTTTTTCATGCATGTTGGGAGTGTGGTGCCTTTTGTCCACCTATCTCATCAGTTAACTAATTGTAGACTGGTTTAGACATCCTAATTTAAACTAGTGAGCTCTAGCTATGATTTTTCCACACTGAGTTATCTAAATAGTAAGTTAGAGTTGGAATATTCATATCCTATCAACAATATTTGAATTCTATTTATTGTACTACCATTGTATTAATGATTGATTAATGAAGATTAATGTTGTGATTATCTGAGAAATTCTTGTCCAATTAATCCAAAATGTTTGTCATGAATTCTTTGCTTAGTGTACATTGATTTCCACTACATGGTTATTTTATAATAGCTCTCATTTCAGCCTGAATATCTATGGTTCACTAAATTTTACAAATTCAACACCCTACTATCCACAAGCTAATGGCAAGGTTGAAGCCATTAACAAATTTTTAAAAATGATGCTTCATAGGATGGTAAGCGAACATAAGTCAAATTGGATCTTGACTTTATTCTCGGGACTATGGGCTTACATGACCTCTATAAAAAACCAACCAGATTCACACCTTTTCAAGTATTCTATGGACTGGAAGATGTTTTACCTATTGAATGTGAGATCCCATCCTTGAAAATAGCTACCTAACTTTTTCCTAGCACCTCAGTCAAGGAATAACATTTTATTTATCTCACAAACCTTGATGAAATGCAACAAGATGCTTCTCTGGATACTAACGATTCACATAAGAAGCATATAAAGGAACAATATGATAAGTCAGTTCAACCTCATGTATTTAATGAAGGATATATTGTTCTAACATATGATCAGAAACATGACAAATTAGGAAAATGAAACTTTGAATCAATGTGGTATGGTCCCTATGTCATAAGTAAATTATTAGAGAAAGGAACCTATGAGATAGTTTATTATGATGATATACCTTTTAGGAATCCTCACAATAGGATTTACCTGAAAAGGTATTATGCTTAATAAATTTCACATTACTACCTTTTACATTTGTGTATAGTTAACTTTTGTGTGGGTTGATTGTTTTGGTGTGGTTTTGAATCTTATCCTATCCATGACTACTTATTCATTGTAATGTTTTGACTCTATAGATGGATTATTGTTATGGTTTTGTATATGGTTCCGGCCTCCATACCCTGAATCTTACTTCAGCAGCTTGGGTACTATATTCCCAAGCCCATGACTTAGTAGTTTGGGGGGACTTTTCCTAGGTCCAGCTACTAATAATATCATTGAATATCACACAGTAATGGATTGTTAACTAAAGCTTCATCTCGTGGTGTTGATCATACGGTTCTCTATTTAGACTCTCAGTTAGTGTTTTCTCAATTAAATCATGTATGTGCCATCAACAACCATGTACTCCTTCGTCTCTTTTAGAGAGTATGTCTCCTTGAATGGTTGTTTGAGTCCATAACCTATCAACATGTCCCAAGATATTTCAATTCAATTATTTATTCGCATGCTAATTACATTCTATATTGACATATTGCACATTATTGACATTTTGATACGTGAAAATAACATGTAAATTTGTGAAATAAGTAGTGTAAAAAGACAAGATCCATGTATATAAATTCCATTTCAAAATTTGTTGGTGAGCTGCAAAAACAAGTTTGTGTATATATATATATATAAGTTTTGGTACAAAATGTGGTCCTAAAACCGAAATATGAAGCATGATAGCTTTCAATATGACAAGATAAAAAAAATAGAAGCTCATGGATTTCAATATACATATCCTACTAATCACTAACGATGATCATGGTAGCACATGATATCCCTTGCCACTTTGCGTAGAAAGCGACCGAAGCATCTTGACATACCAGTCATGTGTCATTGGTACCTCCTCAGGAGATCATCTACATATATGTCAAGGATGTACATAGTAAGCCTATGGAGTTTCTCCTCAACCTCCTAAAGCTCTGGACCAGCCTCTTGACACACAAATATGGTCCCTGCTCTTCCTTCAATGGGCAAGGATCCCCTTGGTCTAGCTGCTCCAACATCTGCAGAGTAGGAAAAATTGTCTCAGTATCACACAAAAATCATAAAAATCATGAAAAACATAAAACATGCATCATAGTGTACTTCTTACAAAGGTTCCCCCATTTTTCTCCCTTTGGAAGAGCTAATTCAGGATCACCATGGAAATTGACACTCGTGTATGCATAATCATGAGTAACTGGTCCCTCAGACAACGAAGGAATGACGCTCTGTACTTGATCCTAGACCCATCGCCACCATGGCATAGCATCACCCCAACCCATAATAGCATGTGTGTATCCCTCCCACCAATATCGTTGATGGCCACTTGGGGCCTCAATAATGGAACCCTCTCTAGAAAGAAGGATACTAAGATGGTCTCATAATCGAACTTCTTCATCACTTGGTGAGTTGGTATTTTAAGACACCAATAGAGCTTCCTCCCAGTTGAACAAAATAGGAGCCATAGATTCTAAGGAATATAGCATGTGTTCCCAAGAAGCATAATGAGCCCCGTGACTTCCTGCTACTTGCAGCATAGTGAGAAAAATAGTCCTAAGATGTAGGCCCATTACATCTAAAATGGGAATATTTTCCCACTCATATGTGTCCCAGGAAAACAACATTGAACAATGAGACCCTTAGTAGTGATGTCCCCTCCTCTTAGACCGGTTAATGAAATAGGTGCTACCCTCAAATATAATCCTATGAGGAAGTAGATATCCTCTACCTCCAAAGTAAGTATGTGGGCGCCCACCTCAAACTATTGTGATTTAGGATTCCACATCCTGATCAAGTGCTCCAATAATTGTACTTGGGCCCTCATACTTGGCACCTAGAAGAACATTAGGAGGCCACACTCCCAAATCATGCTCATTGTGTTGTGGTAACTGGCATCATGAATGTAATTCAACTCATGCTCTCTCTCCTTCCACACCACCATGGTGGCCTTCTAACCCTGTTGAGAAATCAAAAGGAGGAATTAGAGACCGTTTAAAACTATTCTCAAGCCATTAAACATTTTGATTTTGCCAAATTTTTTGAATTTTTGGGTCAGATTGCGCCACTGTACTTTTTCTTTTTAGACATAGAGGTGGCACTACAATTTTCTCTAAGAAAATGTGCGGTGTTGGGTTAGCACCACCTTTCCCTTAAAGGAAAAGAGCGATGCTGCTGTGGCTCAATATCCTCTTGGGAAATGACCCAAAAACTCTAAAAAATGGCATGAAAACAAAATATGAAACCATGAAAATGAAGGTAAGGAGAAGAGGATTGACGTGATCTAGAAGAAATGTTGAAATATCTCCTTTAGCTCTCGCAATCCACTCACCAAATTTGACCTCAAAAAGGGCTTTTTTCACCAAGTTGGGTAAAAATCACAAATGGTCAAAAAATTCTACTATTCACCCCTATTTATTCACTTTTTGGATTTTTTATTAATAATTTTCATTGTTTTACCCCTAATGGTCCTATATTGCTTTTAATTTTGGCCAAATAGTGCTTAATAATCTATTGTGTAGAATTACAGGGATCATGGAGAAGTATTTCTGGTTACAGAAGAGTTTTGTTTTAACCTTTTTCATTCTCTACAAAATTGAAAAAGCTTATGAGCGCTATTGAAACCATAGTCATGCTGATTAAACATTAGGAAAAAGGTTTCGAGTCTACTTTTATCACTTTTTCAAGCTCGTTAAACTCTTCATGAAAAAGGAACCCCTTTGGAGTTGTCTTTAAGATCTTTTCTGACTCTTGAAACATGAAATGATTGCTGAGTGAACTTGTCACTTTCACACTCATAAAAGTACTTGAAATTTCATCTTTCTGACGGTATTTTACCCCTTTTTCAGTTTAGTCAAACTAGTTATGAAAAGGTACACTAGCCAAATTATTGACTAGAAGAGTTCTCCAAGGTATTATTTTATACTTTTTCAGGCCTCGAAGACTAAAATTTATGAAAAAGAAATTTTTGGAGTATTCTTTAGTTCCAATGGTTTCTATTCCGCTACCTCCCTTTACTTCCAACTATTGCGCAACTTCCCGCTCCGGATCCATCATTGACCATCGATCTATTTCACCTTTATTTCCCAGCCATTAGATCAAGCGGCACGTACTCAATTCCGTCGAGGGTTCTTGTCCTTACAAACTTGCAAGTTTCCACTCTGGATTCATCCACGATCGTCGATGTAATCCGTCTTTATTTCCCCGCCATCAGATCAAGTGACACGTACTCGATTCCACCGGATTCCTTTGTTTAACAAATGTGCAGGTTCACAAGGCGGAGTTTACACAGACCGTAGATCTCCATCTTTTTGCTTCGCACCGTTAGATCCTTTGATAACTCATTGTTTTCGCCTCTTGCCATACTTTCATACCATAAAATTTTAACCAAAGTATTATAAATGACCATTACCCTTTCTTCACTATGATCTTTTCGAACCTCTGCTAGGTAGGGTTGTTAACACCTAGGATTGATGACCTCTTTGATCAAATGAGGGAAGCAAGGGTATTTTCCAAGATTGAATTGAGGTCTGGTTACCATCAGGTGAGAATCAAGGATGAAGGCATTCATAAGACAACCTTCAGGAAAATGTATGGGCATTATGAGTTTGTAGTGGTACCATTTGGTCTCACAAATGCACCCGCTACATTTATGTGCCTTATGAATAGTGTCTTCAGCAGGTGTTTGGACAAGTTTGTTCTTGTTTTCCTTGATGACATTCTTGTTTATTCTAAGAATGAGGAAGAACATAAAGAGCATTTGAGATTGACATTGAAATTGCTCAAGGAGCATCAGCTGTATGCAAAACTGAGCAAGTGTGACTTCTATAGAGATAGAATTCAGTACTTGGGTCACATTATCTCAGAGGAGGGTATATCTCTGGACCCTAAAAATATTGAAGCCATTATGAATTGGCCTACTCCAAGAAATTTGACAGATGTAATATCTTTTATGGGACTTGCAGGATACTACCGAAGGTTCATTGAGGGATTCTCCAAAGTTGCACATGCCATCACTTCTTTGTAAAAGAAGTGGATGAGGTTCGAATGGACATCGAGGTGTGAAGAAAGCTTCCAGTAGTTGAAGAATCTTCTCACTAGTGCACCAGTATTGAAGGTTGCAGACCCAGAGAAAGATTTTTTTGTATGTACCGATGTGTGTGGACAAGGGATTGGAGGAGTCCTTATGTAGGACAACCACATAATATGTTATGAGTCAAGAAAGATGAAGGAGCATGAGAAGAACTATGCCACTCATGATCTATAGCTTGCAGCCATATTACATGCTATCAAGATGTGGAGGCATTACTTTATGGGTAGGAGATTCGAACTAAGAACATGCCATTGTTGTCTGAAGTATCTATGTGATCAGCCTACTCTGGATGCTAGGCAAGAAAGATGGCTGGAATTTTTATGTGAATTTGATTTTGAAATCAAGCACATAAAAGGGAAAGAGAACAAGGTAGTCGATGCACTCAGCAGGAAGGTGCAGGAAATGCATGTGGCATCTCTTAGTATTTGCTAGTCATATTTGAGGCAGCATATTGTTAATCATGTTACTGGAGATGAATTGTATGAGCAGGTAAAAGTCGACAAATTGCAGTAGCAAAGTCTTGAGAAGAGATATGAAGGATATAAATTGGAAGAAGATGGACTTCTTACTCATAAAGGCAGAATTTATATTCCAAATGTAGCAGATTTGAGGAGAGTTGTTATGGATGAAATCCATCAAGCTCCGTATTCTGGTCACCCAGGATACCAAAAGACAATTACTATAGCTAGAAAGCAGTACTTTTGGCCAAGAATGAAAAAGGACATGGCTAAATACATTTCAAGGTGATTGAAATGTCAACAGGTAAAGGTTGAGCATCAACACCCTGCAGGTTTGTTGCATCCTTTGCCAGTTCCAGAATGGAAATGGGAAGTTATTTCCATGGATTTTATTACAGGATTGTCGATGACCTGGAGACAACATGATTCCATCATGGTTGTGGTAGAAAATTTGACAAAGGCAGTGCATTTTATACCGGTTAAGTCTATGCATAAGACTGATGACATTGCAAAGGTCTTCATGAAGGAGATTTTCAAATTGCATGGATTGTCGAAGGCAATAGTCTCTAAAAGAGATCTCAAGTTCACTTCAAATTTTTGGAAGGGGTTGTTTGCAGATTTGGGTAGAAAGCTAAACTTCAGCACTGCATACCATCCTAAGACAGATGGGCAGATAGAGAGAGTTAATCAGGTTCTTGAAGATATGCTTCGCATGTACGTGATGGACAAACCAACCAAGTGGGAAGATTACTTGCACTTGGTAGAGTTTGCTTATAACAATGGATAGCAGGCATCCTTGGGAGTGAGTCTGTATGAAGCTTTGTATGGAAAAAGGTGTAGGACACCTATGACTTGGGATAATCCAATGAACCGGTTTATGCTTGGACCATAATTGCTCAAGGAAATGGAGCAAGAGGTTGTAAAGATCAGGCAGAATATGAAAGTAGCACATGATAGATAGAAAAGCTGTGCAGATAAGCATAGGGTGAACAGGGAGTTCAGTGTTGGGGATCCTGTTTACCTCAGAGTGAGAGCAAAGAAGAGTTCCTTGAAGCTTGGAAGTTGTGCCAAGCTATCACCAAGATATTGTGGGCTGTTTGAAGTCCTTGAAAGAATAGGGCCAGTTGCATATATACTTGCATTTCCTGCTAACACTAGAGATCATAATGTTTTTCATGTTTCTTTGCTTAAGAGATATGTACATGATCCTAACCATGTGTTAAATTGGGATGTGATTCAGATGGAACCTGAGGGAGAGTTCCGAACCGATTCAATGCGCATCCTTGACAGGAAGGTCACAATGCTCCAGAACTGGGCCATAGGTCAGGTAAAGGTGCAATGGGAGCACTACAGACCTGAAGAGGCTACATGGGAGCTGGAGGATTCCATGCAGTTGGAACATCCATTTTTCTTCAATTCTACGAAACACTGACGCAGTACCAGTGTAGCATTTTGTTCAAATTTTGTAAAGCACTAAGGACATTGCTATTGAAGGGGGAGGGGAATGTAACACCCTGGTTTTGACCCTGATGCATTAAGTGTACATGATGTATATATTGTAATTAATCATGGTGTGGAGCTAAATGCAAAATCCCCACCATCGATTTGTTTGTGTTATGTTTCGACGATTGGAATCGTTGCCGATGGTATATCATGATATATGGCACATATTAGTTTTGGAATCATGTAAATATGCATTTTTTTTTTTAATTAAATGAACCCAAACTAGCTATGCTCACTGCAACCATAATGAAAAGGGCATGATTTTCCTAGGGATAAGGGGGGGGGATTGTTAAACTTTGAACCTATGAGGAAAAGCCATGTGTCAGTTGTTAAACCCTTTTGACTTGCCCATCTTTCCTTGTATTATCCAACTACCATTTTAATGCTCTACAGAGTAGTTGGGGAAGTTATGGATGAGGAGTGGAGTGTGGTAGGACTGTCAATCCTTGTCCACATGCACACTCCACCAGCAGGTTGACCCTCACGTTGGAAAGGAAAACCACCACCGCCATCACTCCATGCAGAATATTCATTCTCACCACTACACCATTCTCTCCATTTTCGTTCATCCTCATGCAAGGAAAAATGTCCTGGGTCTCACGTAGAGGATTCTTTCCTATTTTGGTCTCATGCAGCCAGGAGAAGGAGTCGTTTTACACTGTCATTCACATTTTTTATAGAGAGGAATATGGTGTGTTTCCATTCATATTTGGGATTTGGCATAAATATTCTCTCATGCACTGGGTTCTACGTTGTTGTTACTCACATAGCAAGCTGGGGGCCGTTCAGTCACTATCACCCACGATTTTCCTGTGGAGAGCCATTTTTACACTCAGAGACTGTGTATTGTGTAATTTTCCCCAGGTGGCTTTATTATTTAGAACGGGCTATTGTTTCCCCACATTTGTTCATTATGCTTGCTGTTACATTTTGGGGGCTGCTGTAGGTTTCTTGGGAGTTGTTTTGGCCACGATAGGGCCAAGAATGACTCAAGAGTCGTTTTCCCTGTCTAAGCTGTAACTGCTGGTGGATTGAATGCATGGAATGGTTGGTCTTCGGATTGTGTTGGGGCAGGGATGAGGGCTTGGTTTTCTTGATAAACCTGGTGTGTTTGGAAAACACATAGATAGAGCTAGAGAATTGGATTTCTTCTCCACAACCCTTGAATAGCATTGGAAGGGAAGTCAGGGCCTGAGGGACTGTGTAGCAGAGAAGGGAATGATTCCTTCTGTTGGGTGTTTGTGTGTGTCTTAGAACTCTTGATATTTATGGTGTAGGTGTTCCTAGCTCTGTAATGGGCTCACCAGCTTAGTATTTATCCTTTTTCCTAGCTCCTAGATGGCCTGATAAATCCAACTTTGTTGGCTTGACTGATCCATCATTTTCCTGATAAACCCAACTGTGTTAGCTTGGCATGTTTTGTCATCCATGGCTATGTGTAAGCCTGCTTGTTCCTTTTTCCTTAGGGTGTCATGCCCAGCTCGAGGGTGGCAGCATTGCTGAGAGATTTAGGATGCTAGCCTATGGTTGGGTGGAACGTTGTAGTGACATAGCTAGTTGTGGGATGAGTTCTTTATGAGATAAGTAACCTTGTCTATTTTACTTCTACAATCATATTTACTATTAATGATTATGATGAACATGTTGAATGCTCATATGAACGTATGTTTTCTTCCACTGTATGATAAATAATCATGTATGCATGTTCTACCTCAAATTATTTTGTTTCTTCATGCTTGTACATACATGCTCATGGGGCGGTTTCCCAGATTGTTAATGCCATGGTAGCATCCTCTTTGCCGGTCGGAGGGTCAAGGACGTTAAATTCCACTAACTGCATCACATCTAACTTTTCACAACATTGCTTCTCAATGTCTTCATTACTGATACCCTTGTGCAGCTCTGCATGATATTACTCTGAATGATAACGTGAAAATTCTGAATGCTCCTCTTCCATACTAAGGTTTTCCCAGGCATCCATATCCGTGCTCCCCTCTATGGACGTATCGTAGATTGGACTTCCACAAATTTTTGAATAGACACTCCCCTTGTTGGACATATCATGGATGAGATTCTCCATAAGGTTTTCACAAGTTGGATTATCTATGAAATTCCAATAGTCATCACTCCCATACATGTCATATGTGGGGGACTCTTCATCCATGGCATCATGCTCCTACCTATCCATGTCTTCCTTGTATTCATAACAATCTTCTTCAGAAAAAATGTTACAAGGAAATAAACTTTCCAAACATTCATCAACGCGAGGAGAACAAGGTCTAGTGTCCCCACACACCATACTGATCTTATCATAAGTTTCTTTATAGGCTTCTGTTATGATATCATGAAGAGGATCTTCAATATTATCTTCAATCAAGGAAATATTTTGGACATATTCAATGGGATCACTTGGGATGTGTTGCTCAGTGGGTTTCTCTAGAGGCTTTCTGAAAAGATATCAGCATTGCAACACACATGAAAATACCTGAAATCTTCAATGTTTTCAGCTATAGTGACATGAGGAGAGTCTTCAACAATGTGTTTCATCATGGGCTCCTCCTGAAGCTCTTCAATAGGATCATCTTGGATTTTCCTTTCCTCAGAATCTTGTTGTGTATTGGGAGATACCTCATATTTTTTAATAAGCCACTTAATTTCTTCCTTTCTTGGATAACTATGAGGAAGCTATTTGATGGGAGTATCATGGATCTCCTCTTCACTTAAATGTTCAAGAAGTGATTCCAAGTCTTCAATACCTTGTATCATGGAAAAAGGTCCATCATATGTTTCCATGTGATACTCTATCCTAGATAGGTAGAAGGTACAGATCTTTTCAAGGAACTTTTTCAAACCATTCATACTACCCCTACCATCATGCCACTGCTCTAAAAACATCCAAAGGAAGCTTAGGAAAGAAGTTATACATTTATTAGGAAGGCCTTGATAGAACCAACAATAGGCCTCACCCCAAAAAGTACCAGCAAACATTTCCATCATATTGTCTTCATGAAGAACATTGGAGTCAGCCATCAACTAAAGGAAATATTTGACATGACAGATGGCTGAATCGCCATAATTTCCATGAAATAATGGAAGCCATTTATTGCATCCCCCACACCATTACAACAGTTAGGAAAACCCAAGAGGTTTGAGAAATCAATAAGTTGAAAAGTTCTGGTTATCTAGGCACCATATTTGTCCTTTAATTCATCCATATCAAAAATTAATAGTATGCATTTGATATAACCAATAAACCTTGTACTGAAAAGGTGGAGCTGTCAAGTGATGAGATTTAAAGTTTTTAACATGTCGCATGGGCTCATCTACACACAACAAAACTTCACAAGTTTATGAGATAACAAGGTTTTATCCATTCAATGGAGTCACCATGTGAGAAAAAAATATACATTTAAGAATTCTCACAAGAATAGTTTTAGCTTTTCTTTGTAAAAATTAAAACACTGAAAAAAGTTAGTGGAGTCGCCAGATGAAAATTAAAGAACTACTCTATGCATTCATCAAACAAAGCAAGAACAAAAAAGAAGAAAACAAAAGTCATATTATGGGAATAAAAAGACTTATCCCTAGCAACGGTGCCAAAAAGTGTTTCCGCCTTTCACAAACTTGGGTTACGTGGCAGAAATCTTCAAGCCACTCGGTGTGTCCTTGGGGGCAAGTCTCGAGTCAAGGATGTCACCTTGTTCTTGAATCCTCCGTTCAAGCTAACTCCTAATGAAGCCAAGGGGGGTAGATCCTATTGAATTACTAAGGCTAATTACTTAGTGTGATGGTGTTATAATGATTAAGTTGTTTAGGAGTTTTGAAGTTAACCAATGAAAGAAAAAGACAACAAGATGCAAGATTTAAAGCATATAAGCATAGTAATGACACTCCATATAGATATATAATTGAAAGTAATGATCAAATAAATCACAAGTGCCTTAAATGGATTCAAAAGAGAAAATAATGTGCTTGCATGCACTTGAATGAATGTTTCGCAAATGTCTCTTGGTAGATTTTAAATTACTGTGGAATGTGAATGAATTAAATTAGGAGAAAAGGGGACTCCAGATATACCTGAGGGGTACTTGGAGTATGTCCAAAAGTGAATTTTCACGGCTACCCGCAAGGTGTTTGTGGGCTGGAACGGAGTCTTGGAGACTATTGTTCATAATGCACCCATTAGGGTGTGACAGAGATCGGTGCCTTGAGGTCACTTTCCAGTTGTTCCCACTCCTTTGGGTATTTTGCCACCGCTTACAGTTCATTCGAGGCATTGGATTTCCACTTGATGGTTTGTCAATTTGGGAGGAGAGGACTAATTAATCTAGTCACTCAAGTGATTTTGATGCAGCTTGATTTATCGGACGAACCACATCCAAGTACAGAGCATACACACTGGAGTCTTCGTTATTTTTAGTAAATTTTAGAAGAGGTGTTCTTATTAAAAAGAAAACCCTCCAGGAACCTCTTTCAGTCCAAGTGGACCTCAATCGGGGAGTCAAGGAGGGGTTTATTTTATTATGATTATCAAACAATAAATAAATAAAAGGAATTAGAGATACACAACACTGGTTTTCTAATTAGTCCTACCACGCATCTCTTTCCCCTTGCGGGTCAATCGGGAAGTTGTGGGGTAAGTAGTATGATTAATTTTGAATTGAAAATATGGAATAATGCAAAATATTATCAAATTATACAATCCTACATGTCGGTACTAAACTAGAACAAAAAAAAGGGAAAATAACAAAAAAGTGAAACGGATGTGGATCCCCCCTGGGGGGATGGGGAGTGGGCTCGGAAGAGCCTACTCAAAAAATATTTCCTTTATTAGTATTGGTTACAATATCAGCAAATTGAAATATTAGAAACCTCTTGTTCATTATATGGGATGAAACCAAGATCTTAAAACATTCCAAAATTTTAAAATTTTAGTCAAAGGGGAGACCCCTGGGGGGATTTGAACGCTCCCAAGGACACTTTCGAACAGCAGATTCTCTTATTTTATGTTATACCTGATAAAAACCAGTAATAATGTTAGAATAAAATATGCCCAAAATCACTTTAAGAGTACCTTTGGTTCAGCCTACCTTAACTCAAAAAAGACTAAGTTAAAACTAGCTAAACAGGTGAAAAAGGAACCAAGGAAAGCAAGCTTTCCTTGGGATCTTGGATTTCTGTTTTTGCATCCAATGAAATATGCACTGATTTTTGTATTTAATCTTTTTAAATCAGAAAAATAAAATCTAGAGAATGCAACCTACGGATTCTCTTTAACTTGTCATGCAAAATGGATGATTTCCCTAAGCTAGATCTAGAATGCTTAATGATACTTTTCAGAAATGAGATCTAGACTATGAGATTTGAAATAGTAGATATATGTAATTTTTACTTTAATGTGTCAGATCTAAATTATAAAAAATCTTTTGAACATAGTAACCAGGTAAGAAAATTGAATTTTATAAGGAGGAAGAGAGAGGAAGAGTGTCGGTAGCCTTGAAGATCCAGTCCAGGGATGATTTTAAGGAACCATACTTATTTAAAAGTTTATAAATGTTGGTGAATATTATCAATTCTTAAAACTCCAACTATAAAATGATTGGCGATATTTTTCAAAAAATATTTTAATTTCCAAGGATTTTATATCATTTATATAATAATTTGGCGATTTTTAGGGTGAAAAAGTTTTACCCCATCAAAATTGGGCGAAACAGGGCTTCAAAAAATGCAAAATGGTGAATCTTTTTTGGGAGAAAAACATGGAAAAATAGCCCATTGGGCTAAAATTCGCCCCTAAAATTATCCCCGAGATCCACCGTGGAGCTTTCAGGTGGAATGTCCAGGGAATATGCCTTTGAATGGTTTTGGAGAGAGTGAAGAAGCAAACTAGATCAGCATCCTCTCCAAGCTAGGAACCTACAACTTAAATCAAATACTTTCCAAAATACTTGTGAGATTTGGTTAATACATACACAGAGATTCATAATAACATGCATATAAACTTATAAAACATGCTGAATCTAGATCTCTAAACATGCATCAAAGGAAAGAGATGGCCAATAAATTTATTGAAAAGCTCCTTTCCTATTAAGATTATAATAAGCTTATTATCAATCTTATCAATGAGTCCACAAACAATCAACAAATTATGAACATAGATACAGATTACCTCAGTAAAACATGGCAATGCTCGTCCACACATACAATGACATGACACCGTCTTGCCTCCAAAGCTTCTCTTTATTTCAAATGAACAAGAGCAATAGTACAATAGCAACAACACCTCAATCCTAGTTCTAACTATATTGGAAGAGGTGATCTGAGCTTTATTTATACAAAAAATAGGATATCCAGCCCAGGGGGCACAAATCCCAAGGAGACAGACCACTGCAGCTAAAGGAGAGTCCATTAATTCTGATATGAAGTTGAACTGAGCTTCCACTGAGCCTACTTATCAATCGAGGGTCTGATTGAGCTGACACATCAACCCACATACTAACACATCAATCCACAAAGCTTCCAAGAGAGCCCACATGTGTAGAGGAGAGGGAGAGGGTGCAATTCCCCATAAAGGAGGCTGAAGTTCAACTCTAGATCTGTCCAGATCACCTCCTTCAGTCAAGGATTTGCCAAATCTAGTCAATCTGGTGCAGATCTAATTGATTTCAATCAAATCGGTTGAGAATCCATTGATCTAGGGTTTTGGATTTGCTCCATTATTCATCAATTTATTAATTAAAATAATCAATAATTGATTTTTTGGGGCTTTTTGACCTAAGTGATGGAAACTCACTCAAAAATAGGAAATAGTGGGTCTATAGGTTTACAGGGTGCTCTTAGCTTGAAAATGAGCACCTACATGACGAAATTTGACTTTCGAGCCCACATTTATTACAAAACCAAATTTTCCAATTAAACTATTAAAAAAAAGCCTAAGTTTTGGAAAAATTAAATTTTAATAAAAAAAACTGAAAAAATTTAAATTTTTTAAAAACCTAGGGGGACTTAGACATGTTCATGTGACTCATCCATAATTCCTACAATTTTTTTCCATTAACACGTATACTCTAATAACCTCAATAGGCCTAAATGCCAAGCTGACCAACCCAACTTTGGAGGTATTGAGTGAAAAACTCATAAATTATAAGTCGTTTATTCAACAACCAATAATAACCAAGGGAAAAAACACCCTGGGCTGATCGGATTGACAAATAAATTCTAAGAGACCGAGTCTTTTACAGACACTATCATGCTAGAAAATTTATTACAACTCCCCCAAGGGGGTATGAACATGTGATATAGTACAACAAAGTTTTCTAGAAGCAAGGCTGAAGGTCTTCTGAAGTCCGAACAAGTTATCCTTTCCTGGGTCACTAGGCTCACTTGATAAAAAACCACTAAGTACAACTTAGATGGTAAGAAGGCCTAATGAATGCATTATCGCAACAGTAGTGCTAGCAGAACAGTGTGCACATTAACTGGTCCTAGTTCCTCTTGAATGAACTGATGGACTATGTGGTTGACATGTAGGAACTTCCCTTGGAAAGGTTTCACTACTCGTGGCTTTTGACTCTGATCTCGTTTGTAGCCTTGACTCGTCGACTAGACTATCAACCCATGGAAATCCTAGTGGAGTACCTCAGTGCAAAGTTCCAGAACCTCTTGGACCACAAAGACAACTAGCGTAAGAATGATGCAAAGATTGAATTCTTTCTCCAAGGAGAAAGAATTAGATAGATCGTGTGCAAGAAACATAGATTGAAACCTGTGATGGTGGTCAGGTATCCATTCATTAAATTCCACACAGGGCCACACAACATCATCCTATATCCATGCAATGACCCCAAGAAGAAGGCACTCTCGACCTTCTTCATCATCAGAGATGCAGATATCAAGAGGGAAATCAAAGACTGACCCAAAGAATGGATTGGCCAACGTGTGGAGGTGCCTGAGGAGCAGCAAGCCCAGTAGGGGTATCCACAGGAGAACCATCCCCAGGATTTTGCCAATACCAACACCAAGGAGCATTAGGATGATGCCCAGGAAGCAGAAGAAGAAGAAGAAGAAGAAGAAGAAGAAGAGAAATACCCACCAAACAATGGCAAAGAAGACACCCCTACTAATGAGGAGGTGCACGTCGAAAGAAATAGGAAAAGAAAGGGAAAAGAGCCCATGGAGGAAGATGGAGAAACCTTGGGCATCCCACATAGGAATAAGAAGAGGGCTAATCGACCCCAATTCATTAGCATAGTAGAAGAGGATCCGACTCTTCTTAGAGAGGCGGTCGCTGAAATAACTGAGTGTTCCTTGGGTGATATCATGTGCAAGAAAACTAATTGGACGAATTTGCTCACTGCATAATTTACCTCGCTGGCAGAGGTCGTCACAGAAGTGCATGGCACCATGTAGGCTGAGACCTATGGTGTAGACCCATCAGATGCTTTGCTGACGTTGATGCTGCTCCCACCCTTGAGAATAGAAATGCCCATGCAAGCATTTTCTACAAATACAACATAAAAGGATACAAGTGTCCATATCTTGGAAACATTCACTTTGGATTTCTATAAGATAACATTGCCACAAATCTATTACATTCAACGTGTTGAAGCTACAGAGGTGGGAATCTGAGAAAATGTGATTGCATATCAGGCATCCAAGGCAACCAGGAAAGAAAATAAGTGCAAACAATTCATTAAGCGACAACATGAAGACCTGGAAGCACAAGTGTAGAGGAATGCTTCACTAGAAGAAGCCATAAAGCAAGAAGTCACAGAACTTTCAAATGATGAGGAAGAAGACGAGCCAGAACCTGTGCACCAGCTGAGGCGATTATCCAAACTAGCCACATATTTAAAGAAATAGGTTCAGGAATTAAATACCAACTAGTAGCCAAGCACACCCCACAAAGTTGTGCAAAAAAGGAAACAATTGGCATATCAATTTGTTGGCTGGCTTAGGGAAGCTGAAAAGATCTACATAGAGGCGGTGGAAACAATTGCCCCAGTATGGGAGAAACTCATCGAGGATGAGACTATGGAGCAGTTTGTCAAGCAGGCACGGCAACTAGAACGATAGGTATTGGCGGTAAGGGCATCGATTAAGAAGCTTCCAACAAAGGAGAAAATTGCCAAAGGTGTTGAGCTCAAGAAGCTCCAGGATAAGGCAATAACCCTACATGAGCAGGAAAACATGTGTAACCAAGAGACGATTGAGAAACAAGCCAAAGCTAAAAGGGTGACAGGGCTAATTTAGCCTGTCCAGCAGAGAATCCATGAGTTAACATAGGAAATGGCCAATGCGTCGTTGGAACACCCTAGATCCAACCGAGTGCAGGAACTAGAGCAGCAAGCAGAAGAAGCCTGTTGGGAGATAAAAAGGCTTACTCCCATTTTTTGTCAACTCCAACAAAAGGTTGGAAGCACAGAAAAATTTGCGCCATAATATGAACCAGATGATGTGCAAGAAGAGGAAATGGAAGATGAAGAGGAAAAGGAAGATAAAGAGGACCAAGAAGAACAACATGAAGAAGAGCTGGAGAAAGAAAACAAAAACCTCTAGAAGTAGACTCTTCAGATGATGTCGGCGAAGAATTTGTATAACTCCAGTTTTGTCATCTAAAATATAAACAATTTTTCGAAGTATGGGTGAGCCCGTGGTGCAGGAAACAATACCAAAAAAAAAAAAACACAAGCAACAAAATGTGCAAGAGAGGAAGCATGAGAAAGGTGCATGAGAAAAAAAATCAACAACAAAGAAAAGGCTGCGCATGTTGCGCCACCTCCTATGTCCATTGCTTCGTGGATTAGGACGAGCCACATGTGAGTGTTGGGGGGTTGTTGGGCCTAGGGAAAGCATGCAAGAAATAATCACAAACAAAGAAACACACAAGAATCAATCCATCGTGGAAGCACAAACAAGTAAAAGGAAATCTGCGAACAAGGAAATTTGTGCAAAAGAAATATATGTGAACAAGGAAATCTGCGCGAAAGAGGAAATATGCATAGAAGAAGGAATATGCAAAAAATATGTCACCTACGCGGAAAAGGGAAACTGTGTGGAAGGAAGATTCCTACAGGATAAAACAGTAGCACAAGTGCAGATTAACAGCCGAAAGCGATAGGACGATCATGGGTGTTGAAGTCAGATTAAGTCAGCAGATGCCACATGAGTGAACACATGTTGTATTTAAGGCCGTTAGTGCCTCATGTCAAGTAATGATTGCCACATCTATAACCTAGTGGGCAGCCGATGGTGATAGTTAACGTACTTCCTGTATGCAGTTGACCCTGCGTGGTCATGTAAAATAGTATAAATAGGAGGGATTCAATAGTTGGAGGGTTGCTTTATTTTTACTCTTCGATGGCTTTTTAGATCACTCTTTAGTTCCTTTTGGTTGGTTAGTAGTGGGAAGATCTCTAAGGGAGTGTAGGGAATTTGTGAGATCTGAGTGGTAGATTAGTCGGAAGTCTACAAGATGCAGTAGGAGGTAGTACAGTAGAATAGAATCTCTTCTAGAGAGGTACAGATGCTAGAGAATTCGATCCAGGCCATGTGCAGATCAGTATATGGTAGCAGTAGTTGTTGATGTAATTGTAACTTTGGAATGTATTCACTTGTATTTCTTATGTATTGTACCCCGATGTTTATTTCGGGAAGTGTTTGTAATGTAATTGAGTCATGTCATGCCTCGATGTTCCGATCGGGAGTTTCTATAATATAAACAAGTCATGTCAAGTCAATGTGGGTAACCCTCCTATTGTTCAAGGGTTAACGTCCCCACAGTTCTGGGGCCCTAGGGTTGTTAGACTCACCTAGTGAAGTCAGCCCTAGTGAGTTATTGTCAAGTCGGGAATTAGTATAAATAGAGAGTGAGCCTCTCTATTTATCACACACTCACTCACACTCAGTTGTAGCACATAACTGAGGGAGAAGAAGTTGTTGGGGCTAGAAAGAAAGAGGCTACTGCTGTCGAGAGATCATATTACTGTTTTGGGTTTTACTTTTGGTGCTGATTCTATCTCTGAGGAAGTTACGGGGTTTTCTCCATTTATGGTTTCCCCAAGGAAAAACACTGTGTTAATTGTCTCTTGTGTTTGATTGATATGCTTGTTATTCTCTTAGTTAAAATATCCTAATATAATGCTAGCTTAATGTTAAAAATCTAACATGGTATCAGAGTTAACCTGAGAAGAAGAAACTGTGCAGCTCTGAGAACTAGGGCTTCCTACTTTTTGGATCTCTCTCTATAGATTTTCAGCAAAAGAAGGTTGGGCCGACTCTCCTCCCTAGGGCGCATCTTTTTGTTGAAGCAAAATCTAATTCTGAGCTTTTTCAGTTTTGGACCTGACACTGCTGCCGAAAATTAGGGCTTTCCAAAGAAGTGGAATTTTTGAGTGAGCCTAGGACTGGATTGATCTCCTCCCCAAATTCGAAGTTTAGAGATCAATATCAAAGCATTTGGTTGGAATGAACTCCGGGAAAGTCAAACCCTATTTTTCTCTTGAACCAGCACTGTAGAAATTCAGCTCCAAATCTAGATCCGACATCTTGACCTAGTAAGATCTAAATATTTTGTATTTCCATTTTAGTTTCTTAGTTAATATGTCTCATCATACCAAGCTTGAAGAAAATCTTGAGGGAGTTGATAACTTCCGAGCCTGGAAGTATAGGATCTCCCTGGTCTTGGAAGAAAATGAGTTGGACTCCTACATCAATGAGGAGGTTCCAGTTCCAGAGGAAGATGAGGCTAAGGCCTTACATAAGAAAAAGTTGGTTATGGCAAAGAGGATTATTGTTGATCACCTCATACCACAGGTGTCCTCCCTCAAGACACCTAAAGCTATGTTTGATTCCCTAACCAAACTGTTTGAAGGGAAGAACATAAACCGAAAGATGACTCTAAGGAACTAGTTGAAGAATGTAAAGATCCAGAATGAGGAGGACATCCAATCATACTTCACAATGGTCTCCCAAATCAAATAACAAATTGAAGCAGTAGATGAAGAAGTGGAGAATGCAGAAATTGTGATGACAACCTCGAATGGTCTCCCTAGGTCATGGTATTATGTCATCCAAAGAATCTATGCTAGGAAGAAGCTAATCAAGTTTAGTAGACTATGGGAAGAATGTTCACAAGAAGAAGCTCGAATAGAAGCTCGAGAAGAAAATATGGGAAGTCAATATCAATCTCTCACAGTACACTCCAAGAAAGGAATAAGGGAAAATCATCATCACCAACGTAAGCATTCTCATCAGAAAAATAATTTTGTAAGATGGGATCCATCCAAACTCAGATGTTATACATGTGATGAAAGAGGACACTTTGCTAGAAGTTGTCCCATGAATAAGAGTGGATCCAATAAGAAGAAGAACTCTAAAATAAGACATCATGCTCACACTACTGAGGATGATGATCCTCCCAGGAAAAAAGTAAATCAAGAAAGTGAAGTCTCTTCAAGTGTTCTGATCTCCACTCTCATGGGAATTGTCACTCATGGAAGCAAATATTGTCTTATTGATAGTGGGGATTCCAAACACATGACAATATTCAAGGAATATTTTGAGAAACTATCCGAACATAATTCACCCCATAAGGTGAAACTTGGGGATGACTACCAATATCCCATAAAAGGTAGTGGTGAATCCTCCTACAAGCTAGACTCTGGAAATTCTATGAAAACGAAGGATGTCTTATTTGTACCAGGACTAAAGAAGAATATTCTCTCCATATCGACACTAGATGCAAAAGGCATGAGGGTTGCATTTGTAGATGGCCAAGTCCTCATGTGGCTTAGAGGAAAGACTATTGATGATGAAATAGTAATTAGAGAACAAGAAGGAGGATTATAGAAATTGAAGGGCCATCTAGAACAAGCTTTGGTCCATGACATAGTAGAGCCAAATGAACTTTGGCATAGAAGGCTTGCACATGTGCACTATGGAGCACTACCACTTGCAAGCAAAGCTGTTGAAGCTCTTCCAGAAATTCAAGCAAAACATGAAGGAGTCTGCAAAGGATGTGCGAAAGGAAAGAACACAAAGAAGACATTTCCAAGTAGCGAAAGCAAAGCAAAAGGAACCTTGGAAATCATTCACTCCGATGTATGTAGTCCAATGTCATCCAATTCTTCAAGCTGGTATGTATACTATGTTTCTTTTATTGATGATTATTCTAGGAAGACATGGATATACTTTATGAAGAACAAAGATGAAGTTTTTAGCAATTTCAAGGAATTCAAAGCCTTGATTGAGAACCACACATAAAATAAGATCAAGACGTTTCGATCAGATAATGGCAGAGAATTCACATCAAATGGATTCAAAGAGTTATTCAAAGATTCAGGGATTAAGAGGGAGTTATCCACTCCATATAATCCAAAACAGAATGGGGTTGCAGAAAGGAAGAATAGAACTATCATGGAAGCTGCAAGAGAAATGCTTCATGATCAAGATCTTCCCATGCATCTATGGGCAGAAGCTGCCAGAACAGCGGTGTATGTATAGAACCATACTGAACACAGAGTACTTGAGAAAAAGACACCCGAAGAAGTCTTTTTCGGCAAGAAGCTAGAAGTCAGCCATCTCAGAATATTTGGTTGTCCAGTGTACATACACATTCCGAAAGAAAAGAGGACAAATTTAGATCATTCAGGAAAGAAGGGTATATTTGTGGGATACTCTAAAATCTCGAAGGATTACAGAATATACTTCCAAGGATTCAAGAATATTGACATTAGTAGGGATGTAACATTTGACGAATACTTGGCTTACAACAAATCAAGAAAGAGACCTATTGAAGATCCCGAAGAATCAGAAACACCCAGAATTCATGACACAACCATGAATGAAGAAACTCAAGAAGAAGATAAAGAATTTGAAGAACCTCAAGAACCTGTAGATCCACCTCAGGAGAAGAATACTCACAAGAGGAAACCTGCTTGGGTACGAGAAGCTATCCAAGGTGTGGAAAGATATGGCACTCCAGAAGAGAATCACAAAGAAAGAAAGAGGACCAGGTCCTGCTCCGGGTATGTAGATTTATTGTGTGACTTTATCAATAAAGAACCTTCCAACTATGAAGAAATGCATAATGGAAATAATGGAAGGATGCTATGACCGAAGAGTATCAATCAATCATGAAGAATGATGTTTGGTATGTTGTCCCAAGACCAGAAAGGAAGTCGGTTGTAACTTCCAAATGGATCTACAAGATAAAGCATGCTGCAGATGGTAGCATATAGAAATATAAAGCAAGATTCATGGCTCGTGACTTCTCACAGAAATAAGGAATAGATTATGAAGAAACCTTTGCACCTGTATCCAGATACACTTCCATCAGATCGCTACTTGCTCTGGCTATAGTGATGAAATGGAAGATACACCAAATGGATGTTAAGACTACTTTCTTGAATGGTGTAGTGGAAGAGGAAGTGTATGTAGAGTAGCCACTTGGTTTTGAGACACATGACAGGGAGTCTCATGTGTGTAGATTGAAGAAATCCATTTACGGTTTGAAATAGGCACCTAGGACATGGTACAATAGAATTTATGGATTTCTATCCAGTTTGGGCTTTACCAAAAGTAAAGCAGATTCCAACCTTTACTACAAGGTTGAAGATGGAAACCCAGTGATGCTCCTACTACATGTAGATGATCTGTTTGTAACAAGTATGGATGGGTTGATTGCTGATATGAAGAGAAATCTTGTTGTCAAGTTTGAAATGAAGGACTTGGGTATGATGCACTATTTTATAGGCATGGAGGTGTTGAAAAATGTGGATGGAATCTCCCTCGGACAAGGGAAGTATGCAGTAGAGATCCTGAAGAGGTTCAGGATGATGGACTGCAAGGCCATGACCACACCTATGGCATCAAACCTGAAGCTATTGAGTGATGCTTCATCAGAAGTGGTTGATGCTATAATGTATCATCAGATGATTGGGTCCTTAATGTACCTGATGAACACGAGACCATATATTTTCTTTGTTGTGAACACCTTGAGCCAGTTCCTGACAGATCCAAGACATGTTCACTTGATTGCTGCAAAGCATATTCTGAGATACCTGAGGGGTACAGTTGATTATGGGCTCAAGTATGAGGTGAATAGGAAGATTAACCTAGAGGGTTATGCTGATTCAGATTGGGTAGGAAGTGCCATCGATAGGAAGAGCACTTCAGGGTGTTGCTTCAGTATGGGATCTGGTGTGATCTCTTGGTTTAGAAAGAACAATCATGTGTGTCACTAAGTAAAGCTGAAGTAGAGTATGTCACAGCTTGTTCAGCTAGTTGTGAGGTAGTATGGCTGAGGAAGCTACTATCTGATTTATTTGATCTCCAGTTGGATGCTACTTGTATATATTGTGACAACCAGAGTTGTGTGAAGTTGTTGGAGAACCTGGTGTTCCATGACAAGTCGAAGCATATCGAGATCAAGTGTCACTATATCAGGGATATGGTGTAGAAGGGAGTAGTGAATCTCCAGTATGTTGCGACGGATGAATAAATAGCTGATGTGTTGAAAAATCCATTGGCTAGAGTGAAGTTTGAGTACTTCAAGGAGAAGCTTGGTGTTATTCAGATCAAGGTTCCCTCCAAATGGAAGTGATGAGTCCATGAGCCATTCTGACATGGTGAGAGGATTGGTTCCTTCCATGGTTAGATGTAAGGACTGAGCCATTCTGTCATGATGAGAGGATTGGTTCCTCGCATGTCAGATATGAGTGTTGAGCCATTCTGATGTGACTATAGGATTGGTTCCTACATGATTAGATATGAGTGCTGAATGCCATTCTTGGAATGGAGGAACCTGGTCAGTTACCAGGAAATCTTAGCCTGGGACTGAGGGCCATTCTGATGTGACTATAGGATTGGTTCCTACATGATCAGATGTGAGTGCAGAGCCATTCTGAGGCAATTGTAGGATTGGTTCCTCCAATGATTATATGTAAGTGTAGAGCCCTTTCAGCATGGAGGATTGGTTCCTCACATGGTTGAATGTAAGTGTTGAGCCTTTCTGACATTGGTTATTAGATGTAAGTGCAGAGCCCTTTCGGCATGGAGGATTGGTTCCTCACATGGTCAAATGTAAGTGTTGAGCCTTTCTGACATTGGTTATTAGATGTAAGTGCAGAGCCCTTTTGGCATGGAGGATTGGTTCCTCGCATGGTCGAATGTAAGTGTTGAGCCTTTCTAACATTGGTTTTCAAATGTAAATGAAGAGCCCTTTCAGCATGGAGGATTGGTTCCTCGCATGGTCAAATGTAAGTGCTGATCCTTTCTGACATTGGTTGTCAAATGTGAGTGCTGGGCCTTTTTGACAGGGTTGTGGGATGTGTTCCCACATGGTCAGATGTGAGTGTTGGGCGTGCCTTTTTGATATGATTATAGGATTTGTTCCTACATGATCAGATATAAGTGTTGGGTGGGCCATTCTAACTTAGGGTCAGATATAAGTGATGGAAAATACCTACATGGAGGCTAGGCCTACAACCGGCATGAAAAAGGACTGGCTCTGAAGAACTTCCTATGATGAGAAGAATCAAGAGATAGCACCTATGATGATGATCCAGCAGAGATGTTCCAGGACCAGAGATGATCCAGATCGAGTGATGATCCAGATCCATATGAAGATGACTTGAAGATGACGAGGAATCGATGATGATCCAGATGATACAGAGAAGAATACTTGTGATGATAAATTGTGTCGAGAGAATACCTTCCTAGTTAAGAGGGAGTGTTGATGTAATTGTAACTTCAGAATGTATTCACTTGTATTTCTTAGGTATTGCACACCGATGTTTATTTCGGGAAGTGTTTGTAATGTAAATGAGTCATGTCATGCCCTAATGTTCTGATCGGGAGTTTCTATAATATAAACAAGTCATGTCAAGTCAATGTGGGTAACCCTCCTATTGTTCAAGGGTTAAAGTCCCTGCAGTTTCGGGGCCTTAGGGTTGTTAGAATCACCTAGTGAAGTCGGCCCTAGTGAGTTATTTTCAAGTAGGGAATTAGTATAAATAGAGAGTGAGCCTCTCTATTTATCATGACACACTCAATCACACTCAGTTGTAGCACATAACTGAGGGAGAAGAAGTTGTTGGGGCTAGAAAGAAAGAGGCTACTGCTGTCGGGAGATCATATTACTGTTTTGGGTTTTACTTTTGGTTCTGATTCTATCTCTGAGGAAGTTGCAGGGTTTTATCCATTTATGGTTTCCTCGAGGAAAAACATTGTGTTCATTGTTTCTTGTGTTTGATTGTTATGCTTGTTATTCTCCCAGTTAAAATATCCTAATATAATGCTAGCTTAATGTTAAAAATATAACGGTAGTTAGGAGAAATAAGATAGAGAGCATGAGAGCAAGAAATATTCTAAGCAAAAATCTAGATCTAGGATAGTCTGCAGTCAAATGTAGGCTGAAGGCGCCATATATTTCTCATGCCAGATGAAGAGCAGCTTGTGGTTTTTACCCGGATGGGTTTCCACATTAACTCTCATGTGTGTTGATGATTGAATGTGTATGGTTGTTTATGTTTATGATGCAAGTCCTGTCATGATTAAACAAATGCTGTACTATCAATAGAATTACAAATGCATGAATAGGTTATTAGGAAAAACTTTTGAGTATTAGTTTATGTTTACAATGCAATCGCTGTTGCGCGTCTATTATATTGCACATGTCTGTTAGCTCGCTATTATAACCCTTTATGTTTAAAGTACTAAGGCCAAATTTGTGTCACATCATTAGTAGTTAAGAAAGTATATGTGCAGTGTGCACTACAGTTTGGCCTAAATCACTCCATCCTCGCGACTTGGTCAAGCTCCTTGGCTGCACACCAAGGGACTACAATCCCTCGACTAGCTGCAGAAACATGGTTCCGGCAGTTACCCATCGAAGAGATATCTTGGGTGAGGTTGTGCCTACTTTGCGGGTGTTGTCGACAGGGCTTTCTCTGTCGGGCCAGTATCTCGGGTGTTTGTTGGGTTGATGGGCTGCGTAGAACTTGGGTCGCGTGAGTTAGTAAATGTGGCCAACATTATCCATGGAATGTTTCTCAACATGGACACTAAATTTATATTCCTGAGTACCCTGTAACACATCATCACCTGTACAGATATTTTTCATATTTTCCTCCATCATATTCTCCATATGTCACACCATTTCCTCTAAATTATGTAAATAAACTATTTTCACATACTCTTTAATCATATCTTCTAACTTGGATAATTGAAAAGATAGGTCTTCAGTTTCATCATAGGTCAAGGATGAATCCTATGGTGGTTTGAGTGGAGTGTGATTATTTCCACCTCCTTTCGGTGTAATTTTGAACAGTAATAATATATCTCACACCTTAGGTTCACCTCAAATAGATCCTTCTACTAAAAATTATTCAAATTAAAATAGGTGTACCTTTTTCAAACACTTTTTTGAAAATTGATTTGTTAGCCGACCTTCCAAATGAGATAACCCTAAACTTTTGGCCCCTCTAAGTATGAAATGCCAGTTTGTGGTATCTCAATATGTTTTATTTCCAATGTCCTAGTTTCGTTTAATTTGGATGTGCCAAAAAAAAGTTGTGACAATTTTCCCAACATTTGTTAATCTTGGCCTTTTCAAAAGAGAGAGAGTGTACGACCTACCACGTATTCAATTTTTCAAGTATGATTCCAAATATTATACCATATATACTATGGTCCATATTATTTCTAATTAAACTGGTCTCACTCAATGTGGATCTTTCATGCTGGAGATATAACATTTTTCCCTAAAACACATGTTTGATACTAGCTTTTGGGCTAGTCATAAATCCTAACTTTTAGGGTATAACTCCAAACCTATATCTAAAAATTTTACCATAGATATTTGGTTGGTTTTCTATATGGTTCCAAGATTCATTTTCTAAAACGTTGTAGAAAAAAAGGTATGGAAAAAATTAGAAGATGACTCACTTTGGAACCATCAAAGATCCAATACCAAATGTTATGCAACCAAGTCCCAGAAAGAGCATGAAAAGAGCATAAGTATAACAGAAAGAGTAATACATGCCTTGATAATGAAGAAAATATATTAATATAAAGCCTCTTTGGGGGTGAAACCTCCTTATAAAATGTACTAAGTACACAAGACAAGACAAGTTGAGATGATCCAAAATGAAAATCTTTCCTTACTATATGTATAGGAGATAAAGATATTAATTATAGCTAATGGACCCAAACTAACATAACTAATATAATAATACTAATGATAATTACCTCTAATAGTCCCAGTCGACATAAATAATATGTAAATATCCACCAAATATGGGGTAATGTGCTATATTTAGGGCTTAATAATGCGTTTCATGTTATTTCACTCTAGTGCTCCTATGTAACTAGCACACCGATGTTTGAAAAATAAAAAATTGCATGAATTATTTTCCCATAAACTAAAAAGGAGATGGAATTTCAATCTTAAAAACTAATTTTATAAGGTAATGAAAAAAATAAAACCTAGTTACTATTTCATTATTTTGTCAAAATTTCGAGGGGAAAGTTTTGAAAGAGAGAGTGTCAAGGAGGAGTTTAGAGCAACAAAATTATTCTGAAGATTGAAACTTGTAAGGTATGTTGAATCAAACAAAATCCTACATAGTAGAAATTTAAAGTATGTAAATTATTACTATTGATCACAATGCATGGTTTATTTATTTTCCTATTTAGATTTTCTTGTTGCTTCATTTCATTTTATATGGCTTCAAAATTTTACAATATGGTTTAAATCCCTTTATTGTTTCACAATTATGATTTTTTTATGGATTTTAGATTTAATGGGATTTTGGTTTTATATATAAGGCATTAGGTGCTAAGGGACTACTTCTTGGCTCGAATTGAAAACCATGTTGGCCCTGTCGTTTTTGTTTTTTGTTTTTTGTTTTTATTTAACAAAAAAAAACATTTATGAAATTTTTGTTGTGGTCAAGTTATTTAAACCCATCAGTGTGTTTATAGTAATAGCATATTGCTAATGTCGGGCATGCTATTTTCATTTTATTTTTTTAAAATTTTTACGCGTTTGTTTGTGCGATCAAGTTGTTCTGACGCACTAGTGCATTGTGTGTAAAAGCACAAAGTTTAATTGTCAATTCATTATAATATATAAGTCACACCAACAATTGAGTATAAGAATTTTTATTTTATTTTGGTTAATGATGCATTGAAGTATGATGCACCAGTGCATTTAGGTGTGAGAAGCACCAATGTAGCTTTTGTAATGAAACATATAAAAATGAAGATACTACTTTTTTTTAAAGATATGTAATTTATTTGCATAAAATACTTAATAGCTTCTTTATTTAATGTTCCAAGTTGTTTATTGATAGAAAATGCATGAAAAGTGTTCAATGAACAACAATTCTAGTCGTCATGATGGGAGCACATCCAAAATAATAAGGAAAGTTATTTGTAATTTCAATATTAATTTAATATGTTTGAATTATTTGTAAATTTAACTAATATGTATTGGTTATTGTGTGACATCTAGAGCAAAAAGTTGAGAAATATCGATAATATTGTTTGCAATCTAAGTGTAGAACAGTGTAACACCTTGATAGAAAAGTTGCAAAGGGATGAATCAGGTGAATAAATAAGAATTCAATATGAATTTTTTCTTGAATTAATTAAGGAATTTGTAAGTGTCTATGTTGTTTTACTTCTCTCAATTTATAAGTAATAGAACAAAAAAAATCATTTATATTAAAACTATGGTTTGTTATGGGGCATACAACTTGTAAGAAACAAAGTATGGGGTGGATCCAATAGAAGAGATGTTGAGAGAAGGCATGAGATTTGTTTTTGAAATAATGTGTATCATTTGGGACCCAATTCTTTATATGGTATGTCACTTTTCATGTATATTATCTATTTTAATCTTCATTATTTCCAAAAATGTAGATACATTCATTATACTTTACTTTTATGTTTGTATATGGAAGCTGAAGAAGATGAAAACAATTGAGACAACCATGAAAATTTTTTGCCAAATAACCCAAGTCATACAAGTGGATTGCACATTGACAACAATTCTAGTGAAAAATGTTAATCCATATATTTTGGATGTTAATGCAAGCTACTGTATATTTTGAAATAATTGTCTACGAAAATCAAACATTTTGTATCATTTATTGGACATAGTGTCCCAATTGAAAGATAATGAGTTACCAATAAGTGTAACAATTACATGCATGTTTACACTTTGATTATTGTGGACTTTATGTTGTCCCTTTTTGTATGACAAATGGCCTCTTATTTATATATAATAAAATAAGTTATTTATTCTATTGCATTCTCCATTATCATTGTGAAATGTTACATGTGCAATGTTTCATTACTAATTGAATATATGGATGATTAAATATTACTATAGATGAAAAAAATTATGATATAACAAATTAATCCAAACATCATATCAAAACGTAACAATTAAAATTCAAATGAATACTACTATATATAATATTTCAATTTCTGATGAATAATGGAATTAAACAAAATAAAAAATACATATGTATTCTAGTGTGATGTTAGTTGTCATTGTTCACCAAAAAAAAAAAAATTCATGTTCTTTTGATCGTTTTAATTGTACCGGTGTGTTTGATAGAAAGTAGCATTGATGTGGTTAAAACAATAGAGATCCAGTCCAACATAATACTCATTACATGACATGGTGTTTTTTTTCTTATTGTGCCCCGGTGCACTACTATATATTAACCACATCAATCAATTTTAAAAATATAGTGACAGTCAACATCTCAGTCAACATTATCGATGTGTTTCCCTTCAGTTATTGCATCAGTTATTCATAATAATTAGTAAACACCAGTGCTTTTTAAAAGTTTGTATGCATCGATGCTTGTTAATAGTTTGCAAACAATGGTGGTATTTACGTTGAATAAATTTATTACAGAAAAAGAACTTATCAAATATTGTTAAAAGGTTCTAGATCAGTATATTGAAAATACAATATTTTAGTTATAATCATCCAAAAGGGAGCAAACTTATGAAAGAAAACAAAATTCTCTAAGCTGTTATAAATTCTTACAAATGGTCCAATGATCATCCTACAAAAAATTGTTAGAGAATCATACCACCTAGAACCATGGTCACATACACCTAGGACACATTTTCATTTGTCTTGTACTTATGTCATATGGTCCACACCTTGGTTATGTTGGTCTACCAAGGTATATGGGGGTTTGGGACTCATTAATGCACCCCAAAACACTATTTTTTGTCAATTAAGAGCATGATTTCCCTCATTAATGAAATTTCAGTCCTTGGGGTGCTCCTACTCCTTAAAACATGGAACTATTTTGACAAGAGGCGCCCATGCATGTATTTAGGTGTTTTTTGGCCCTTTTGGACCATTAAATGCTGCCTAGAGAAACTCCCACTCACCCATGCACTCCAACACGCCTATACTACCCTCATTTATGTCCTAGAATGCTTCATTGATGTTCACATTTCCATTCATGGCCGTTTTAGGTGGTTTGAGAGCTTATTGGTCAACCTAGGGGGGTTTGAGGTCCAATCTAATCCTGCCACATGTATGCCACCAATTTTCCTCATAAGGATAACTATTTTATACCATTGTATTATAAACATGTACCACACATACTTACATGATGTACAATATTATAAACTTCAGTTATTGGCACCATCTATGTGTGTTAATTTTTCTCTCTTTGTTATTTTTCTTCATAGTTTGTGAATAATCTCTAAGTGTGAGGATTCCCTTAGCTCCTATATATTTATATGAATCATATTTTCACATGGTTTCATATATATTTGGAGCTACATATCAAATACAGAGTGTTTGAGTTGTTGTTTAAGGTATTTTCGAGAAAAAATCAAGTGTTTGCATTGCAGGTACATCTACTGTTTCTGTCACTCAGTGCGCAAGAAGAAAAGGAGTAGACTCATGTATTGCTTAACCCATTCAAATATTTTGAATGGAATGCCTAAATGGTGACTCATATGAGGTCGAAAGGCCTGTACATAGTCACCATGGGAACTGAGACCGAGCCCAACTCTGTTGTGGAAAAATCGAAGTACTTCAACAAACTAGATGAAGCATTCAGGATGCTTTGCCTCAATATCCTGAGGGATATTCTCTTCCATGTAGACAATATTATCAAACCCAATGAATTTTGGCTCAAGATCAAGTTACTATTTGGGAATATGGATGAGATGAGAGGATACCAGCTCGAAAATGAGTTGATCTCATTGAGCCCAACTCACTTTGAGACGATCCAGGATTTCTTCACAAAGTTCAAATCGTTGGTGCTTCAGCTAAAACAATGTAGATTAGTGATGAAAGAATAAAATATGATATTTTCTATCCTTTTGAATCTAGGTCCTGAGTATTCTATGTTTCTATCGACATTCCATTTAGGTAAGTTGACAGTTCCAAATTGGAGAATGCCTCCACTGAAAGATTTCATGGAGTCTTTGACTCAGGAACAAGACAAGATATTTCAAATGGGTACCATAAAATACACCAAGGATCAATCCATTTCTATATGTGTTTCAAATCAATCCAAAGGAAATAATAAATCCAATAATTTGAAGTAGCAAAGAGTGAAGGAGAAGAAACATTTGGATGTGAAAAGATCAAGTTCAACTAATGGTGATTTGAAAGACAAGAGGATGAAGAGTAAGAGAGAGAAGACCAAATATTATTATTGCAGAGGTTGACATCATGAAAAATCTTGATTCAGAGGCAATATGGACATCATTACCAAGCTCCTTGAAGACAAAAATATTGATGTTATAGATTTTGCAAGAAGAGGGGAGCGCAAGCTCTCCTTGGAATAAGAAGATGGTAAGAGCTTGTATGCTTTGGGTGCAAGGGAGAAACATGTTTCTCATATATAAATTTAAAATATATTTGTTTCTAATTTACATTCTGATATATCATATTCTGAAACCTCCATCCCTTCCTTGGAAGAAACCCCAAACAGTTCACCAAAGTTTCCTCAAAAAACTTGGTAATTTACACTAGTTTCCGACTTGTCTTCTGAAAGCTCTTTCCCAGTCCATTAATATCCTTATTATTCTGATTATAAAGGTGATATACATGATTATATTCAATTTATTACAGTAAAAAACTCATTTCCCCAACCATTTTATGCTCAAAATACTCAACAACCCTCAAGTTCGCTAGTTGGAAAATCTCAAAATTGGATTGTTTCCAATACTATGTCACTTGTGTATGTTGCTTTTATGTATTTCATATCATTCATGGGTTGGAAATAAATGTCACTATACTTCATGGGACTACTTTTCCATATGTCTATACTGTATCTCACCACCTATGGTTCAAATTTCATATCTCCAGACCATCCAAGTTCGCTCAACTGTCAATGTGATCTAGTTTCCCACTCTTTTCCCACTATGGTCCCATCCGCTCAAGGAGACACTATACCTCTTATATTTTCTGTTGTATATGAATTACATTATGATATTTCAGAGCCTCATGGGATTTTTTATATATTTATGAAGGTACTTCATCAAATTGGGAAGAAGATTCATGGTTTAATTCATGATATGGAAGCTACACGTGAATCTGATTTTGTTGTGTCTTTTGATGCTATTTGGGAAAGAGTTTGCAGAGATATATTTTCCATTATTAATTATGCTTCTATATCATATTATGGTTTCATAAAAAAGAATTCTGATGATTCTCCCCCATCAGCAAATGATGACCTTCGAGGGGCCTCTCCAGATGTTCTTTGTCTACAACACATTGATGCATGATCTTGGCATACACAATATCTTCACCAAGTCTATCACCATGAATTTGTTCATTCAGCTCATTCAAGTGAAGAATAAGACTTTTTGAATATAGTTTGATCATCTCTGTGTCATTTCCATTCTTGAGGGAGGATTTTCCCTGTAAGGTTTTGCCTCTTTCCTCGTTTTACATGGGCAAATAATTTTTTTTAAGAGCTCACTTGAGCCTTAGTTTCCAAGGTCTGAATTTTTTGATGTGGTTACACTAATTCAGGCTTAAGGGTGGCTGTTAGAGCTTCATACCACCTTGCACCATGGTCACATACACCTAGTACACATTTTCATTTGTCCTATACTTATGTTATATGTTCCACACCTTGGTTATGTCGGTCTAGTAAGGTATATGGGGGTTTTTGACTCATTACTACAACCAAGTACCCTAAGAGAATGAGAACCCTTGTTAATGAAATTTCAGTCCTTGGGGTACTCCTACTCAGTCCTTGGGACACTCCTACTCCTTAAAATAGGGAATTGGTTTGACCAGAGGTTCTCGTGCATGTATTTAGGTGGTATTCTACCCTTTTGGACAATTAAATTCTTCCTAGAGACATTCCCAATCACCCATGCACTCCACCATGCCTATCCTACCCTCATTTATGTCCTAGGATTCTTCACCCAGGTTCACATGGACATTCGTGACCGTTTGAGGTGGTTTGGGAGCTTATTGGTCAACCTAGGGGATTTTCAGGTCTAATCAAAGCTTACCACAAGTATGAAACCAATTTTCCTCCTAAGGATAAAATTTTTCTCCCATTTTATTATAAACATGTACAACACATATTGACATGATGTACATTAATAGAAACTTCACTTATTGGCACCATCTATGTGTGTTAATTTTTCTCTCTTCACTATTTTTCTGCATAGTTTGTGAATAATATTAAATTGTGAGGATTCCCTTAGCTCCTACATCTTGTTTTGAATCATATTTTCACATGTTATCAAAGATATCTGGAGCTAAAAATCAAATCCATATTTTTTGAGTCGTTGTTTAGGGTATTTTTTAGAAAAATTTGAGTATTTGCATTGCATATACATCTAGTGTTTCTGTCACTTAGTGCACACGAAGAAATGGAGCAGACTCATGTATTTCTTACTCTATTCAACTATTTTGAATATAATTCTGAAATGGTGATCCAGGTGACATCGAAAGGTCTGTACAAAGTCACCGTGGGAACTCAGACCGAACCCAACTCTGCTGTGGAAAAATTGAAGTACTTCAATAGGCTAGATGAAGCATTCAAGATGCTTTTTCTCAGTATTTTGAGGGATATTATCTTCAATGTAGATAGTATTAGAAAACCCAATGTGTTTTGACTCAAGATAGAGTTACTATTTGGGAATAATGATGAGATGATAGGATACCAACTTGAAAATGAGTTGATTTCATTGAGCCCAACTCACTTTGAGATGATACAGGATTTCTTCGCAAAGTTCAAATCATTGGTGCTTCATCTGAAACAATGTGGAATTGAGAAGAAATAAGAGAAAATGATATTTTATATCATTTCAGAGATAGGGACTAAGTATTCTATGTTTGTCTTGACATTCCATTCAGGCAAGATGACAGTTCCAAATTGGAGAAATCCTCCACTGGCAGACTTCATGGAGTCTTTGACTCGAGAACAAGACAAGCTAGTTAATATGGGTACCATAAAATCCACCAAGGATTAATCCATTTCTGCATATATGTTGAATCAAGCCAAATTAAAGAATAAATCCAAGGATTTGAAGTAGAAAAGAGTGAAGGAGAAGAAGCATTCGGATGTGGAAATCTCAAGTTCAACTGATGAGGATTCAAAAGCCAAAAGGATGAAGAGTAAGATAGAGAATACAAAATTTGATTATTGCATAGGTTCACATCATGAAAAATACTTCTTTATAAGGAATATGGACATCATTACCAAGCTCCTTGAAGACAACAATATCGATGTTCCAGATTTTGCAAGAAGACAGGAGTGCAAGCTCTCCTTAGAACAAGAAGATGGTAAGCACTTGTATGCTTTGGGTTCTAGGTAGAAAATTGTTTCTTATATCTCTATTTAAAATATATTTGTTCCTGATTTATATTTTTATATATCATATTCTGAAACCTCCGTCCCTTCCTTGGAAGAAACCCCAAATAGTTCACCCAAGTTTCCTCCAAAAAGTAGTCATTTTTCACAAGTTTCCGACTTGTCTTTTGAATGCTCTTTCCCACTCCATTTAGATACTTATTATTCTTATTATTAAGGTGATATACAGGATTATATGTAGGTTATTACAGCCATAAAATCATTTCTCCAACCATTTTATGCTCCAAAGACCCAACAACCCTCAAGTTCGCTAGTTGGAAAATATCAAAATTGCATTGTTTGCAATACTATGTCACTTGTGTAGGTTATTTTCATGTTTTTCATATCATTCATCGGTTGGACATCCATGTAATTTTCCTTCATGGTACTACTTTTCCACATGTATTTACTTGATCTCACCAACTCTGGTTCAAATTTCAAATCTCTAGACCATCCAAGTTCGCTCAATTGTCAAAGTGATCTAGTTTCCCACTCCTTTCCAACTATGGACCCATTCACTCATGAAGACACTATAACTCTGATATTTTCTATTGTATATGACTTCTATTCTGATATTTCATAGCCTCATGAGATTTTTTACAGACTTACTAAGGTGCTTCATCAAATTGGGAAGAAGATTCATGGTTTAATTCATGATATGGCAGCTACACCTGAAGCTGATTTTGTTGAGTCTTTTGATGCTCTTTGGGAAAGAGTTTGCATATATGTATTTTACATTATAGATTATGCTTCTAGATAAGAGTATGGTTTCAGAAAAAATAATTCTTATGATTCTCCTCCGTTATAAAATGATGACCTTCAAGGGGCATCTCCACATGTTCTTTGTCTACAACACATTGATGCATTGATGCACGATCTTGGAATCCACAACATCTTCACCAAGTCTATCACCAAGAAGTTGTTCATTCAGCTCATTCAAGTGAAGAAGAATAAATATTCAATACATTTTGATCATCTATGTTTCATGTCCATTCCTTACGGAGGATTTTCCCCATGAGGTTTTTCCTCTTTCCTCGTTTTACATGGACAAATAAATTTTTGTAAGAGGTGACTTGAGCCTTATATGCCAAGGCCTCAATTTTTTGGTGTGGTTACACTATGTCAAGATTAAGGGGGGGTGTTAGAGAATAATATCACCTAGAACCATGGTCACATAAACCTAGGACACGTTTTCATTTTTCTTGTACTTATGTCATATGGTCCACACCTTGGTTATGTTGGTCTAGAAAGGTATATGGGGGTTTCGGAATCATTAATGCACCCAAGCACCATATTTTTTTGTCAAATAAGAGAATGATCTCCGTCATTAATGACATTTCAGTCCTTTGGGAACTCCTACTCCTTAAAATAGGTAACTGGCTTGACCAGAGGCGCCCATGCATGTATTTAGGTGGGTTGTAATCCCTTTTGGACCATTAAATGTTGAATAGAGACACTCCCACTCACCCATGCATCCCACCACGCATATCCTACCCTAATTTATGTCCTAGAATTCTTCACCCATGTTCGCATGTCCATTTGTGACCCTTTGAGGTGGTTTGGGATCTTATTGGTCAACCTAGGGGGGGTTGAGGCCCAATCTAAGCTTGCCACATGTATGCCACCATTTTTCATACTAAGGCTAACTATTTTATCCCATTGTATTATAAATATGTACCAAACATATTTACATGATGTACAGTAATAGAAACTTCAGTTATTGGCACCATCTCTGTGTGTTAATTTTGCTCTCTTTATTGTTTTTCTGCGTAGTTTGTGAATAATATTGAAATTGTGAGGATTCCATTAGCTCCTAGATATTTTTTTGAATAATATTTTCAAATTGTATTAGATATATTTGGATATGCAAATAAAATATACCATTTTTGAGTTGTTGTTTATGGTATTTTCCAGAAAGATTCGAGTGTTTGCATTGAGGTACATCTAGTGATTCTATCACTCGGTGCACAAGTATAAATGGATAAGACTTATGTATTGCTTAACCCATTAAAATATTTTGAATGGAATTCCAAAATGCTGATCAAAATAAGGATGAAAGTCCTATACAGAGTCACCATGGGAACTGAAACCGAGCCCAACCCTGCTGTGGAACAATCGAAGTACTTCAACAGACTAGATGAAGCATTTGGGATACTTTGCCTCAGTATTTTGAGGAATATTATATTTGATGTAGAAAATATTAGAAAAATCAATGAATCTTGGATCAAGATCGAGTCACTACTTGGGAATACTGAGGATATGAGAAGACACCAACTCAAAAATGCGTTGATCTCATTGAGCCCAACTCACTTTGAGACGATCTAGGATATCTTGAAAAATTTCAAACCATTGGTGCTTCGGCTGAAACAATGTGGAATTGAGAAGAAAGAAGAGAATATTATCTTTTCTATCTTTTCAAATCTAGGGCTTGAGTATTCTTTGTTTGTCTCAGCATTCTATTCAGGCAAGCTGACAGTTCCAAATTGGAGAATGCCTCCACTGGCAGACTTCATGGAGTCTTTGACTCAGGAACAAGACAAGCTAGTTCAAATGGGTACCATCAAATCCACCGAGGATAGATACCTTGTTGTAGGTGTCTCTAATTAATCCAAAGGAAAGAACAAGGCCAAGGATTCAAATTAGCAAATAGTTAAGGAGAAGAAGCATTCGGATGTGGAAAGCTCAAGTTCAACTGATGACGATTCAAAAGCCGAGAGGATGAAGAGAAGAGAGATAATACCAAATGTAATTATTGTAGAGTTCCACATCATGAAAAATATTGATTCACAAGGAATATGGACATCATGACCAAGCTCCTTGAAGACACCAATATTGATGTTCCATATTTTGCAAGAAGAGAGGAGCGCAAGCTCTCCTTGGAACAAGAAGATGGTAAGCGCTTGTATGCTTTGGGTGCTAGGGAGAAGCCTGTTTCTCATATATATATTTTAAATATATTTGTTTCTGATTTATATTCAAATATATCATATTCTAAAACCTCAATCCCTTCCTTGGAAGAAACCCTAAACAGTTCACCAAAGTTTCCTCCAAAAACTAGTCATTTTTCAGTAGTTTTCGAATTATCTTCTGAAAGATCTTTCCCAGTCCATTCATATCATTCCTATTCTGATTAGGAAGGTGGTATACATGCTTATATGTAGGTTATGATAGTCATAAAATAATTTCCCCAACCATTTGATGCTCAAAATACCCAACAACCCTCAAGTTTGCATATCATTCATTGGTTGGATGTCCATGCCAGTGGCCTTCATGGGACTAGTTTTCCACATGTCTAGACTTGATCTCAGCACCTATGGTTCAAATTTCCAATCATCAAAAACATACAAGTTCACTCAACTGCCAGTGTGATATAGTTTCCCACTCTTTCCCCACTATGGACCCATTTGCTCATGGAGACACTATACCTTTTATATTTTCTCTTTTTATATGACTTATATTCTAATATTTTAGAGCCTCATTATATTTATTACATAGTTATGAAGGTGCTTCATCAAATTGGGAAGAAGATTCATGGTTTAATTCATGATATGGAAGCTACAAATGAAGCTAATTTTTTTGAGTCTTTTGCTGCTCTTTGGGAAAGGGTTTGCAGAAATATCTTTTTCATTATTGATTATGATTCCAGATAAGAGTATGGCTGCAAAAAAAATCATTCTTATGATGCTCCTCCATCAGCAAATTATGACCTTCAAGGGGCCTCTCCATGTGTTTTATCAACCTAAATGGCACTTCTTCGTCCGAGTGCTAACATTCATTATATCGGTACACAAAAGGACAAATAAGAATTGACGTAACCAAAACACTATAGATGTGCATGAACATTGATGCATGATCTTCAGACCAACTTGACATATTTTTATTTTTATTCTAGGATTGCACACGCTCCTTTTTGCATTGCAACTTGTGTGTCATACGTGAGTATTTGCATTGCAACCCGTGTGTACATTGAACATGCAAGTTTCCTTTGGGAAACAAGTGTGTAATACGCACCTTGCTTATATATATACTCAAGTGTTCCCTAATTAGAGATTAAAAAATATAAATCACAATTAGATGAGATTAGTTGGGTCTTAATCCATAACTATCCCAACTATCTCACCATCCTAACCTTCGAAACCTCTCTATTTCCCCATGTATAAATAGAGGCCTTGATATGGGGCTAAGAAATCAATTTTTGGAGAGAAAATCCATGCTGGTGGTATTCCTTTAGGGTCTTGGAGCAGAAGAACTCAGTGTCTATGGTTGCAGAGGAGTCCTTGTGTCAGAAGCTTGGTTGTATTCTTACATATTCACTGTTTTTTAATAAAGAGAATTCTTCTTCCAATATTTGTATTGTCCTTGTCTCATGTATATTGGATAATGAATGATCTCAATTATGATATTAATATGCATTTCATATTGTTACCACCTAATTTGTACTTAGTGGTTTTTTATCAAGTGAGCCTGGTGATCCGGATAAGGATAACTTGTTCAGACTTCAGAAGACCTTCAGTCTTGCTTCTGGGAAACTTTGTTGTACCATATCACATGTTCATACCCCCTTGGGGGAGTTGTAATAAATGTTATAGCATGATAGTGTTTGTAAAAGACTTGGTCTCATAGACTTTATTTGTCAATCCGATCAGCCCAGGGTGTTTTTTCCCTTGGTTATTATGGGTTGTTGAATAAACGACTTATAATTTCCGAGTTTTTCACTCAATACCTCCAAAGTTGGGGTGGTCATCTTGGCATTTATGCCTATTGAGCTTATTAGAGTCTATGTGTCAATGTATAAACATGCTAGGCATCATGGTCAAGTCATATGAACATGTCTAAGTCCCCCTAGGTTTTTAATTTTTTTTTAATTTTTTAATTTTTTCAGTGTTTTTTATTAAAATTTAATTTTTCCAAAACTTAGGCTTTTTTTTAATAGTTTAATTGGAAAATTTGGTTTTGTAATAAAAGTGGGCTCGAAAGTCTATTTCAGTCATGTAGGTGCTCATTTTCAAGATAAGAGCACCCAGTAAACCTATAGACCCACTATTTCCTAGTTTTGAGTGTTTTTCCATCACTCAGGTTAGAAATCCCCCAAAATCAATTATTGATTATTTTAATTAATAAATTGATGAATAAAGGAGCAAATCCAAAATCCTAGATCAGTGGATTCTCAGCTGATTTGATTGAAACCAGTTAGATCTAAACTAGATTGACTAGATTTGACAAATCCTTGACTAAAGGAGGTGATCTGGATAGATCCAGAGTTGAACTTCAACATCATTTATGGGGAATTTCGCCCTCCCTCTCTCCTCCACATGTGTGGGCTCATCTGGATGAGTTTGGTGGATGCTTCAGTCAACAAGTTGAGGTGTCAGTCAGATCAGCTCTCTGATTGAAATTTGCACTCAGTGAGTCTCAGATCAGGCATTGATGGACTCTCCTTCAGCTACAGTGGTCTATCTCCTTGAGATTTGTGCCCCCTCTGGGCTGGGGTTTCAATTTTGTGTATAAATAAAGGTCAGGTTGCTTCTTCCAAGCTAGTTAGAACTGGTATTGAGGTGCTGTTGCTCTTGTACTATGTTATTGTTTATTATTTTGGAATAAAGAAGCTTCGGAGGAAATATCTATGGTGTAATTATTTTCATGTGTGGATGGTGATTGTCAAATGCTTATGAGGTATAATCTGTGTTATTTATCATTACTTTTGTTGGTTAATTATTGGCCTTGAAGGAGAGAGCTCCCTACTATTAGGGTAAGAGTTTATTATAGTTTGATTTATTCTCTTACTGCTGCTTGTTTCAGATCTATTGGAGTTGTATGTATTTTAAGTTTAATTGCATGCTTTCCAATTATCTCTTCCAGCAGCACCTATGTTTTAACCATCTATTTGTGCAAGGATTTATAAGTTGCAGGTGATATCGCTTGTAGAAGAGGTTGATTTGGTTTGCATATTCCTTATCTTCAATATCTTCTGAATGAAATAGTCCCTCAGTGTTCCACCAAAGCAGACTCCAAAACCCAACATTCCCAGGCTTCCAACACTCTTTCTCTCTCTCTTTCTCCTTCAAAAAAATCAATTTTCTTTCCTAGTTACTAAGTTTGAAAGCTTTGTTATAATTTGGATCTGTTATATCAAAGTAAAATTTACATAGATATTCTATTTCAAATCTCATAGTCTAGATCTCAATTTTAAAAAGTATCATTAAGCATTCTAGATCTAGCATAAGGAAATTTTCCATTTTGCATGGCAAGTTAAAGAAATTCAGTAGGTTGCATGCTCTAGATTTCCTTTTCTGTTTTAAAAAGATTAGATCCAGCAATTAGTGCATATTTAATTAGATGCACAAACATCAAGCCAAAATCCCAAGGAAATCTTGCTTTCCTTGGTTCCCTTTTCACCTGTTTAGCTAGTTTTAACTTAGTCTTTTTTGAGTTAAGGTAGGATGATCCAAAGGTACTCTTAAAGTGATTTTGGGAATATTTTATTCTAACATGATTGCTATTTTTTAGCAGGTGTAATAGAAAAGAAAGGAATCTGCTGTACAAAAGTGGCCTCAGGAGCGTTCAAATCCCCCCAGGGGTCTCCCCTTTCACTAAAATTTAAAATTTTTGGAAGGTTGTAAGATATTGGTTTCATCCCATATAAGGACCAAGAGGTTTATGATATTTCAGTTTTCTGATATTGTAACCAATAATAATAAAAGAAAATCTTTTTTGAGTAGGCTCTTTCGAGCCCGCTCCCCATCCCCCTAGGGGGGATCTGCGTCCGTTTCACTTTTTTGCTTTTTTCCCTTTTTTCTGCTCTAGTTTTGTACTGACATGTAGGATTGTATACTTTGATATAATTTTTCATTATTCCATATTTTAATTTTAAAATTAATTATACTACTTACCCCACGACTTCCCGATTGACCCGCAAGGGGAAAGAGATGCATGGTAGGACTAATTAGAAAACCGGCATTGTGTATCTTTGATTCATTTTTCATCAATTGTTTTGTTAGCCATTATAAAATTAACCCCTCCTTGATTCCCTGATTGATATCCAATTGGATCGAAAGAGGTCCCTAGAGGGTTTTCTTTTTAACGAGAACACCTATCTTAAAATTTACTAAAAATAACGAAGACTCCAGTGTGTATGCTCTGTACTTGGATGCGGTTCATCTAATTAGTCAAGATGAATCAAAATCACTTCAGTGACTAGAATAATCAGGATTTAGTCTCCCCAAATTGACAAACCATCAGGCGAAAATCCAACGCCTGGATCAAACCATTATGGTGGAAAAATACCCAAAGGAAGCGGGAACTCCTGAAAAGTGACCTCGGGGTGCTGATATCTGTTACACCTTCGGGTGCATTATGAACAATAGCCTTAGAGACTCCATTCAGCCCACATATTCCTTGCGGGTAGCTTTCATGGTTTAGTTTTAGACATACTTCAAGTACCCCCTGGGTATATCTGGAGTCCCCTCGCCTAAGTTAAATTACTCATCTTCTTACATTAATTTAAAATTAACCAAGATACAATTGCACAACATTCATTCCAGCACTTGCAAGCACTCTTAATTGTTTTTCGACTCCATTTTCAAGGCACTGGTCAACTGTTTATTTCTTTCAATCTATATGTGATTGGGTGTCATTTTATTGCTTACTTGTGATTATCTCATCATGTTATTTGTTGTTTACAATTGTTAAAATCGAAACTCCTAAAAAAATTACTCTTTAATATCATCATACTAAATAATTTTTCCTTAGTAACTTAATAGGGTCTACCCCCCTTGGTTTCATTAGGAGTTGAGCCTAAATGGAGGAGTCAAGAACAAGGTGACAGCCTTGACTCGAGACTTTCCCCCAAAGACACACCGAGTGGCTTGAATATTTCTGCCATGTAACCCAGGTGTGTGAAAGGTGGCAACACATCTAACTTATGATATATATGTATATATATGTATGAGATATTGCTTAAAGAATTGCCTCTTTGTAGGTGAAGAGAAGCAACCCTAGAAGCTTTGGAGAAGATTGAAGCAAGAGAAGACAAAGCTTGGATCAACCTTCATAAACAGGGTAAGCCAAACTCTCTTCCTATTCCTCTTTCATTCTCTATAAAAGTTGATTGTCTGCAGGTGTCTTAGTAAGTTGGTAACCCCAGACCCTAGGTTACAAGGGTGTATTGTCTTGTACAATAGAACTGGCGACTCTGTTGGGGAGTCCAGCCTGTTGTGGGTCCATCCTATAGGTCCCTTTAACGTTCTTTGTTCTGATTCTTATTCTGTGTGTGATTTTTTTATCTTTTCTTTTGGTTTACAGTGTAGTATGCAAAGAATCCTCTGCTAGTTCTTTTTCCTTTGAAATTTTTTAGCAGTACATGCGAGTTTCTTTGTGCACAGTCGCATATGTAACATTGTATACACAAGATGTTGTCTAAGACAGTCACGTGTCATATGCGTGTTTCCTAAATAAACAGTCACGTGTGTCCTGTAGCAGCTTATAAGACGGATAGGGTTTTCTTGTCCTTGTCTCTTTGGCTTTTGAGTTGTTTGGGATTTTTATGTTAATGGCATGACTCTGTGAGTGTAAAGTCTATGTGTCACACCATTTGCTTGGTCATCAAGCCTTTGAGTATTTTGTTTGAAATTATTTCATTTGTGAAGTATAGGTGGTCCTCCTGCTTGGTCTTTAGGTTGAGTGTCTGTGTCTAGGTCAGTGATCAGGATTGTAGATGCTTTATACTCTGTTTTGCGTCTTGTAGTATCAGTTTGGCACTTTTTCTTTTGTGAATCCAGCAAACTTTTAAAGTGGTTTGTTTCTCCAAGTCAGGGTTTGTTCTAGTCTTCTTCCTCTTGGTTGAAGTAGGTCACTTTTGGATCATTTTTCCTCATGTTCACTATATAAATGCTTAGAATAGTCAAATTGCTCAAGTTGCATTTATTTGCATTATAGTTTTTTGAAGTTATTTGAAAATAAAAGACAAAAATATTTTGCATTAGGTCGCATATAGTATTTCTTTTCTTTATTTTTCCATAAATTTTCAAAAAATTCATAAAAAGTCTTGTAGTTTATCATACTTAGGTTTAAGTTCATTAACTTGCATTTATAAAGAAAAAGAAATTTGTTTTAAGTAGTCGCAATCTACTTTGAAATTTGTTTTATGCATCATTTTGTTTTTTCTTATCAAGTCTATAACATCACATTAGTTTCACGCCATCTACCTTTTGACTAAAAATAGCCTAGTAAAAAGAACGATATAATTTAAAAATTATTAGTAAGTTTTTATTTTTAGGCTCCTTCACCTACTAGCTTAGGCTAGACTTGTGGGATAGGGAGTTTAACTGTCCACAAGTACTAAATTGAAATTGTAGTTGGCCAAGCAGGTAAACCCTTTTCTATGTTGGCTATATCTAGGAATCTCCCCTCAAACGGGAGTTAATCACAAGGCTGAGTGGAGGCTTGGACTGAGGAGATAACCCTCTGATTCCTTGTCAAAGAATAGAACAGGATTTTTGCGCATCTGGGGACTTCTGTCAATACCCCCTCTTGGGACCCATGCTGTGCCGGTGTTGACAACATTTTGGGCTTTGCTACCCTACCCATGCGTATGAATCAGGATTGTGACTACCCCCCCAGAGTATCAGTATAGTTAAGGTAGCCTTTAGTCTCTTTGACATATAGGGTTCATACAAAGGCACACCGGAAGGCTATTTCTGGTTGACGTTGGATGGGCTTGGAAGGTAAAACTAGTAGAAGGCGTGGGAGGGTGGTTGGGTGAATCCTCCTCTTGTGCCAAAGAAAATATATAGGGACACCAAGTAACTGTCTCTCATCTTTCTTCTAGAAAGCATATCTTACACCCTATGTGTCTTCTTTGGCTTTAGGAAATTTTGTAGTGAGTGTTGTGTGGTTTGTTTGTGTTTAGTCTGCCTTAGGGCATGTGAAAAATCAAATTTTTAACCATGGAGGACCAACCTCTCAGAAGGTCAAGAAGGTTGCAAAACCTTCCTCCTACTACAACAGTGGAGCCTCCACTGCCCCCTCAAAGGCGAAGATTAGATACAGATGGTTCTTTTGAACTAGTAGGAATCAATGAAGTTCCAAGTGAAGCAGAACTTAGGAAAAAATAGGTTGATACAACCACGGTAGAGATAGAATACTTGTAGGATGATGAGTTTGCAAGAAAATTTAATTCACCTCTTACTCACTTAAACGATCTTGTGATCGTCTAGGTTCTTCCATTTGATTCACCTGTGATTGGTGTTTCCCTGAGCAGCATTATGGAAAACTCTACAGAGGGTATGTCTATGCCCACCTCAGCCTTACCAGCTGGAGGAGTGCCACTCCCCCCCTATAGGTAGAACTATACCAAGTACACCTACTACACCTTTGTCACCTAGTAGTCAGGTGGTTTAGCCTCCAAATTCCTCAAATTTACCAGGCCCTTCTTGTGGGGTTGTCACTCAGATCCCTAATGCTCCTTTTACTTCACCCTCATTTGCACACACTGCTCAGAGTGGTCCTATTGGATCCTCTTCATTTGTTCAGGGATTTCCATGGAATGGGGGGCATATTCCCCCATCCGCTCCTTATGTAGGCCCTACACCTTCATATGTGGGGATGCAGTTTGGAAATATCAACACCTATGGTCAAGGTTTCCAAACTCCTGTTTCGGCTCCATTCACAAACTCTCCTTTCTCCCTTTTTAGTGGAGGGATACCCACTCCAGTATTTTAGACTCCAGTTTCATCTGGAGAATCTCAAACTACCTATATTGCACCGCACATAAATAATCCACTAGCTTATGGGTGGAACCCATTTCAAAGTAGTCCAACTACTTTACAACCGGTAGTTGGGGGAAACCCTACTTTCACATTTGGGAACTAGGGGGAAAGTCCTTCTACCAACCAAACTCATACTTTTCAAGCTCTGGTTAGGCCCAAACTTTCGTTTCTGGCAACTTTGAACTTTCTAGTCTTAAACAAGTTAATGAATGACCCAGTGAAACATAATGCTATGTGGCCAGCTGTTCCAACTAAGCTACCTTCCTACATTCCCAAGTTTAAGGGAAAAACTGGAGAAGATCTAGGAGATCATGTCACCACATTCCATTTGTGGTGCTCTTCCAACTCACTAAACAATGACACCGTTCGGTTGAGATTGTTCCAAAGGACTTTAACTGGTGTTGCAGCAAAGTGGTATTTCGAATTACCCTCTGATGCATTTGATAGTTTTTGGGACTTAGCAGAGGTATTCTTGAACCACTTCCAAGTTCTTGTCTGGTATGATGCGGGCACAAACCTCTTGTATAATTTTAGGAAAGATAAAGCCACTCACATTTTGGATCATATCCAAGAGTGGCGAAGAAGGAAGAGGCTTATAAAATATACCATCCCCCCCGAGTTTCTATTAGAGTGGTTCCTTAAGTCTTTGTTGACTTATATATATAAGGATGTATCCACTTTGGGGGTGACTACTGAAGAAGAGGCCATCCTCAGGGCTAAGAAATTGGATTTGATATATGCCCAGTCTGGGATATTATATGAAATTATACCTGAGTCACCGCGGTCGTCCCATAGTGTTGAGAAACCCAGGCCTGGACCCCATGCTAATGGCGTGGTTGGTTCAGTAAGTTCTCCCACTGTAGAATCTTTGGCCAAATGGCTCCATGAGTTTTCTATCAAGCAGTCTACAGTGGAGGTAGCTAAGGATTCCCCCTCACCCCAAAATGCAAATGTTTTTGTGTAATCCTCTCAGAAGGGAAATCAATGGCACTGTGGGAAGAAGAAGAAGGGGAAGAAAGGTGAGGGAAACCAAAGAAGCCTAAACCCACAAATAATGCTGATGGGGGGGGGGGGGGAGAAAAGAAGAAAGTGAAATTTCCCTATAAGTTGTTCCAGGGAGATTATTTGACTCATCATTTCCCTCTCATGGAACAACCTCAGAAGCTGCTCAAAACTCAACAACCGATTGTTCTAAAGGATCCTTTTCCCTAAGGACAGAATTCAGCTTCTGTTTCTAATGTAGCTGGGGGCACTTCAGGTGCCCCTCCTGACCAACATTAGATCAACATGGTATGATACAGTACCTCTCTCCAAACAAGAAAAAAAAATTATGAGACAGAGGATCATGAGAAGGGTAAATCTGTTGGGGAAACCTCTAACCCTCTCACAATTGAAAAGCATGTTGATCCAATGCCCAAAATACGAAAGGGTATATTTAAAAAGGAATTTCACAACCCAAATTCTAGGGCTGCTTCTAACTATTTCGTAGTGGAATATTTGTCCCAAACTCCTTGTGCGATGTCCGCATTGGAAGTGCTTCAGAGTTGTCCCGCTCAATGGGATGCCCTTTTAGAAGCTTTAGGAAACATGGATTCTTCCTGTCTTATGCAAAGTTCAATTTGTTAGATGTTAAAATGTGCCTACCATACCATGTGGCTTTATCAGTAGATGTCACCCATGGCAGAAAAACCATTGGACGTACATTTTTTGATGATGGTGCTTCCACATGTGTCATGTCTCTTTCTTGTTGGAAGGATTTGGGTTCCCTGGAGCTAGTTCCGTCAAAGACCTTGCTTACTGCTTTCAATAGGAGATCATTCTATCTGCATGGTATCCTACCAACTTTCAAGATTAATCTGGAAGGGAAAGTAGTATCTGCTGAAGTAGAGGTGATTGATGCCCCATTGGACTATAACTTTCTTTTGGGGAGAAGTTGGACTTATGCTATGTGTACAATTGCTTCAGTTATCCTTAAGATGGTGTTTTTTCTAGATGAAGGAAATCTGGTTACTATTGACCAACTCAACTTCACTTGAAGGGGTTGTTTGGAAATGAATGATTCCACGGTACCATTGGTTGATCAGGTCAAGCCGGCTATAGAGATATTGGGGGATGGAATGTATTTATCGTTAATGAGCACATTTGATATCACAACCCCAATAAACTATCTAGGTTCCATGAGTGTAGGTAATTCTATTACAATGGTTGTCGATAGAACTAATCCTTGGGTCCTTCCTACCCGTCACGAACCTCAAGTCCCCTTATCGGTAGTAGAAGTGGCTTAACAAGCTATTATGAATACTATTGTTGATCCAATTTTGACTCCTTCTATAGTCTCCGAGGAGTCGAAAGAATATTATCTACTTGCTTGGGCAAAGAACTCTTTATATTCGAATGACTGCTTAGACATATTTTTTCCTTCAGATGAAGCCATTTTGGAAGCTATGAGTGGACAAGACAATATTTATGAAGATATCACCACAAATACTACTTCCTTCCAGAGTTAAGTAGAATTGAAAACTAGGAGTTCCACGTGAGACTAGCAGACGATGTTGATTTACTAATTAATCCCTTACCAAGGGAGGGAATCTTCATTGAGGGGATCATGGAGAACATTTATATTACTATTTCTATTAACATCTCTATGAACCCCGACATCATTGAAAATGTATATATTGGTGCAAACTGCTCTCCTAAGGAGATTGCTATCTATACTGCCTTATTTAAGGAGTTTCATGATGTTTTTTCCTGGTCATATGAGGAGATGCTAGGTATCGATCCATCAATTGTTTAACATGAAATCCAAACCTATTCTGATGCCAAACTAGTTAGACAAAATCTTAGACTAGTTAACCCCCGTAAGGCGGCAGCCATTAAGGCTGAAGTGGAAAAACTGTTGAAAGCTAGTTTCATCTACCCTATTGATTTGATGGACTAGGTATCTAACCCTATTCCTGTTGATAAGAAACAAGGGATGATATGCATATGTATAGATTTTTGCAACTTAAGCAAGGCATGTCCCAAAGATAATTACCCTACACCTTTCATAGATCAAATTATTGATGTTTGTGCATTGAGTGAAGTGTTTTCGTCTATGGATGGTTTTTTAGGTTATAATCAAATTCAAATTAAGCCGGAAGACCAACATAAAAAAAAATAAAATTATTTGTCCTTGGGGTACCTTCATGTACATAAAATGCACTTTGGATTGAAAAATGCATGGGCTACCTTTCAATGGGCAACGAATTTTTCCTTCCATGATATTAAGTACATTGTCAAGCCGCACCTAGATGACTTTCTTGCTCATTCTCGTAAGAGGATTGATCACACATATCATCTCCACTTTATTTTCGAACGATGTAGACATTATAACATATGATTGAATCCCTAGAAGTGTTTTTTCTACGTCGAGTTAGGACGACTCCTGGGATTCATAGTTTCAAACAAAGGTATTCAGGTGGATCCTTTGAAAGTAGAGGCCATTGTAAATCTTCCTCTTCCTCACACTATCAGGCAACTTCAAATCCTGTAAGGAAATTCCAACTTCCTTCAACATTTTATCATGAATTATGCCAATATTACTAAGGTTTCATGTGCCTGTTGAAGGAGGACACCCCATTTGTATGGGATGAAACCGCACAACCTGCTTTCGAGGCATCAAATAAATATTTTTTTTCATCTCCTTCACTATGTCCGCCAGATTACTCTTGGGATTTTATATTGTATCTAGCCACATCGGAATCGACCATTGGGGTAGTATTAGTCCAGGAAGATGACAAGCTTCAAGAGCATGTTGTCTATTACCTTAGTCGCACATTGGCAGGTCCTGAATTTCAATACTCCCACGTTGAGAAGTTGGATTTAGCAACTATTTATGTTGTACAGAGGCTACGTCACTACATTTTGCTAAGGACCACAACAGTAGTGGCAGATGTCAATCCCTTTCAGTATGTTTTTTCCCGATGAATAATCGAAGGAAAATTCAATAAATGGATAGTCATTCTCCAGGAGTTTGACTTGGATTTTGAATATGCCAAATATAAGAAATCCTTAGTATTTACAGAACTTATTGCATAATTTCCAACAGAAGAGAATGTAGTGGTTGAAGAAGACTCATTCCCATATGAGTATGTCTTCCTGATTTCAACCTCTGATCCTTGGTACAGAACTATACTTGTCTATCTCCAAAGTTTGAAGTATCCTACTTCCTTCTTGAGGGAAGAACGCCGTAAACTGTACGTTCACGTGAAAAAATACTTTATCATCAGAGATATTTTGTATCAAAGAGGGGTATATTATGTTTTGTGTCAGTGTCTCACCCACGAGAAAGCCGAGCGTGTCCTAAATGATTCCCATAGTGGAGAATGCGGGGGTCATTTATATGGGTTAGCAACGACCTAGAATATTTCGCATGTTGGTTATTTCTGGCCCACAATCTTTAATGATTGTGTGGAAGTCGTGAAGCATTGTCATCCTTGTCAGCTTTACACTAGGAAGATGCAATCACATCCTGATCCTTTGTTTCCCATCATCATAGTGGGCCCTTTCACTAAGTGGGGAGTAGATTATGTGACGTGCAACCCAGTTTTGGCTAAGGGGCATAAATATATCATTGTCGCTATTGATTACTTGACCAAGTGGGAAGAGGCAATTCCCACATTTAGGGTTGATGGAGAAACTACAGCTTTTTTCATCTTCAACCAAATTATCACTCGTTTCGAGATACCAAAAGAGATTGTCACTGACCATGGCAGTCATTTCCAAAATATTATGATGACTGAATTGGATACTATGCTAGGGTTTAAGCAAGACCATTCATCTTATTTCTACCCGTAGGAGAATGGTCAAGTTGAGGCAGTCAATAAGGCCTTGAAGACCATTCTTAAGCATACTATCAACGTAGCCCGTTCAAATTGGCACATCATGCTATATCCTGTGCTTTGGGCATATCGAACCAATGTTAAAACTGCCATGGGGTTTTCACCTTTCCAACTCGTTAACGAGGTGGAAGTAGTAACTCCGATTGAATGTGAAATCCCATAACTTTAAATTTCCATCCATTTACTTTCAGACACTTTTGAACTAGAAGAACGTTTAATGCATTTAGAAAATCTATATGAACAACATAGAGATGCATTAATAGCAAATGGGGCTCATAAAAATAGGGTGAAAAGCCAATATGATAAAATATCCAAACCTAGGATTTTCTCTAAAGGGGAGCTTGTCTTACTCTGGGATCAAGATAAAGAACCCCTAGGGGCAGGAAAGTTTAAGTCCATGTGGTTAGGACCCTATGTTGTTTTGAAAGTATTGAAAAAGGGGGCATATGAGTTCATTCACTTTGATGGAAACAAGTTGCCTGAGCCTAGAAATGGGCTCTACCTGAAGAAGTACTATGCCTAGGCCTAGTGCTTTTCCTTGTAATTTTATTGTATGTAATTATATGTACAATAGTTAGTTGGTTAGTGTTCTTATATCATCTATTGATTGTTACAAATGTCTTTCGACTGGTTTGTAGGTTTTACAGATTGCGCTAGTTGTCACACTTGCAACTTGGCTTCAGCCGCATGGGTCATTTACTCTCCCTCAAGATAGCTAGTCACCTTTGGAAGTGCATTCCTAGGTCCTGCTACTAATAATGTAGCTAAATGCAGGGTTGTTATTGAGATTTTATGGGATTCCTTGTCACGTGGCATTACTCAATTGGAAGTCAGACCTGATTCCCAACTAGTGATTTCCCAACTCAATCGAGCTTATCAGGTGCGAAACCCTATCTTGCTACATCAATTCTTGCAAGTTAGATTACTGGAAATAAATTTTGATTATATTTTATTCAATCATATTCCACGAAATCAAAATTCATTAACTAATGTGTATGCAAACTATATATTAGATTGACACTTAACACACATTTTGTAAAAATACACAGCATATACATTTTGAACACATGTAAATAAACCAGTGATATATATATATATATATATATATATATATATATATGTAAAAATCTATCCATAATATAGGTCAAGTTTTGATCCTCAGATCCAGTCATAACTATGTAAATATACAAAAATATACAAAATTTGGATCGTAATCCATAAAATGCCCCTAGATATAGTCTTGAGCACCCTCATCACTCTGACCACTCTAGTCACCCTGATCATCAACATCACTAGCCTCTTCAACTTCTTTAGTTGTAGTAGCCTCCACAGCTTCTATATAGAGTAGTACCACCCTAGCTACCCTTCGTGTAAGGGATATCCATATCGACGGAATTCCAACAACAAACTCTTGCATGACTGTAGGGATATGCTCAATCTGTATGGTCAAGACTCTTTGGGAAATCCTGGCCAACTTCCCCTCGAGCACCCTCACCAAACCTTGGTCTTCACCAGCCACTTTTCTTACATACATCCTGGGATTCCCATAAGGGTGGACAGGTCCAACATCTGCATTTTAAACATTAAAATGGATCAAAAACCCTTATACATATGTATATATCTTTATGATAAAATTCATAAAAATTTGAAAAACTTTAAAAAGTAAAATACATAGTGCTCCCCATACTCCTCTTGGAGGGAGGGAAATATCAGTATCACCTCAAAAATACAATCCAGCATATCAAAATTTCTCTACTGCTGGCATCTTTCGCTCCCACCACAAGTAGAAATCGTCATCATAGACACTCTAAACTGAGCCACCACCACCCCAGCGAAGGAAAATCTCTCCCCACTTGGTCAGTCTAGGCTAACAAGGAGAGAATGCTAGAAGTGGCACCACAGGGCTAATTGCAGGCACTCTCAAAAAATAAGGCCACTAGTACACTCGAAAAACCAAAATTCTTGCTATGGCCTCTCTTGCAATCAGAGAGTTGTTTCTTCATGATTGTGATTATTCCCGAGCATGAGTCAAACACAGTCCCCTGTAAGCACTCTACAACAACCCTCATCTGGTTTCAAGTAGAAAGATGAAGTGATGAGGATCCTACAACCCTCACTATAGTACTTACCAATACCTATAGTGGGAAATTGGTAATATGCACAATAGGGACGCATGTTCCCACTTTTCAACTTCCTGGAACGTAGTAAGTGTTCACATAATCTTGGACACTCATGGGGTCACTGCCCCTACCAGTACCCTCAAGGTTTATAGGAATTCCCTCTTGAGACAACCCCGTAATGAAGTATATGTATTCTAAAGTCACCTCCAATATCTCACTTTGAAGTTCAAAATCCCCAAGGTCATGGTCCTAGTAGCCAATTAAAAATTCAAGCAAGCGGACATTGGTACCCATGGGTGAAGTGCAGAATAATTTCAACAACCCACTTTTCCATAAGGCTTGCATAGTGGGGACACTGCAGAGTGCGTCTCGGTCCTTATTTTCATGTTCCTGCTCCCTCCACTCCAACACCATGGTTAAAAGTGTCCATTAGAAAAAGATTGAACATTAGAATCCATGAAAATTCTTTAAATTTTTGCCATATTTTATTTTTCCTATGTTGTGCAGTACACGTGACTGTCTTTTAGACAGGTTGTATGTGACATGTGGGTTGCTTTCGGGTAGGTTGCGTGTATAATGCATATACGCAACTGTGTAAGTATCCTACCTACGTATACTACGTGACCACCTTAAGACAGCCTTAGACATCCAAATTTTGCATAAATAGAAAATGTAAACGGTTGAAATGAAAGAGAATGAAGAGCTAGTTTACCTGGCACTTGTGGAATTCCAAATGATCCACCAATTTGTCCACAATGAGCAATCGAATCTAGAGGTAAAATTTTTCCAAATTGGGTTAAAACTTTAAATGGTATGTTTTGATTTCTATTTTTGAGCTATATAAAGGAAATATTTCAATTTATGGGTTTTTTCCTATAGTTTAAAAAATCAATTTTATATTTGAACTAATACCATTCTCTTTTCCTAATGCAACCAGTTCAAAGTTGTTATCTGCTCATATAGTTTAGGTTTTGGTCCTCTATGTGCATTTTTGCATTTATACCTAATCCGCTTTTGACTATAGGATTACTTCTTTAAACCATGGACTATGGTGTTTAACCATTTTTACCTCGCTTACATCATTGTTCTTTTGTGGATAGAGCCTTCCTCCCATGAGTACCCTAGTTTAGAACACTTTTCTTTCTTTTGGTACTCATGCTGCATTTGTCATAGGCTTAGGGGAGCCCTCTTAGTTTTTTTTCATGCCAAATTGAGCCTCATTTTGGTCTATTTTTACAAGTTATCCCCTCATAAGGCTCCCCGCACTTATGGAGTTTCTCTAGGCCCAAGTCTAACTTCTCAATATAGACTTGACTTCCAAGTAAAATTGTCCATTTAGGCTCGTTAACAATATGTGAATGGGCATCCACATTGTTGGTAGGTTATCAGTTTGTTGGACCATGTGGAATAATATGAAAAAGGAACACTCTCTTTTCTACAGAATTGAGAAGAGTATTCTCAGGTATAGGTTTATCGCTTTTCCGAAACTGAGGGACTAAATTTATGGAAAAGGAGTGCCTGGTATGAGCTTAGTTTTCTCTTTTTCATGCTCTTAACCTAAACATGAAAAATATTATGAGTGTACTTTATGCCTTTGTCATGCTCGTTAAACACTAAAGAACAAAGCATGGAGTTTACTGTTGTAAGCCCCATTTGTTGTACTCAAATTGTTCTTTTTGAGTGATCTTGCCTTCCTTCACACTCATAAAACGTAGGCTAGAAGTTGTTTTTGAAGGGGTGTTGGGTAGGTGGTAATTTAAGCTTTTTCGGACCTCCCTAACTAAGTACGAAAAATGTGCACCTTGCTTCTTCGGAAGCTAAGAGAGTTCTTCAGTGGTATGTTTTATACTTTTCTGACCTCAGGAGACCAAATTGGATGAAAAAACACCCCCCTGAAGTCTTCTTCAGATTTTTCGGACTCTCAAAATATGAAAACACCAATGATCATGTACTAGTTTGGGCTCATAAAATCCATGAATCAATGACACTATGAAGCATTATTCTCTCCTCTCTTCAAGCTTGTAAAAAATGAAGAAAGACTCAAGTTTAATTTCCTGGACTCGTTAAAATTTAACAGGAAAGATAAGGAAGAATTTTTCTCTTTGGGTTATAAATAGTGGCATCATGTCATCCTTGAACATAGGACTTTCTGAATTTTCTGATACTCATGTTTTAATTTCTTCTTCCAGTTCAGCTATCACTTTGAGTCTTTACTCCTCCACTTGTCCTTTATACATGGGGAATCTGCACATGTCTCCTACATGTTAGATAAGTCTAGTTGTTCTATCTATAAGTTAAAATCTTCCTTGGGTCATCTCTATGTCATGCTCATTTTTCAAGGATTTATCCCTTCATCTGATTATTAGCCTGATTCCATCATTATCTTATCTGAGTATCACTTGTGTCTACTTTCCCATATCTAGTTCCTAGTCACTCTTGTGATCCTTTGGAGGATCTTTTTCCTTCCCCATCACAGTATGGTTTCATCATCAGTACTTCCTGAATACAAATACCTATATTTTTGACGATGGTACCTTAGGATTCACTACCATTATTGGTGAACTCCTTTGCTTCAATTGCTAGTTTCACCTATTGATTGACAATCTGTTCAGTCCTTTCCATGTTCAAATTTGGCACACCTATTCACATGGCCGAGATTGTACTGGTTCCTTTGGATTCTGATGAATACCTTAGGTTCACATTTATAACCTAAGTTACGCAATACTATGTTATGATAAGTTACACAACTTCCATATTTTGAAGACTCATCATTGTATATTATGGCTTTGATCCACCTTTGTAATATATGTGGTATAGTACCCATATCATATGATGTAATCAAATATTGTAAATGAGCTAGTATTCTAGTATATTTAACATGGCATCCTCAGATATGATTTTGTATATGATGTTGATATGTATTTGTTTCAGGTACTTCCTCTGCTACCTTGGACATTTGAGTTCTCCAAGATAAATATTGTAATGTATTTCATCCATCACTTTGTATAAATAATAGATCAATGCTATGAGAAATTATGCTAAGAAGAAGCACAGGAAATAGATCTTGCTACTAAGAATTCTCACAAGCATACACAGGGAAAATAGAGAGAAGAAAAGAGATTGAATCACATGAATGAAGAGATGAATATTGGTGTGTATCCTTCCATTTAATAATGATGAATAATAGTGTACATAAATATTACATCCCTCATAGTAAAATTGAGTTGTATGAATACAACTCATAAAGCTCAAAAAGGTTGACTTACCAAAATAGAGAAAACCCCCATAGGTGGCTAAAGCACTTCCCAAATCTATTAGGGACCTCATGAATTGGAAAAATCATGAGTGAGTTATCAAGGAGATGGAAAAAACATGCTAATCCTATAAAATGGAGGAAAATTCATGAAGGATGGGTTGGCAACAAAAGCACCCAGTTTCCTAGTTTTACTAGCTTTACCTTAACCATAGAAAAGCAGGAAAAGTAGAATAAAGCAGAATCTATTGTAAATTGTTGTATACTAATTTTGTATGGTCACAAGGTGGTCAATATCAATTTAGAATTATAAATAAATCATTCATAAGATATAGATGGCATGTATTGACTTTAAGGTGCAAGTGGATGCCAACTAATTAAGCTAGTGGGTGAATGATTAATTATTTTATCCTAAGTTATGAGTGGGTTTAATATATTCCAACACCCCCCTATAATCTTGAATCTATGATTGTATGACAAAATATATATATGCATATAGGGCCCAAAAACAAGGCTATGGTCACCCTTTAACAATTATTATGTCCAGAAAAGTGAGGAAAGAGGAAAAACCACATGGGGAAAATCCTCCCTCAAGAAAGGACAAGGCACAAAATTTGAGATAATATGTCTTCAACATATCCTTATATTCACTTAAATTATCTAAATGAACTTCTTATGGATGGAATACTTGTTGAATAAATCATGAACTCCATGATCATGCATTAGAGTGTAGAACCCGCAAGAAGGAAGAGGAGAGACTCCTTGTTTCTCATCATCTGATGAAGTATGAGAATTATATGAATGCTTATTGATTCTGTAAAAATATGATATTCAAACATAATCTGAAATGGAAAATATATCTATGCATACTCCTTCCCAAAGAGAACAAAAATTAAGACAATTTATTTCACACTCAATTCCTTGAATAGCTGTAAAATTGTGATGTGAATCACATGTCAGTCTTCCAATATGATGTAGCACCTTTCCAGATATGATATGAGGCTAATAAAAATATGATATATCATAAATATTAGCATATGTAACAGCAAATACAAAGGCTTCAGTGGCTCCATGAGGATATAGGGCTAGACTAGGAAAACTGTGAGCAATTGGGCAAAATTGATAGGTGTAAAAATCTGAATGATGGATGGGCATAATATATGAACCATAAGTGTTTAGAAAAGATCCAAACATATTTAATATAATTCAAAATATGACTAAGTTCATGTATAACCATCCACTGAAATATAGGAAAGACTTCAAACCATGTAAGATAATTAACACTGCATAAGAGACCAATGAGGAATCAACTAGTGAACTTGGGATTTGTATAGTCTTAGGATTATTCATCGGTATGGTATATGGTATGGATGGTGGAATGATATGTGTAATTATATGTATATCATCCTGAAAACAATATTCTAAATCATATATACAATATTGTGATGAAGATCTGCTCAAATACAAGTCAATATCTAGTGAAAAATCATAATTTTTGGGAGATGAATCTAGTAGACTGAGAGGAGGATTATCAAAGAAAGGATATGATATTTATGATTATGATATATCATAGACTAAATATATATTAGATACATGATAAAAGGAGATAACTATGCCACTCAAAGCATTAGTTATATCACCTTGGAATTGTGTAGTTTGACATTGTTCTGAGGAATCAACAAGCTTTTCTAGTTCTTCTGGAACTTCGATCTTGTGCTTCTCAAGAAGATGAGACATGATGTCCATATTCTTATTGAAAAAATTATTCTCTAAATGAAAACCCTTTCTGCAATAAGAACACTTGGATGTGATCCCTTTCTTCTTAACTTTCTTCATTAAATCTTCATAAGAATCTTCATCTTGAATTTCTGGCTTTGGCTTCTTCACAATTTGATTTTCTTTGGATTTGACATTCTTTTTTATTTGAACCAAGAGAGAATGATCATTTATATTGGTCGAATTAAGGACACCCGTATGGATCAATTTATCTTTCTCCTTTGTTAGTGAATCAAGAAAATAATTTAAAGAAGGCATTTTTCACATAGGAACAACAATCCTAGTAGCATGAAAAGTAGACACAAAAACTGAGTAATCAAGACCCAATTTTGAAAGAATGGTAAGATTAATTGATCATCTTCTTTCTTAATCCCACATTGCTTGAGAATTATAACAAGTGACTTGAACTTGGTTAAGAAACCCTCAAGAGAATCAAAATTGCTTGGACTCAATGAGAATAACACAATCTCCAATTGATGCGCTCTTAGTGTTAGAATAATCAACCCATAGTTACCTACCTCAGACATTAATTTTAATTATTTTTGTCTTATTACCTAGTTTCCTAGATTCCATTCTATGCTAGTCTCCTTCTACAAGTCCTAGAAGTCAACACATGCTAAAACTGAGTCATGGAATGCTTGGGAAACATCTTGGAAACCCAATTTAGCATGTCTACTTTATTCCAGATCCTGCAAAGCACATATCTACTTTTTCTGAAAAGATGCCTTGTTTTATTCTGATTTAAGGCAAAAGGAAAAGCTAGACTAGGTGTAGTTGACTTGTTTTTTTCCCACATCATCCTCATTCATTTTCTCCAAATAAAAGCATGTATGAGTTGTCTATCCATCCCTCTTTAGCTTTTCCCCTTGACTTAGCAAATTCGTGAGCATCTTCATAGATTTGGAAACTGCTTTATGCACTTATGGGGGATTTGGCTAGATTTAGTAAGCCTACTTTTTAACTATTTTGAATGGAATCTCTATGCATTATATTCTCTCATGTAATGTTATATTGAAGAATCCTATTACTTCACAAGGTTGGCTATTGTACACTTATTGAATACAGATCAATGTTATGCTCCAATTTCAGTCTCCTTTGGTGTGAATTTTGCATGTTTGATTAGCAATTTTGTGAGTGTAATTGTTCTATCTCTTGGGTTCAATTTCCACATGGTATCAGAGCCTTTGTAGATCGATTTATATCCTTCCTTATTTCTATTGTAGGTTTTACATCTTGACTAGGAGCGCATTCTGCTGACTGGAGGGCACCGTTTCTAAGCTATGGACTAATCTCAGAAGATCATCTTGACTCCATTCAATTTCCTTGAGTGGAAATTTGAGATGGAGATATTGTTGAGAGAGAAAGGTATCTATAGGGTAACTGTGGCAACTGAGGCAGATCCAAATGCAACTACAGATAAAAATAAATGGCACAACATGAGGGATGAGGCCTATGGTCTTTTGTGTCTGGTCATTTCAAGAGACCTCCTCTTCCATCTTGATGGATTGACATCACCTAATGAAGTGTGGGAGAAGCTATAAGATCTTTTTGGAAAGACATATGAGAGGAGAGGATATCAAATCAAGAATGAGCTGATCTCCTTGAGTCTCAGTAGCTTCAAATCATTGCAACTCTACTTTTCCAAGTTTAAGGCCCTTTTTTTTGCAGTTGAAACAGTGTGGGATTGAAAAGAAGGAAGAGCAAATAGTTTTGGCCATACTGTCTAAGCTTGGTCCTGACTATTCATTATTTTTTTCGACCTACCATGCCACCAAGTTGACAGCTTAAGCCTGGAATATGCCTAATCTTGCAGAGTTCATGGAATCCTTCACATAGGAGCAAGATAAGTTGGTGATGATATGCACCATCAAACCTTCCAAAGACAAAGATTTGGTTGTTGGAGATTCAAAGGTGGATTCAAAAAGAAATAAAAAAAGCTAAAACTCCACCTGAGAAAAAGAGAGATAAGAACAAGTCTCAAGAGGATCCCCAAGGTTCCAAGAACTCCCAGAAGAAGAAGAACAAAGGAGAAATGAGCAAGTGCTCATACTGCAGTAAGGGCTATCTTCCTGAGAGCTCTTGTATGAAGAATAAAATTGACATGTTGACCCAACCCCTGGAGAAGAATAACATCTCCCTTCATGATTGCTCAAAGAAGAGGGAAGGAGGATCAAATTCAGAGGACAGAGAGAGAGTACATGCCTTGGTTGCTGGTACATCAAGCTCACTAGCTTCATAATAGACTCTAGAGCTTCTAGACATATGGTTTCGACAAAAGAGACATTATCCTCTCTTAACATGTCGAAAGGTCCACCAATAGTTTTGGGAGATGACTAGGCTCAATGGCAGTTTGGGGAAGGGAAGGATTGATCTTGACCATGGTAAGTTCAATAATGTGTTTTATGTTCCAGGTCTTGCCTCTAATCTCTTGTCAGTGTATGAAATGACTCATACTAGGTCTCCAAAGAAGGTCATATTCTCCCCTGATGATGTTGAAATCACTAAGATTTCAAATGGTAAAGTCATAGCAAAAGGTGTTGTAGATCACACTTCGAAGGTATACAAGTTTTCCCATTTTCTACCCTACTCAAACCCCTCTGCTCTTTTGATTCATGCTAATGAAGCAAGCAATCTTTGGCATTAAATATTTGGCCATCTTAACTACAAGTATCTATCTGATTTGAGTGAAAAATATATGGTCATAGGGTTACCAAAGATCAAGTTTTCTAAGGGAGTCTGTTAAGGTTGTATCCTAGGAAAACACCCAGAGTAGAAGTATGAGAAAGCTAGTCATCAGAGAACCTCTGCACCTCTTGAGCTGATCCACAGTGACATTTTTGGTCCATTCCCTCATATTTCCATGAGTCAAGACAAATATGCACTGACCTTCATAGATGACTTTTCCAGGTATTGTTGGGTTTACTTCATAAAGCATAAGTCTGAAGTTTTTGACCTCTTCAAAGTCTTTAGAGCCTTGGTTGGAAACCAGTCTGGGAGGAAACTCAAGATCCTCAGATTTGAAAATGGTGGTGAGTATGTCGATTCTGAGTTCATTCGGTATTGTAAAGATGCAGGTATTCAGATGCAGCATTAAATTCCTTACACACCATAGCAAAATGGTGTTGCTGAGAGAAAGAACAGATCATTGAAGGAGATGGAAACCTGGATGATGGAGGCTAAGACTTTTCCACCAAAGTTTTGGGCTGAGGCTATAAAATATTCATCCTAAATCCAAAATAGGGTTCCTCATAAGCAGCTTGATGGTATGACTCCTTTCGAAGCTTGGAGTGGGCACAAGCCAGATGTGACCCATTTCAGGATTTTTGCCTCAAAGGCTTGGGCTAGAATTCCAATTGAAAAGAGGAATGCTTTGCAGCCCCAAAGCTGAGAGTGCTTATTTGTTGGGTATTCTGAATATTCAAAAGGGTAAAATCTAATAAAATTGAGCACTAACAAAGATTTAATTGAAAGAAGTGTTCAGTTCCAAGAAGATCCTTTAGTAGCAGTTGAAGTTGGAGAGTCTTCTTCACCACCAAATCCATTGATTGTAAGTGGAGAGACTAATGAGTTTGATTATTCTGATATGTCTGATAGTGATTATTTGATTGCATATCCTAATAGACCAAAATGGGTAGAAAATACCATTCATGCATCTGGGGAACTAGCTGGAAATCCTAGTGACACTAGGAGGACTAGATCTCAATTTGAGAGTGCCCTTTGTGTGAAAGATCCTCTATTTGCTGAGAAGTACTATCTGATGGTTGAATTAGATCCATATACATATGAATATGTAGTACATGATCCAATATGGCAAACAGCCATGAAAGAATAATTCGGCTCTCTCCAGAAGAACAACACTCAGGAACTAGTTGATATTCCCTCAGGGAGGAAGCTAGTTCAATGTAAGAGGGTTTTCAAGACTAAGTTTTCTGCTGATGGTTCACATTCAAATATAAGGCAATATTTGTAGCTAAGGGATACTCACAAGTACATGGTATTGACTACATTGAAACCTTTGCACCAGTGGAAAATATGGACTCCATAATGCTAGCTCTAGCCATTACAACTTCGAAGCAGTGGGAGGTACATCACATGGATGTGAAGTGTGCTTTCCTAAATGGATATCTCACTAAATATATTTAAATGTAGAAACCTGAAGGGTTTGTTTCTAATCCATATTTAGTGTGCAGGTGAAAGAAATCATTGTATGGGCTCAAGCAAGACCCCAGGGCTTGGTATGCCAAGATTGATGGCTTTTTGCTATCACTGAGTTTTGTTCGATTCAAGTCTGATCCTAATGTATATTTGAAGTTGATTCATGGTTATTTGATTATTATTTTATTGTATGTGGATGAACATCTAATTATAGGAAGTTCAAAGAAAGAGATTGCCTCCTTGAAGGATGCAATGAACCATGCATTTTCTATGACAGATTTGGGATTGTTGAGCCAATTCTTGGGTCTTGAAATTTATCAATCCCAACATGGAATCAAAGTACATCAGTAAAAGTATGCTCTATATTTTTTGAACAAGTTCAACGTGAAATATTGCAAGCCAAGCAAGACTCCCTTCTTTTCAGGAGTTAAGCTTGAAGAAGTAGGTTCTTCTCCTATGGTAAATAATACATTGTATAGGCAGTTGATTGGGTGTTTGCTTTATCTTACACACACTTGAACTTATATATATTATACAATTAGTGTGGCTTCAGGATACATGTATCAGCCTCATGAGATCCATTGGAGAGCAGCCAAAATGATCCTAAACTTTGTTCAAGGAACAAGAACTCATCGGATCTCCTACAAAGCAAAATCTGATATTGATTTGATTGGGTTTACTGACAGTGATTGGGCAGGTGAAAACATAGATCGAAAGTCTAAACCAAGATATGTGTTCATGCTTGCAGAAGGAACAATCATCTGGTCAAGCAAGAAGTAGAGTGCCATAGCACTCTCATCTACAGAAGTAGAGTATAAAGGAGTTGTAAATGTAACAACTCAATGTTTGTGGTTGCAGGGGATACTTGGAGATTGTGGTTTCGAATCAGAGTTTTCAAATATTATCTACTATGATAATCAGAGAATGTAATGTCCCAATTCTGGTGTACATGCCTAAACACTCTTCAATTCTTTAAATTATATTAAAATTTCTGAACTTGAATTAATTTACACAATGACTTCTCAGACTGGGAAAATAAGGGGTTTCTTCTGGGAAATTTGTAGGAAAAAGGAGTCAGCAGTGTACAGAAAACAAATATATTTCAGACATTGAATTTCCTCTCCCATAACACATTTATATCTGGTTCCATTTAGGGTTTAGAGTCTGCACTGTAGAAACCTACTACCATGCTTCTGGGCGGCCAAACTGTGAAACTAAGGAGAGTAGTTCAGTCTGTTTCAACCAGGGGATTCTGGAAACTTGGATAGGTTTTTTCCAGAATTAATATAACATAAATAAATTATTTATACATTTTACTGATGTTTTGGAAATATCTAAGAAGTTTTGGGGATTTTTGGCAATTTTGGTCAAGAGAAACCCTGCGTAGAGGAGGATCCCAAAATGTTGTATAACCCAAAAAAAAATGGTTTTGGATATGGATATGGGAAGGAAATCCTGTTACTGACCCACAAGAACTTACATAGATTAGTTTGAGTTTACCGAACTTGTTTTACATCAGCTTTGGTAAAACTAGTTATTAAAAGCTAGTAATCTAGCTAGGGTCATAAAAAAGCAATTAAATCAACTCAAATTCATTTCTGTAAAATATGAGGTGTAAAATAGATAAATATAATCTCTATGAATATTAATACTCCCTTAAATCACTTCCCTAGCATATAATATTTATTACATCACTCAAATTTACTCAATTCCCCCATACATTGATAAAATAGGCCCATTTGATGAAACTGAGACAATATTATTTAGGGGAAAAGATATCTTGAACTGATAAATGTAATGTTCAAAAACATATGACACTACAGAACATAAATTACATTATTTACTGACCATTACAAATATGCTTCCAAAATTAAGGGGTAGGAGGCCCGTATCATGGCCAATAAGGGACTGTGAGCATAGGTGAAGCATGGGCTTCAATAGAGCTCAAAATGAACTTTATGGAGGCTACAAATGTCTCTAATTATCCTCCAATTTCTGCAATATAGTGCTCCATACTTACAATGGAAGATAATGGGATGGAAGGAGAGGGAAATGGAAGGTTGGGGCTCATCTCCCAGTAGTCTGAGGCACAACACTCAGAAGTAATGCTCACATAAGCATTCAGCAATCAAATCATCAACCAAACTAAAGCAATGGGTTTGAATTTATATTCTATAGAATTATTGATGACCTACTTAGTAAGTTGAGGCCAATGGTGGCCTGTGAGAGCAAGTCAACCCCATGGGTGACCTAACCCTAGCCACAAAAGTGCCCCCTTTGGGAAATTAGGCAAGTAGGACCATGTGGAATTGTTTCCAAGTCCAAATCATCCTTCACAATTAGAAACTCCACCCTTCCTTAGTCAAAATCTACCTCTTTTGAGTTATGACAGCTTTTTGCTTTTCCTGGGTCATAAGGAAACTCTTTCTTTCCTTAAAAAACTTTCCTGTTTTTCTCTTACAGCTTTTCTGAGCTCCATAAAAGAAAAATGCACCCTCCCCTTTGAAATACTTTCCTAATTTTACCTCTGTCTACTTTTTCCGCTTTTAGGAAACTTCCATTTATTCTCGTGCTTGCGTTTGTCATGGAATTTCTTATTTTTACCAAGGAAAGTTGACTAGCTTTCCCCAATGTGCCCTCCTGACATGGAAGCCTTAATTCCACATCATTATTGTGCATAATAAATAGAATTGCTTATTTAAAATTAAATACATTCCTTAGAACAATTATTAGTAAACATTTATCCTTGGAGGAATAATTAATAACAACTTGAGCCCCTAGGAACTTAGCATGGTCAACACTTTTAATGGTCAATTCAAGGGGACATGACGGAGAGCCATTGAAATATGCAATGATCTAGTTTCAAGACAATGAACCTGTTAGAATAATCAACCCATAGTTAGCTACCTTAGACATTAATTAATCCATTTTTGTCTTATTTGCCTAGTTTCCATATTCCACCTTATGCAAGTTGTCATCTACACATCCATAGTGGTCAAACTTGCTAATTTTGAGTCATGGAGTGCTTGGAAAACCTCCTAGAATCAAATTTGCTTTATTCCTGGCCTCCCTAGTGGATGTTTTCTTTTTCTTCTTTATTGCCTGCTTTTTCAGTGTTTTAAGGCAATTGGGAAAGTTTGATTAGGTGAAGTTAACTTGTTTTTTGTCCTCCACATCCTCCACTCTTTTCTCCTATGAAAAGCATGTATGAGTTTTCCTTCCATCCAATATTATCTTGGCTAATTGATTTTTCCAATTCGTGAGCTCCTAGACAGTTTTGGAAACTGCTTTATGCACCTATGGGGGATTTGCTTAGATTTAGTAAGCCTGCTTTTGACTAGATTCGAATGGCATATTCATGCATTCGAATCCCTCATGTAATTATTTATTGTGGTAGTCCATGACTTCACAGGGTTGGCTATTGTACACTTATTCAATACAGATTAGTGTTCTGCTCCATTATTCAGTCTCCTTTGTGAGTAATTTGCATGTGTAATTGGCAATTGTTGTGAGTGTAATTGTTCTAACACCTGGGTTCAATTTACACATGGTATTAGAGCCTTTGTATATCGATTTATTTCCTTCCAATTTTTTTTTTAGGTTCGACATCATTGACTGGGAGCATTCTGTTGACTGACGGGACAATTTCTGAGCTATGGATCAATCTCAGAAGATCATCTTGACTCCATTTAATTTCTTTGAATGTAATGAAGAGATGGAGATACTGTTGAGAGTGAAAGGCCTCTACAGAGTGACTATGGCAACAGAAGCAGAGCCCAATGCAGCTGCAGAGAAAATAAAATGGCACAACAGGAGGGATGAGGCCTATAGTCTCTTGTGTCTGAGTATATCCAGAGACCTCCTTTTCCATCTTGATGGATTGACATCAGCGAATGAAGTATGGGAGAATCTTGTTGATATTTTTGGAAAGACAGATGAGATGAGGGGACATAAAATTGAAAATGAACTGATCTCCTTGAGTCCCAATAGCTTTGAATCCCTGCAACTCTATTTTTCCAAGTTCAAAGCACTTGTTTTGTAGCTAAAACAATGTGGGATGAAAAAGATGGATGATCAGCTGGTCTTGGCCATACTCTTGAAGCTTGGACCTGACTATTCAGTGTTTTTTTTGACCTTCTATGCCACAAATTTGACAGCTTGAGCCTAGAAGATGCCTAGCCTTGCAGATTTCATGGAATCTCTCACACAAGAACAAGATAAATTGGTGGTGATGGGCACCATCAAACCATCCAAAGACCAAGCTCTGGTTACTAGAGATTCAAGGGTGGATTCAAAAATAAAGAAGAAAGCTAAAAATCCACCTGAGCAAAAGAGAGACAAGAACAAGTCTCCGGAGGAGCCTCAAGGTTCCAAGAAGAACTACCAGAAGAAGAAAAACAAAGGAGAAATGAGCAAGTGCGCATACTGCAGTAAGGGAAATCATTTTGAGAGCTCTTGCATGAAGAAGCAAATAGACATGCTGACCCAACTCCTGGAGAAGAATGACATCTCCCTTCCATACAACTCAAAGAAGAGGGAAGGAGGATCAATTTCAGAAGACAGAAAGAGAGTTCATGCATTGGTTACTGGCACATCAAGCTCACCTAGTTTCATCATTGATTCTGGAGCTTCAAGACATATGGTTTCGACCAAGGAGGCATTCACC
>LPNX010059739.1:219835-289395 GCA_001517045.1 Pseudotsuga menziesii
TCTAGGAGGAAACTCAAGGTCCTCAGATCTAACAATGGTGGTGGGTATTTAAATCCTGAGTTTATTCAATATTGTACAGATGTAGGTATTCAGATGCAGTATTCTATCCCTTACACACCACAACAGAATGGTGTTGCTGAGAGAAAGAACAGATCACTGAAAGAGATGGCAACCTGCATGATGGAGGCTAAGACTTTGCCACCAAAGTACTGGGCTGAAGCTATAAAATGTGAAGCATATATCCAGAATAGGGTGCCTCATAAATATCTTGATGGTATGACTCCTTTCGAAGCATGGAGTGGGCACAAGCCAGATGTGACCCATTTCAGGATTTTTGGCTCAAGGGCTTGGGCTAGAATTCCAACAAAAAAGAGAAAGGCTTTGCATCCCCAAAGCCAACAATGCCTATTTGTTGGGTACTATGAATATTCAAAAGGGTACAAGCTGATCAATTTGAGCACAAACAAAGCCTTCATTGAAAGGTGTGTTCAGTTTCAAGAAGAACCCCTAGCAGCAGTGGAAGTTAGAGAATCCTCTTCACCACCAGAACCTCTGAATGTAAGTGAAGAGATAGTTGAACATGCTGATTCTGATATGTCTGATAATGATGATTTTATTGTAGATCCCAACAGCCCTAAAAGGCCAAAATTGGCAGCCAATACCATTCATGCAGCTGGAGAACTAGCTGGAAATCCTAATGACCCTAGGAGGACTAGATCTCAATTTGAGAGTGCTCTATGCATGAAAGATCCTATGTTTGTTGAGAAATGCTATCTGATGGTTGAATTAGATCCTCAGACATATGAATATGTAGTAGAAGATCCAATATGGCAAGTATCCATGAAGGAAGAGTTCATCTCACTCCAGAAGAGCAACACTTGGGAGCTGGTTGATCTTCCCCCAGGGAGGAAGCTAGTTCAGTGTAAGTGGGTGTACAAGACCAAATTTGCTACTGATGGTTCAACTCTGAAGTAAAATGCCATATTGGTAGCCAAGGGCTACTCACAGGTTCATGGAATAGACTACAATGAGACCTTTGCACCAGTGGCAAAGATGGACTCCATCATGCTAGCCTTAGCCATTGTAGCTTCAAAGCAATGGGAAGTACATCACATGGATGTGAAGTGTGATTTCCTGAATGGAGATCTCACTAAAGAGATATACATGCAGAAGCCTCAAGGATTTTCTACTAACCCATCTGTTGTGTGTAGGCTAAAGAAGTCATTGTATGGGCTTAAGCAAGCCCCCAGGGCTTGGTATGCCAAGATTGATAGCTTTCTGCTATCACTAAATTTTGTTCGATGTAAATCAGATCCAAATGTCTATTTGAAGCTGATTAATGGTTCATTAATGATAATTTTTTTATATGTTGATGACCTTCTCATTGCAGGAAGCTGAAAGGATGAAATTGCTTCCTTGAAGGATGCAATGAACCATGCCTTCTCCATGACAGATTTGGGGCTATTGAGCCAATTATTGGGGCTTGAGATTGCTCAAACCAAAGCTGGAATCAAGGTGCACCAGTCCAAGTATGCCTTGGATTTTCTAAACAAATTCAAAATGAAGGATTGCAAGCCAAGCAAGACTCCTTTCCTTTCAGGAGTGAAGCTTGAAGAAGTTGATTCTTCACCTATGGTAAACAATACACTGTATAGGCAATTGATTGGATGTTTGTTGTATCTTACACATACTAGACCTGATATTTCTTATGCAGTAAGTGTGGCTTCAAGATACATGGATCAGCCTCATGAGATCCATTGGAAAGTAGCCAAAAGGATCCTTAACTTTGTTCAGGGAACAAGGACACATGGGATCTTCTATAAAGCTAAATCTGATCTTGATTTGATTGGGTTTACTGACAGTGATTGGGCAGGTGACAGCACAGATCAAAATTCAACATCAGGATATATGTTCATGCTTGCAGAAGGGCCAATCAGCTGGTCAAGCAAGAAACAGAGTGCCATTGCACTCTCATCTACAGAAGCAGAGTACAGAGGAGTTGTAAATGCAACAACTCAGTGTTTATGGTTGCAGGGGTTACTTGGAGAGTGTGGCTTCGAATCAGAATAATAAACTACTATCTACTATGATAATCAAAGTACCATTCAAATCTGCAATGATCTAGTTCAGAAGAAGAGAACCAAACACATTGAGATCCATATGCACTACATCAGACAGCTTGTGCATGATGGCACCATTCACCTACTCTTCTATTCATCTTCAGAACAAGTAGCTGATATCTTCACCAAAATTTTTTGTGAGAAGACATTCAGCAATCTCAAATCACTATTGAGGATTACTGATCATCCTGTGAAGCATGAGTGATGAAAAGATTTCCAAATTTTGTTTTACAGTCCATGTTTAAGGGAGGATTTTCCCACTAGGTTTTTTGCCTCTTTCCTTGGTTAAATGGACATGTAGTATGTAAAGGGTGACTAAGCCTTGTTGCTAGGCCCTATAATTTTCTGATATATTACTCATAAGTTAGGATTAAGGGGGGGTGTTAGAATAATCAACCCATAGTTAGCTACCTTAGACATTAATTAATCCATTTTTGTCTTATTTGCCTAGTTTCCATATTCCACCTTATGCAAGTTGTCATCTACACATCCATAGTGGTCAAACTTTCTAATTTTGAGTCATGGAGCACTTGAGAAACCTCTTGGAATCAAATCTACTTTATTCCTAGCCTCCCTAGCACATGTCTTCTTTTTCTGCTTTATTGCCTGCTTTTTCAGTGTTTTAAGGCAATTGGGAAAGTTTGACTAGGTGAAGTTAACTTGTTTTTTGTCCTCCACATCCTCCACTCTTTTCTCCTATTAAAATCATGTATGAGTTGTCCTTCCATCCACTATTATCTTGGCTAATTGATTTTGCCAATTCGTGAGCTCCTAGACAGTTTTGGAAACTGCTTTATGCACCTATGGGGGATTTGCTTAGATTTAGTAAGCCTGCTTTTGACTAGATTCGAATGGAATATTCATGCATTCAAATCCCTCATGTAATTATTTATTGTGGTAGTCTATGACTTCACAGGGTTGGCTATTGTACACTTATTCAATACAGATTAGTGTTCTGCTCCATTATTCAGTCTGCTTTGTGAGTAATTTGCATGTGTAATTGGCAATTGTTGTGAGTGTAATTGTTCTAACACCTGGGTTCAATTTCCATAGAAACAAGCACATTGATATCCATATGCATTACATTAGACAGTTGTGCATGATGGCACCATTGATCTACTCTTCTGTGCATCTTCAGAACAAGTAGCATACATCTTCACCAAAGTTTTTTGTGAGAATGCCTTCAGCAATCTCAAATCGCTACCAGGGATTTCTTATCATGCTATGAAGCATGGTTGATGACAATATTTCCAAAATTTTGGTTTTCCTGTCCATGTTTAAGGGAGGATTTTCCCACTGGGTTTTTGCCTCTTTCCTTGGTTGTATGGAAAATTAGTATGTAAAGGGTGACTAATCCTTGTTGCTAGGCCCTATAGTTTTCTAATATTTACTCATAAAGTCAGGCTTAAGGGTGGGTGTTATAATAATCAACCCATATTTACCTGCCTTAGACATTACTTTTAATTATTTTTGTCTTATTACCTAGTTTCCTAGATTCCATTCTATGCTAGTTGCCTTCTACAAGTCCTAGAAGTCAACACATGATAAAAATAAGTCATGGAGTGCTTGGGAAACATACTGGAAACCCAATTTAGCATGTCTACTTTATTCCAGATCCTCCAAAGTGCATATTTTCTTTTTCTGAAAATCTGCCTTGTTTTATTATGATTTAAGGCAAAAGGAAAAGCTAGACTAGGTGTAGTTGATTTGTTTTTTTCCCACATCATCCTCCTTCATTTTCTCCAAATAAAAGAATGTATGAGTTTTATTTCCATCCCTCTTTAGCTTTCCCACTTGACTTAGCAAATTCATGAGAATCTTCATAGATTTGGAAACTGCTTTATGCACCTATGGGGGATTTGACTAGATTTAGTAAGCCTACTTTTTTACTATTTTGAATGGTATCTTTATGCATTCGATTCTCTCATGTAATGTTATATTGCAGCAGCCTATTACTTCACAAGGTTGGATATTTTACACTTATTGAATACAGATCAGTGTTATGCTCCAATTTCAGTCTCCTTTGGTGTGAATTTTGCATGTTTGTTTAGCAATTTTGTGAGTGTAATTGTTCTATATTTGGGTTCAATTTCCACACTTAGCTCATATTGAACTCCAAATATAGAATCTATTTGATTCCATACTTGTTTTGGAGTGGTCAAACCATCTATATGAAAGAGTATATCAGGATAAATAGAGAGGCAAAGCAATCCATAGGCTTCATCCAACCTATTGTGCCACTTAGCTTTCTCAATCACAGCATTGGTCTCATTCTCCAAATCTAGAGTAACTCTGTACAATCCTCTACTACACAATAGAATGGAGATTTTGGATTTCCATTCATGGTAGTTGAAGGGAGTAAGATTTATTGATGAAGGAGAATACATATTGTTGAATTGATGTGATCAAGAAGAAACTCTCTGCAACCTATAAAACAAACTAGGAGAAAATTTTGTAAGCTAGACAAGCTCTTCTTCAAAGAGGGATAGGAGACTGGATGTGCTCCTCAACTCTATATAACTTGATAAAACTTGTTGCTCTAATACCATGTATAAATAATAGATCAATTCTAGGAGCAATGATGCTAAGAAGAAGCACATGAAATAGATCTTGCTACTAAGAATTCTCACAAGCATACACAGGAAAAATAGAGAGAAGAAAAGAGATTGAATCACATGAATTAAGAGATGAATATTGGTGTGTATCCTTCCATTGAATAATTATGAATAACAGTTTACATAAATAGTACATCCCTCATAGGAAAATCGAGTTGTATGGAGACAACTCATAAAGCTCAAAAAGGCTGACTTACCAAAATATAGAAAACCCCCATAGGTGGCTAAAGCACTTCCCAAATATATCAAGGACCTCGCGAATTGGAAAAATCATGAGTGATTTGTCAAGGAGATGGAAAAACATGATAATCCTAGAAAATGGAGGAAAATTCATGAAGGATGGGTTGGAAACAAAAGCACCCAGTTTCCTAGTTTGACTAGCTTTACCTTATCCATAGAAAAGCAAGAAAAGTAGAATAAAGAATAATCTACTATAAAGTGTTGTATACTAAGTTTGGATGGTCAAAAAGTGGTCAAGATCAACCCAGAATTAGAAATAAATCATTCTTAGGATATATATGGCATGTATTGACTTTAAGGTGCAAGTGGATGCCAACTAATTAAGCTAGTGGGTAAATAATTAATCAAATAATGATTAATTATTTTATCCTAAGTTATGAGTGGGTTTAATATATTCTAACATGATTCCCTTTAACCTCACACATTAGGGAGCATTTGTTATCAACCTAAATGACACTTCTCCTTTTGAGTGCTGACATTCATTATATCGGTACACAAAAGGACAAATAAGGATTAAAGTGGCCAAAACACTATAGATGTGCATCACCATTGATGCATGATATTCAGACCAGATGGACATATTTTTATTTGGAGTCTAGGGTTGAAAACACTCCTTTTTTCATTGCAACTCATGTGTCATACATGAGTATTCACATTGCAACCCGCGTGTACATTGAACACGCAAGTTTTATTTGATCAACAAGCGTCTCATACGTTCCTTGCTTATATATATATATACTCGTGTGTGCCTTGATTTGACATTAAAAAATATAAATCATGATTAGATGAGATTAGTTGGGCCTTAATCCATAACTATTCCAACTTTCTCAACCATCCTAACCTTCGAAACCTCTCTATTTCCCCATGTATAAATAGAGGCCTTGGGATGGGGCTAAGGAATCAATTTTTGGAGAGAAAACTCATGCTGGTGGTATTCCCTCAGGGTCTTGGAGCAGCAAAACTCAGTGTCCATGGTTGTAGAGGAGTCCTTGTATCATAAGCTAGGTTGTATTCTTACCTATTCACTGTTTGTTAATAAAGAGAATTCTTCTTCCAATCTTTGTATTTTGCTTGTCTCATGTATATTGGATAATGAATGATCTCAATTGTGATATTAATATTCATTTCACCTAACTTTTGATATGTGTGTGTGTGTGTGTGTGTGTGTTTTTGTGTGTGTGTGTGTGTGTGTGTGTGTGTGTGTGTGTGTGAGAGAGAGAGAGAGAGAGAGAGAGAGAGAGAGAGAGAGAGAGAGATTACTTGAAGAATTGGCTCTTTGTAGGTGAACAGAAGTAGCCCTAAAAGATTTGGAGAAGGTTGAAGCAAGAGAAGACAAAGCTTGGATCAACTGTCATAAACCGGGTAAGAAAAAATATCTTCTTATTCCTCTTTCATTCTCTGTAAAAGATGATTTTCTGCAAGTGTCTTAGTAAGTTGGTAACCCTAGAACCTAGGTTACAAGGGTGTATTTTCTTGTACAACAACATGTTCTTTGTCCACAACACATTGATGCATTGATGCATGACCTTGACATCCACAACATCCTCACCAAGTCCATCACCAAGAATTTTTTCATTCATCTTATTCAAGTGAAGAAGAAGACCCATTGTAGACATTTCGATCATCTTTGTGTCATGTCCATTCTTGAGGGAGGATTTTCCCCATTTTTCCTCTTTCCTCACTTTACATGGAAAAATAAATTTTTGTAAAAGGTGACTTGGTCCTTATTTTCCAAGGCCTCAATTTTTTGATATGGTTACACTAAATCAGGATTAAGGGGGGGGAGAGGGGGGGGGTAGAGAATCATACCACCTAGAACTATGGTCACATACACCTAGGACACATTTTCATTTGTCTTGTACTTATGTCATATGGTCCACACCTTGGTTATGTTGGTCTAACAAGGTATATGGGGGCTTTTGACTCATTAATGCACCCAAGCACCCTATTTTTGTCAATTAAGAGAATGAGCACCTTCATTAATGAAATTTTAGTCCTTGGGGCACTCCTACTCCTTAAAACATGGAATTGTTTTGACCATAGGCGCCCATGCATGTATTTAGGTGGTTTTTAACTATATTGGACCATTAAATGTTTACTAGAGACACTCCCACTCACCCATTCTCTCCACCACGCCTATTCTACCCTCATTTATGCCCTAGCATGTTTCACCCATGTTCACATGTCCATTCGTGAATGTTTGAGATGGTTTGGGAGCTTATTGGTTAACCTCTGGGGGTTTGAGGTCCAATATAATCCTGCCACATGTATGCCACCAATTTTACTCCTAAGGATAACTATTTTATCCCATTGTATTATAAACATGTACCACACATATTTACATGATGTACAGTAGTAGAAACTTCAGTTATAGACACCATATATTTGTGTTAATTTTGCTCTCTTCATTGTTTTCCTGCATTGTTTGCGAATAATATTGAATTGTGAGGATTCCCTTATCTCCTAGATCTTTTTGTGAATCATATTTTCACAAAATTGTTAAGAAATATAAACTAAAATCTAGTTTTGATGTCTAAAACCTAGACATCATAAGGATATTCTTCTTCATTTTATGAATGGTACAATGCATATTCATCTTTTGCATCTTCTTAGTGACTGACATAATCATAATTATGATCCTTGTCCATTTTTTCCTTAGAATCATGATCATGGGAGTCACTACAATCTTCCTATGTTTCCTCAATGTCCATAGTTCGATTTCCTTAACTATCCTCTATGTTTCTAGCTTTCTCCTTAGAACTGGAGATAATTTGAATTGACTGCAGAACAGAGATCCCATCAACAAGTTTATCATCTAAATAATCATCAATATTATAATTTTTCCCTACAGTAAGGTCCTTATGCTTGGTTACAGTCTTCAAAATCACTTTAACTTGTTCATCATAGGAATGATCATCCCCTTCAACATCAACAAGATGGGAATCCATCCTGAAAGTGAATCTTGAAATTGTTTTAGAGGATTCTTCAATTTGATCCAAATGACCATCAAAAATAGGTTCATGAGAAGTTAAAATATGAACACGGTTATTAAACCTTCCATTTTCTCCTTCAACCACCTCAATTAATGTCGAAAGTCATTGATATTGGATTGGGGTTCACAAATTGTCTCCATGATGTCCTATATCTTCTTTTCAATATCCATAACAGCAATGGAGTCCCAAATCACTTCAAGGCTGTCAATTCTAATACAAATTCGACCAATAGAATTACTGAATAGAAACTTCAAAGTGAAAAAACCACCGCCAAGATTAACAGAAAACTTTGTCCATACCCAAATCACCCCTAAAAAAATAAGATTTCTACAACCCCAATCAAGATTTTTAATTCCTAGGTACAAACACAGCCATTGAAGTTACTGAAAAAAGAATTCAAAGTGCGGAAACTGACACCCAAATGTTCCATCTAGTCCCAAATCAGCCTTAAAAAAACATAATTTCTACCATCCCAATAGTATAACAAAATGGACGCTTCTTCCCTAGCACTAGAGAAATCTAAAGGTAAATGTAAACTCCGATCAACCTATCCAAAAAACAGACTCCCAAGAGTTGTATTAGAATAACCTAGTCCCCTCCAAACCCTAGTATCCTAAACCTATCATACAAAGGAAAGAGAAGAACCCATATGACTCGAATAGTAAATTACCTAAAATTGAGAGTCATTGTTGATAACAATTGTTAGTCTAGGAATCCTATCTCCTCAAGCATAGGATAAGGCATTAATATTCTCTAAGTTCTACAACACCATTACAAAGACAAAATATTCACAAGGTATACTACCTCCAACACACCAAACAGAGCAACAAGACTCATTGCAGTTAAATGCATGTTTAAACTAGTACTCCTCAAAAGAGAAAACCTTCCAACACTTTTTTAATTCAAACAACTAGGTAAAAACCCCCAACTTACTAACAAATTATTCCCAAGAAGGTTCATAAACACAATCATCAACAGATCTCCACTTGTCCGAATGCATTAAATAAACCATACTTTTGGAATGCCTACGATTAGAGAAGTTAATGTTGGATGGGACTTTAAACTTGATATAAATGTCAGTAAAAATATGAAGAGACTACAAGATCCATCAGGATATAGTTTTTCCCCCATTTTTCTCTAAACCCCCACAAGGTAATCATGAGGATTCATTTGAAAGTCTATATGTAATAGCGTTGTGTTCTCTTGATACGTGATAGACCTAAGAATTCAAAATTTGAAGAATAAGACCAAGAATGTGCTTATGAAATTCCATAATATCCATAATATCTTGGTGATGTCTAGTTTGGGAAATGATGAGGAGTGAATATCCTATCACCACCAACAATCGAAATCCTAAATTTATAGATTCATTCAATCCTAGGTATATAGTGTATCACTCTACTTGATTATTGGTGATTATTCCTAAACCACAAGAAAAATTGAAACCATAGTTCCTATGGGGTAAAAATTAAACCCCCCGCCCCACATTACTAGATCCCTAGAATTACCCTTTAAGGAACCATCAAAGAAAAGAATATGATTTTGCAAGATACTCATCTAGGTTTTTGAATTCTTCCTGGTTCATTTCCAACTTCCAATAGTATAAATCTTCTTGGTTATTTTCTACCTTCTAATACATATCTTAAACACACCTCTACACACTTTGACATGACCTCCAAAATGAGGGAAAGAAAAAATTAACCACCACTCCTCTTCCACTATCAAGATTTCAGATTTTAACTTACTACTGATTAGCAATTGAATAGCTTCACTCAAAAGATATTTAACATAGATATCCATAGAAACAATGGATATATTCTTATTATCAAAATTTTCATGATTTATTGGAATCCAAACTTTCCAAAAAACATACTTTGGAATTTCCATCTATATATAGGTCAACACAGGATTACCAGTTTAACTTCCTAGGAATTTAGCTTTCTATTTCAAAACGTAGCCACTCTAGTTTCCTAGTAAATCAAATATATTACCAAGATCCTTCAAGACACTATGCCAAACCTACTTGATGTACTTATTGGTGCATATATTGTTATAAATAACTGGTTCGATTTAAAATTTTGGTCCATACTGGTGCTATATGTATTATCAAGCACTACTGTGTATAATTCTTTCCAATATTTGTGTGCATCAATGCATATGTTTCTTTTAAATGCACCGGTCCATTTGTTTGAATAAATCACATCGGTAAAATAACCTCTACTAAAGCCTTTGACCGTTGATTTTATTTTAGTTAAATAAATTTCCATAAAAATCCTCTGCTAAAACATATGGTACCGTTTTGCATAGTTTGTAATGGATGTTTTTTGGAAATTTTCATCCAACCTTGTAATACTAAAAACATCTTCTATGACATTTTATATAGGCACTTTTCCTTGTAGTGATCATTGTATCATTTAACTGGATATGCCAATTTGGAATGACTATGAGGTGACACATATTTTAACTGGTCAGTGTGAAAAATTGGTGGCCATGGCAAGATCACCCCTTGAATTACAATAGTAGTGGGAAGGAAGGCTCCAAGGACTAGATCAATATCATGTTCACTATGGTGGGAAGGGGGAAAATGTCGACGTTTGGAAAAACATTAGTAGACTCAATCAAAATAAGTCCATGGATTTGGTTGAAAAGGGTTTATTAAGTTTTTATTCATAATTAGATAACCATGTAAGATTATGAAGGGGCGACCTAACTCACCACGTCATTAATAGAGAGGAGTTTGACCGTGGTATTAATGGAGCAATGAAAGTAGTAGGTTTGATTATCCTTACAGAGAATGTATGATTTCACATGAGGGACATATTGGGTTAATCATTCATGCTAGTCAATATCAAGTCTAGACAATGAAGACGAGTGACATCTTAGAACACTTGATCACGAATGTAGTGGCTAATAGAAAAGGTGGTAGGACATTTTTGTGCTGCAAATAAGGATTTAATTCCTTCAATCACTAAAAGGATAGTATATTGAAGTGATTTTATCCCTTTTTAATATATTTGATTGATTTTTGAAATAGGAGGAAAATGTTGCATCAATCCATGCATCCATTACTTCTCCATGAGAAAACGTCAACAAAGTGAGGAAGTGTCACTTTAGGCTCTTTTCACATTCTAGGTATGTATTAACTATTAGAATATATTATTTTTGTGTTGCAAATAAGGATTTAATTCCTTCAATCATTAAAATGATAGGATATTGCAGTAATTTTATCCCATTTTAATAGATTTGATCGATTTTTTAAATAGGAGGAAAATGTTGCATTGATACACGCATCCATTAGTTCTCCATAAAAACTTGAACAAAGTGAGGAAGTGACACTTTAGGCTCCTTGCACATGCTAGGTATGTATTACTTGTTAGAATATATAGGATATGTAGCATCACATGCACTTCATCCTCGATTTTTATCTATATTCAAATAAAACTAAGTCTTCTTTTGTTTTGTTAACATCATAGAATACAGTGTATGTATATTAACTTCTAGTTTGCTAAATTCCTAATTTGTGATACATAATAACATTGCTCATATCACCATCATTTTTAATCATCGCTATCATTGTCATTTCCATCATCATCAATGGTATCATCATCAAAACAATAATGATATGAGCACATCATTTCCATTGACATGATCATTGACATCATCATCATTATCATCGTCCTCATTGTTCTCACCACCACCATCATCATGATCAACATTCTCATCATCATGATCATATTCATCCTCATGACAACATTTTCATGTAGTGACCATATTAATCATTCACATCATCATTTTCCTTCTTGTCATTGTATTCAAAGGATGGAATATATGATTTATCTTCATTGTTTCATGTGGATCATTCTCTAGATTGGAATTATTCCCTCCACCATTCATTTTCACCAAGACGATCCAATGCTATGGAAAACCCCCCCATTGTCGTGAGTGTAATCTCCCAAATTCTTATTTGGAATATATTTAGAAAAAATAATGTCATGTCCTCGCCCATAAATCTGGCAATGATAAGGGGACATGAACTATATAAAGGGTTCTAAATTTATGTTTTGATGGCCATATTATGAAATTCATAAACATTTAAATGTGTGTGAGATGCATAGTAAAAATACATAGTGGAAAATAAACACATTCCACACACAGAGCATTCATATACCAACATATTCATCATGGGCATAATAATAATAATAATAATTTAAGCACATTCAAACACAATAGTAAATTGACAAGTAAATAATTTTATTTTCAATGAAGTTTCCAAAGAAACTATCCATGGTATTGTTAGTGCCAGAAATTGTTCTCAAACTACAGAAGAACAAGCCAACACAATCTCATAAAAAACAATTAAATAAAATAGGTTTTTTAGGGTTTTGGTTGTACAGTTTGTAAACAAGAGGGTAAAAACTTCACAATGCTAAAGAAAACACTTAATCATGCATAATTGAAGGACTGAGATGCATAGCATATAAAACATAAACCCAATACAATAATCACAGCATTGATATCCATCCACAGTTAACAAGCATTTAATGAATAATAACCTCAAACAAGAATTGAATATACCAACTGAGTGATTAGACAAATCAAAAATGAAACCAGAAAATAGGCTAAATAGGGATTATAGTTGCATATATTTCATATTCAGTCATTCAAACATACATAATAGTTTTTACACTTAGCTCATAAACCACAGCTTGATAGCCTCCCCTTGTAACAAAATTCGAACCATTGGTCCTTTCTCAACCTTACTTTTATCTTGTTTTCTTAAAGAAAGTTACATAACTAATAAAACTACCTTTAAGTCCTACTACCGAATTGTTCAATAACGCTATCATTAAACAAAAATAAGATAACTTTTTTAGAAACTAACTAATAATCACTATTATTAAATCACTTTACAAGTCCTTTGATACCTCTGCTAAAATAGAAATTACTTCTAAAACTTGAGTCTTCCTTCTTGCTTTCTGGTGCTCTGCTTCCAAATCTTCAACTCTTTTTGTCAGCTCCTGATTCTGCTATGTTAGCTCTTGAATAGTTTGTTTTAGTTCTATAAATAGACTTTGAGTCTATCTTTTTCTTTTTAAAGCCTCCTTAGAAACTGTAATCAATTCCTGATAGTGGCTATTTACCTCTTCTAGATCTTCTCTCAATCTTCTGTTGGCAGTTACTAATCCTTCATTTGTCTCTTGCAGGTACTCAATCTGATATTCCTCTGCATATTTTCATTTTCAAAATCAATGCACTTCCCTTCTGATACTGGATTCATTTCTTCTGGCATCGAAGGGATTTTCAACTTCTTAAAAATATCCTCATCGTCTTCCATCTACTCTATCATGGCCACAGGGATTTCTGAATACTCTTTGGCTTCAATACTGCATTGGGTTGATTGCTCAACAACCCTTCCTTTCTCTGCACAAGAGCTTGATATAACTGAATGTTGTTTCTTTAAATCATTTTGATGCTGGTCTAAAATTACCTTCTTTCGAACTTCCTCAAATATCTCTGAAATTTTGGTCTCAGTAAAAGATGATTTATTTTTTGAAACCATTTTATTTTTACCCTTCACGTCCTTTTCATTTTGATATTCATTGTCTTCTAACTCTTCCTGAGATGAAGAGTCTTCAATTACTGTAATATTCTTTTTATCTAGTTTAGGGTTTAACAGTTTCTTCATATTCAATCTGATTTTGTTCTTAGGTCTAGTCTTGGGCCTCCAAGCTGTTCCGATTTCTCCTAACATGCTTAAAACTTTCCCTTGATGTTTGATAGAAGCTATATGAACAACTTTTCTTTTCATTCCTCGCGATAATGCCTCCATTCAGATTGTTTCTGTATCTTCTGTTCGGTATGAACCCTAGCTTCATTAGACAATGAATTTTCCTCATCTTCAGATTTCACTGTAATAGGAACTTGTTTATGTTCTTTCAAATTTTCCTTTACTTCTTGGTTTAGTTCTTCATGAAAAGTACCTTCTACAGGCTCTGTTACAGCTGATTTTACCACACATGGTGGATCACACTTTTATTGCCTTCCTTGTCCCTCTGCAGACTCTTTAGACCCCATGGACCATTTTTGTACCTTTGATGTTTCCAAGATCATCCCTAAAAACATGCAATAATTTCCATACGCAACTTTTAATCCCTTTCTCGTGTATATATGTGGATTTGACCCTTAAACCTGCGTACATCAGGATGTGTGCAAAAGGCCAAATTTTTTTTGAGTTTTCCTTGATGTGGATCTGAATCACTTGTCTCTTGGCCTTCCATATGACTTGATATCACTTGGATTCGACCTTCCATTACCCCATTGAACAGCTATATAAGGAACCCTTTGGATACATTAAAGGGAGAGGAATTAAAGAGCAAGAAAACTATAGTCCATTGTTTCCAGAGCTTATACTTGAGTCTGCATCCCTTTGTCCCTTGAAGCACTTTGTGTTCTTCCCAAGCTTGCCTTTTTCTTGTGAGCTTGCTATCGAGAGATGGAGGATTGAAGTGGTGGAGGCCCAAGTGGGGGAATCAGTTTCTCTAATTTGCAGACGTACTGACAAAGGTTGTCACTATTGTAATCTCTGTTTTATATCAATAGAAATATCTTTTCCTGTCCAATAATGTGTATTTAAATGAGGATTTGATCCATGGATGCTTATAAATTCTTATATGTTATTGATTATATGTGCTAGAGTAGATCTAACACAATTATATATAGCATGCTTGTCTTGTTTGCTGAATGTTGAGGTTGCAAATTACCAGTACAAGCGGGAGTGGAAAAGCTCAACGATGATCTACATCAACCGTTCAGAATAAGTTATGAATTGAGATCCTTTAGTGTTAGATGTTTTATTTCTCTTGCATATAGGAAAGGATTGATTTCTGGAGTTAATATATCTATTGTGGTAACCCAAGCCATAGGAATTTCATAAAAGTGTGATCCATAAAAGTCTGTTAACAGTATACATCAATGACCGGTAATCAGACGATGGACTACTATGTTCGACCTCAACACCTCTATTCACATAGTAGGACATGTACTCGTAGCGGTTTGTGTAGAAGACCTTCTAGATTGGTGGCATCTATTATATGCTACCACCTTGATCATGCCAGTGTTCATGAGATTTCATCTCTCGTGACTTGATTCCAGTATATGTCAGATATTTCCAGCCATTTTGGAGATCTTGATCCATTATATATCCTCAGCTTTCATGGAGATCATGATCCTATGTATATCTTCATCATGGATATTTTGATCTATCTATATTGTACGTGGAGATGACCACACATGTCATATTTTGTATCATGCCTATTCATGGCCATTGTACTCTTATGTATCCGGGACTGCTATATCTACTTGCAGTTATGTGCAGAGTTTGATTATTGTAGTGTACTCATTGGATGGTTGGTTCTTCAATTGGGTTCTTCATCACTTCACTTCTGGGATGGACTTATAATGTAATTCGGCCATCGTATGACCCCTATGACCTCACACATTAGTGGGCATCTGTTACAGCTGATTTTACCACACATGGTGGATCACACTTTTATGGCCTTCCCACTTTTATGGATCACATTTTTATGAAATTCCTATGGCTTGGGGTACCACAATAGACAGATTAAATATAGAAATCAATCCTTTCCTATATGCAAGAGAAATCAAACATATAACACTAAAGGATCTCGATTCGTACCTTATTCTGGATGGTTGATGTAGATCCCCATTGAGCTTTTCCACTCCCACTTGTTTTGGCAATTTGCTTCCTCAACATTCAACAAACAAGACAAGCATGCTATATATAATTGTGTTAGATCTACTCTAACATATATAATCAATAACATATAAGCATTTATAAGCATCCATGGATCAAATACTCATTTAAATACACATTATTGGATAGGAAAAGATATTTCTATTGATATAAAACAGAGATTACAATAGTGACAACCTCTATCGGTACGTCTGCAAATAGGAGAAACTGAGTCCCCCACTTGGGCCTCCACCACTTCAATCCTCCATCTCTCGATAGCAAGCTCACAAGAAAAAGGCAAGCTTGGGGAGAACACAAAGTGCTCCAAGGGACAAAGGGATGCAGACTCAAGTATAAGCTCCAGCAACAATGGACTATAGTTTTTTTCTCTCTTTAATTCCTCCTCCTTCAATGTATCCAAAGGGTTCCTTATATAGCTCTTCAATGGGGTAATGGAAGGTCGAATCCGAGCGATCTCAAGGCATATGGAAGGCCAAGAGACAAGTGGTTCAGATCCACATCAAGGAAAACTCCAAAATAATTTGGCCTTTTGCACACATCCTGATGTACGCGGGTTTAAGGGTCAAATCCACATATATACACGAGAAAGGGATTAAAAGTTGCGTATGGAAATTATTGCATGTTTTTAGGGATGATCGTGGAAACATCAAAGGTACAAAAATGGTCCATGGGGTCTAAAGATTCTACAGAGGGACAGGGAAGGCCATAAAAGTGTGATCCACCATGTGTGGTAAAATCAGCTGTAATAGATGCCCCCTAATGTGTGAGGTCAGAGGAGTCACACGATGGTCGAAATACATTATAATTCCATCCCAAAAATGAAGTGATGAAGAACCCGGTGGAAGAACCAGCCATCCAATTAGTACAATACAATAATCAAACTCTGCACATAACTGCAAGTAGATATAGCAGTCTTGGATACATAAGAGTACAATGGCCATGAATAGGCATGATAAAAAATATGACATGTGTGGTCATCGCCACGTATAATATAGATAGATTAGAATATCCATGATGAAGATATACACAAGATCATGATCTCCATGAAATTTGAGGATATATAATGGATCAAGATCTCCAAAATGGCTGGAAATATCTAACATATACTGGAATCAAGTCACGAGAGATGAAATCTCATGAACACTGGCATGATCAAGGTGGTAGCATATAAGAGATGCCACCAATCTGGAAGGTCTTCTACACAAACCACTACGAGCACATGTCCTACTATGTGAATAGAGGTGTCAAGGTCAAACATAGTATTCCATCGTCTGATTACCGGTCATTGATGTATACCATTAACAGACGTGAGATCACCCACCAATAATGAAAATGGAAATGAAGGTACTAGAGTGAAAACTAACAAGTGTGAATAAATGTGTTGAGGTTGAACACTTGAGAGAATCCATCGATCAGGGGACATTGATGTATTCCCAAAAACTGTCGATGGTGAGAGAACCTACCACTGATGACTGTAAATCTCAAGGCACTAAAAAATGACTCTAGATTCCTATCCCAGAATAAATGATTTGAAGTTGATGGGATGAAATCCACTAGAAGGAGGGAATTAAGGCACCCCCCATCATCCAACATGAGGTAATAAAAAAAGTTGTATAATGTGGAAGGACTCGATCATAAAGTGCACGAACTAGTATTAGTACCAGGAATGGCCAACATGCAAAGTCAAGATAGCTGAGGAATGGCCGACATGCAAAGTCAAGATAGCTGAGGAATGGCTGACTCAGGTTTCAACTTCCTTCAAACAAGAGCATAAAGGAGAATGGTGACTGAATGTAGGTAGCATAGACTTAATATACAAAACTGGGACATCTCTGCGTCATAGGAGGGATTGACAGAGGCTCCATAGGGACTGGAAGCTTAACCAGTAGGTGGAGATAAACTCAGAGAAATGAGTACAACTCCTAAAGTCAAACTATTAACCCAACCAATGGATGTGATATATAGTGCTCTGTTCGAAGGTGACACAACTCGATTGTTGCCAAAGATAACATCTTTTCTTGTCCGCATTTTTGGTTTTTTATTTTTTTTGGACTTTTTCAAATATTTTGAAAATCTTGAAAAAGAATAAAAGTGATTTATAGTTACAGACTAGGAGGAGATGAGTGTTAATGGGAAAAAAAACTAGGTTCAAGCAACAGAACATACCTATGCTCAATGCAAGGACACATGTGTAGGATAACGACACTCGGGGGAAAGTCCCCTCCCATTAAAAAGTGGGGAATCAAGCTGCAAAGGATATGTAAAATGGCTCTACGTGTCTAGACATGATACAAGCTCAGGATATATGGCTGATAATCAAAGTCAAGGAAGCTGGAATAAGGCTCAATGAGGCAGGAAAAACTAATGATAATGCAATTACAACTTGACATAAGGGAGTCCCAGGGAAATGGCCAGCATAAAGTTCAAGAGGAGTATGAAGATCTTGCTCAAGGACATGGAGGGACTAAAAGGGACTCTCAGACCTAAGAGAGGACTCACAACATGGGTACCAAATGCAAAGGGGAGATAACTAGGACACCCATGTATAGGAAAGCTCTACCATTCACATGGTACCACTTCTAACAACAGCATGAAGGTTCCATGATACCATGGAATGGGTTCATACCTAAGGTTAAAATGAAACAGTCATAAGGTCATGAAAAATGCAAGTGGATGTGAAATCCTAACCTATATGCCAGTTTATACATGATACCTATGATAGGAACGAACAGGTTGAAACCTCGGAGAGAGTGTACAAAATATGGACCCTACATGACAACCATATTAGTCCAAAACAACCCAAAATAGTCAATAAAGAATCCAAACTATAAGATATAGGGAGGAATGATCATGACAACTACACCCAAAGGAAACAATGTGGTGAACGATGGGACATAAAAGGGAAAGTAAGGTATAGATCCAACGTTCACGTATCCACTACCACCCTCATGAGGGTGACCACTGGTGTAAAGACCGAGCGAAGGGAATAAAAATCCTCCACAAATGGAGTAGAGGATGGAATATGACCATTCCCAAATCTATAAGCATGGTAAGGGGCTATGATGCCCCCAAGTCTGACACCAAGGTCCATACTAGGACCAAGGATGGGTGATAGGATACCAAGCATGCCGAAAATAAAAGGACCCGAACTCAAGAGAGCATAAATATACTCAAGTAACCACGATCCCAAAGGCCAACTAGTGCACAAAGAGCACACTCGTAAGAAAATATACAGCCAAAATACAAGCAAACCAAGGGGAGGATATGTGAGCTCTTGAATGCATCAGGTATGTCTCACCTAGGAGAGGCTTGAAACTCCCATACACTACAAGTGGAGGTATGTAACCAATTATAGTGGCCCTTAGCTTCAACGCATATAGCGACTGTGTTGTTCGATCTCAACCTGGTCAAGACGCCTGCAGAACAACCCCTGCAAAGTACCCCCTCGATAACCTAGGTAAGGCAACTAAGGTCACCTCAATATAATCAATGCTCAGGCAGACAGTCGCAGGCGGGATTGACCGTATGGGGAGGGCAGCAAAGCCTGAAACACTTGAAAGAGCGCCCAGATACGAATACAATCCTAGAAATATATGCGGTGCTACTCAGTTATGACTAGGGGTCATCCCAATCAATAATCGCTCACATTGCCTCATGCTTAACTCCCTTGTAAGAGGAGGATCCTGAGAAACATTAATTATACCAAGGAATTTCACACTCTCATCTGGACAGACACATACATGTTTTGTTTAGTGGTATTGGAGAATTAACTTACAATGAACTATTCCAAGACCCTAAAACCTAATCTTGTTGGTGCACCCTATAAAAGAAAAGAGTGTAATTCATTTTATTATGCGTTGATTTTAATTGGCTATAATTACTCAAAGGGAAATGACTGTGCAACTAATGACATTATGACTCAACAATGAAATAAATATGCACACCATAACAAACAATGCTAAGTGCAATCTTTTTCAAATGAAAAATAGGGTATGCCACTACATGAGATGCATAAATATATATTCCTTTCTGAATGCCAATGCAATCCTTCCTATATGAAAGCCTAAATAAAACTCTCATCCAAGCAATCCAATGCAAGTACCTCCTCAAATCCATATCTAAGATGCAACTAAGAGTGCAACTACTTTGTATTTTTCAATATAAAAGAATGAAAAATGCAATAAAAGTCATCTAAAACTCTCAGTCTCCATAGCAAGTATAAAACACAAGCCTAGCAAGACACTGAGACAAAAAAGAGTAATGCACTAATGAAAAAAAAAAGGATAAATGACTAAAACTACTTTCAAATAAAAATCAATGAAAAAGCGGTCTCTGGTCACAAAAGAAGAATCCAACAGACAACATCAAACCCAAGGAAGACCCAACCACACTCACAACCCACCCAACAACTTCCCACAACATCAAACTCACCAAAAGGGAGGATGTACATGAATGTTTAAATAACAACTACATATATACGCAACTTTTGGCCCAAAATCCACATATGTGCGTGACTTTTGGCCAAAAACCTGTGTATACAAAGAAGATAGTGGTAAAAAGCAGGCCAAGGGTCACACCAATAAAGGGGAGTGTCAATGGATGAACATACTATAAAATGCAACACAGAAACAAGGAGAAACAAAGAGCAAGTGAAGAATATCAAGCACATTGTGCCCCCAAACCCCAAAGAAAAACATGAAACATCCCCAGCGGAGTCGTCAATTCTGTTATAGAGAGAAATTCCTATGGCTTGCGGTACCACAATAGACAGATTAACTCCAGAAATAAATCCTTTCTGATATGCAAGGGAAATCAAACATATAAGACTAAAGGATATCGATTCGTAACTTATTCTGGACAGTTGATCTATATCCCCATTGAGCTTTTCCACTGCCACTTGTATTGGCAATTTGCTTCCTCAACATTCAACAAACAAGACAAGCATGCTATATTTAATTGTGTTAGATCTATTCTAGCATATATAATCAATAACATATAAGCATTTATAAGCATCCATGGATCAAATACTCATTTAAATACACATTATTGGACAGGAAAAGATATTTCTATTGATATAAAATGGAGATTACAATAGTGACAACCTCTATCGGCACATCTGTGAATCGAAAAAATTAGTCCCCCACTTGGGCCTCCACCACTTCAACCCTCCATTTCTCGATAGCAAGATCACAAGCAAAAGGAAAGCTTGGGAAGAACACAAAGTGCTCCAAGGGACAAAGGGATGCAGACTCAAGTATAAGCTCCAGCAACAATGGACTATAGTTTTCTTGCTCTTTAATTCCTCCTCCTTCAATGTATCCAAAGGGTTCCTTATATAGCTCTTCAATGGGGTAATGTAAGGTCCAATCCAAACGATCTCAAGGAATATAGAAGGACAAGAGACAAGTGATTCGAATCCACATCAAGGAAAACTCCAAAATAATTTGGCATTTTGCACACATCCCGATGTACACGGGTTTAAGGGTCAAATCCACGTATATACGCGAGAAAGGGATTAAAAGTCGTGTATGGAAATTATTGCATATTTTTAGGGATGACCTTGGAAACATCAAAGGTACAAAAATGGTCCATGGGGTCTGAAGAGTCTGCAGAGGGACAGGGAAGGCCATAAAAGTGTGATCCACCATGTGTGGTAAAATCAACTGTAACAGGCTCTACTTCTTTCACTTTTGCCTTTGAAATTTCATTTTCCTCAATATTGATATATTATTCAACTTCAAAATTCTCATGTTCTTGAGTCATAGATTTCTCTAGTACATTATCTTGTTCAATCTTATCTGTGACTCTCTTTTTCAGCTTCTTGACCAAATTATGACCCTTATTTTGTTAGATTTTATCATTCAAGCTAGCATTATGTTAGGATCTTTAACTGAGAGAATAACAAGTACATCAATGAAACACAAGAGACACTGAACATAATGTTTTTCCTTAGGGAAACCATAAATGGAGAAAACCCCACAACTTCCTTAGAGATAGAAACAACACCAAAAGTAAAACCCCAAAATAGTAAGATGATCTCCCGATAGTAGTAACCTCTTTCTTCCTAGCCCCAGTGTCTTCTTCTTCCTCAGCTATGCTCTACAACTGAGTGTGAGTGAGTTTGTGCTAAATAGAGAGGCTAGATCTCTATTTATACTAATTACCGACTTGAATAAACCCAATTAGGGCTGAATTCAATAGGTGAGTCTAATAACCCTAGTGCCCCAAAACTGCGAGGACTTTAACCCTTAGAAAATAGGAGGGTTACCCACCTTGACTTGACATGACTTGTTTACATTATAGAAACTCCCGATAGGAACATCGGGGCATGACATGACTCAAGTACATTACAAATACATCTTGGAATAAACATCAGGTTACAATACATAAGAAATACAAGTGAATACATTTTGAAGTTACATATACATAAACACTCCCTCTTAACTAGGAAGGTATTCTCTCGACACAATTTTTCAACACAAGTCTTCTTCTCTGTATCATCTGGGTCATCATCAATTTCTCATCATCTTCATCTCCAAGTCATCTTCATCTAGATCTGGATCATCACTTGATCTGGATCATCATCACTAGATCTGGATATGGATCATCACGGGGTCATCATCACTGGATCTGTATCATCACTGATGGCTCTGGATCATCACTCGATCTGGATCATCTTTGAGACATCATAATTAGATCTGAATCATAGCTTGATTTGGATCATCATTAGGTCATCATCATATGTGCTATCTCATGATTCTTCTCGTCACTGGAAGTTCTACAGAGCCAGCCCTTTTTCATGTTGGTTGTAGCCCTACCTCCTTGTAGGTCTTTGGTAGCACTTATATTTGACCCTAAGTTAGAATGGCCAGCACTCACATCTGACCTTGACTCGTCAAAAAGGCACATCACTTACATCTGACCTTGACTCATCAGAAAGGTACTCAGTCCTATACTGAGGGTTCCTGGTAACTGACCAGGTGCCTCCATTTAGAGAATGGCAGTATCCCTTACATTTGACCTACTCGTCAAAATGGCTAGCACTCACATATGACCTATTCATCAAAAAGGTGGTAGCCCTTATATCTGATCATGTAGGAATTAATCCTACATTACAATGGACAACACTCACATCTGACCTACTCGTGAGAAAGGAGGTATCCCTTACATCTGATCATGTGGGAACTAATACTATAGTCACATCAGAATGGCCAACACTCACATCTAGCCTACTCATTAGAAAGGTGGTAGCACTTACATCCGATCATGTAGGAACTAATCCTATAGTCACATCATAATGGCTAGAACTCACATTTGACATGGAAGGAAGCAATCCTCTCACCATGATAGAATGGCAATAGCCTTTATATCTGATCAAGTGGGAACACATCCCTTAATCACATCAGAATGTCCATGTGGTCACATCTGATCATGTAAGACTACATCTTACAATCGTATCAGAAAGGCCCTCAGTCCAAGACCAAGTATTCCTGGTAACTCACCAGGAAGCTCCATTCCAAGAATGGTAATAGCCCTTATATCTGATCATGTAGGAACCAATCCTACAGTCATATTAGAATGGATCAGCACTCATATCTAACATGGAAGGAACCAATCCTCTCACCATGACAAAATGGCTCAGCCCTTACATTTGACCTACTTGTCAGAATGTCTTACGGACTCATAACTTCCCTTTATAGGGAACCTCGATATAGAGAACACCAAGATTCTCCCTGAAGTACTCAAACTTTACTCTGGCCAATGGATTCATCAACACATCAGATATTTGATCGTCCATCGCAACATACTGGAGCTTCACTGCTCCCCTCTACACCATATCCCTAATATAGTGATACTTGGTCTCGATATGCTTCGAATTGTTGTGGAACACTGGGTTCTTCAACAACTTCACACAACTCTGGTTGTCACAATGTATACAAGTAGCATCCAACTGGAGATCAAATAAATCAAACAGTAGCTTATTGAGCCATACTTCCTCACAACTAGCTGAACAAGCTACGACATACTCTGCTTCAGTTGTACTCAGTTCCACACATGATTGCTTCTTGCTAAACCAAGAGATCACACCTGATCCCATACTAAAGTAGCATCCTGAAGTGCTCTTCCTATCAATGGCACTGCCTACCCAATCAGAATCAACAGAACCCTCCAATTCAATCTTTTGATTTGCATCATACTTGAGCCCATAATCAACCGTACCTCTCAGGTATCTCAGAATATGATTTGTAGAAATCAAGTGAACATGTCTTGGATCTGTCAAGAACTGGCTCAAGCTATTCATAGCAAAGAAAATATCTGGTCTAGTGTTCATCAGGTACATCAAGGACCCAATCATCTGACGATACATCATGGCATCAACCGCTTCTGATGAAGCATCACTCAATAGCTTTAGTTTCGATGCCATGGGTGTGGTCATGGCTTTGAAATCCATCATCCCGAATCTCTTTAGAATCTCTATCATATATTTCCCTTTTCCTAGGGAAATCCAATCTACATTATACCACACCTCCATGCCTAGAAAATAATACATCATACGCAAGTCCTTCATTTCGAACTCGGAAACAAGCTTTCTCTTCATATCAGCAATCAACCGATCCATACCTATTACAAACATATAATCTACATACAGTAGGATTATCACTGGGTTTCCATCTTCAACCTTGTAGTAAAGGTTGGAATCTGTTTTACTCTTCGTAAAGCCCAAACTAGATAGAAAGCTGTCAATTCTGTCGTACCATGTCTTGGGTTCTTGATTCAAACCGTATAGGGCTTTCTTCAATGTACATACATGAGACTCCCTGTCATGTGTCTCAAAACCGAGTGGCTGCTCCACATACACTTCCTCTTCTACTACACCATTCAAGAAAGTAGTCTTGACATCCATTTGGTGTATCTTCCATTTCATCACTGCAGCCTAAGAAAGTACTAATCTAATGGAAGTGTATTTGGATACAGGTGCAAAATTTTCTTCATAATCTACTCTTTCTTTCTGGGAGAAACCATGAGCAACAAATCTTGCTTTATGTTTCTCTATGCTAACGTATGCATCATGCTTGATCTTGTAGATCCATTTGGAATTTACAACTGACTTCCCTTCTAGTCTTGGGACAACATCCCAAACATCATTCTTCATGATCAATTGATACTCTTCGATCATAGCATCCCTCCATTCTTTCCGTTCTGCCGCTTCTTCATAATCAGAAGGTTGTTTATCGATGAAATCACATAGTAATGCTACATACCCAGAGCAGGATCTGGTCCTCTTTATTTCTCTATGATTCTCTTCTAGAGCCCCATATATTTCCACACTCTGGATAACATCTTGTACCCAAGCAGGTTTCCTCTTATGAGGATTCTTCTCTAGAGGTGGATCTACAGGTCTTTGTGGTTCTTCAAATTCTCGATTTTCTTCTTGAGTTACTTCATTCATGGCTGTATCATGAATTTTGGGTGCTTCTACTTCTTTAGATTCTTCAGTAGGTTTCTATCTAGATTTGTTGTAAGTTGTGTCTTCATCAAATGTCACATCCCTACTGATGTCAATATTCTTGAATCCTGGGAAGTATATTTTGTAATCCTTCGAGCTTTCAGAGTATCCCACAAATATACCCTTCTTTCTTGAAGGGTCTAGTATTGTTCTCTTATCTTTTGGAATGTGTATGTACATAGGAAAACTGAATATTCTGAGATGGCTGACTTCTGGTTTCTTGCTGAAGAAGACTTCTTCAAGAGTCTTGTTCTCAAGTACTCTTTGTGGAGTACAGTTCTATACATACACCTTTGTTCTGGTAGCTTCTGCCCAAAAATGCATAGGAAGATCTTGATCATGAAGCATAGCTCTTGCAACTTCCTTGATAGTTATGTTCTTCCTTTCTACAATACCATTTTGTTGTGGATTATATGGAGTGGAAAAATCCCTCTTAATCCCTGATTCTTTGCATAACTATTTGAATTCATTTGATGTGAATTCTCCACCATTATCTGATCAAAAGGTCTTGATCTTATTTTCTGTGTGATTCTTGATCAAGGATTTGAATTCCTTGAACTTGCTGAATACTTCATGTTTGTTCTTCATGAAGTAAATCCATGTCTTCCTAGAAAATTCAGTAATAAAAGAAACATAGTATACACACCCGCTTAGTGAACTTGATGACATTGGACCGCATACATCAGAGTGGATAATTTCCAAGATTCCTTTTGCTTTACTCTTGCTACTTGGAAATGTCTTCTTTGTGTTCTTTCCTTTCGCACATCCTTTGCAGACCCCATCATGTTTTTCTTGAATTTCTGGAAGACCTTAAACAACTTTTCTTGCAAGTGGTAGTGCTGTGTAATGCACATGTGCAAGACTTCTGTGCGAAAGTTCATTTGGATCTACTGTTTCATGGACCAAGGCTTGTTCTAGATGGCCCTTCAATTTGTATAGACCTCCTTCTTGTTCTCCAATCACTACTACATCATTAATAGTTTTTCCTTTTGGCCACATGATAGCTTGACCATCTATAAATGCAACCATCATGCCTTTTGCATCTAATGCAGATATGGAGAGAAGGTTCTTCTTAAGTCCTAGTACAAACAATACATCTTACATCTTCATAAAATTTCCAGAGTCTAGCTTATAGGAGGATTCCCCACTATCTTTTATTGGATGTTGGTAGTCATCTCCAAGCTTCACCTTGTGAGGTGATTCATGTTCTGAAAGTTTCACAAAGGACTCTTTGAATCCTGTCATGTGTTTGGAAGCCCCACTATCTATAAGCCAATCATTCCTTATGTGTGTGATGTTTCCCATGAGAGCAGAAATCAAGACATATTATTCATCACTTGAAGAGTCTTCACTTTCATATCTGGTTCTCTTCTTGGATGGTTCACCATCCTCTGCAACATGAGCATGATGTATTCTCTTGTTTCCCTTTTCCTTATTTTGTCTTTTAGGACAATCTTTTGCAAAGTGTCCTAATTTATCATATGTATAACATTTTCTTCTAGAGAAATATTTTCTAGGGTTATTTTTATAGAAATGCTTACCTCTGGAGTGATGAGAAATTCTTTTACTTTTCTTGGAATGAACTGTGAGGGCTTGAGCTTCACTTCCCATCTTTTCTTCTCGAGCTGCTATCCGAGCTTCTTGTTGATAGCATTCTTCCCATAGTATGTTGAACTTGACTAACTTCTTTTTGGCACATATCCCTTGAATAAAGGAGTCCCATGATCTAAGGAGACCATTCAAGGTGGTCATCACAATATTTGCATTCTCTAATTCTTCATCTACTGCCTCCAACTGTTCCTTGATATGAAATACCCTTGTAAAGTAAGACTAGATGGTCTCATCATTCTGGATCTTTACATTCTTCAGTTGGTTTCTCAGAGTCATCTTCTGGTTTATGTTCTTCCCTTTAAACAATTTGGTTAGGGCATCAAACATAGCTTTAGGTGTCTTTAGGGAGGACACCTATGGTATGAGGTGATCCTTGATTGAATTAGCAATGATCCTCTTTTCCATAACCATATTCTTCATATGTAAGGCCTTAGCCTCATCTCCCTCTGGAACTGGAACCTCCTCATTGATATAGGAGTCCAACTCATTTTCTTCCAGGACCAGGGAGATCCTATAATTATAGGCTCAAAAGTTATCAGCTCCCTCAAGATTTTCATCAAGATTGGTATGATGAGACATCTTAACTGAGAAACTTAAAGGGAAATACAAAATATTTATATCTTACCAATTCAAGATGTCGAATTTGGATTTGGAGTTGAAATTCTACAATGCTGGTTCAGGAGCATATTAGGGTTTTGATTTTGATTTATATCTCTAACTTCGATTTTGAGGAGGATATCAATCCAGGCCTGGGCCCACTAAAAAATTCCTCTTCTGTGGAAAGCCCTAATTTTCAGTAGCAGTGTCGGGTCCAAAACTAAAAAACATCATAATTGGATTCTGCTTCAACAGAAAGATGCGCCCTAAGGAGGAGACTTATTCCAACCTTCTTTTGCTAAAAAACTGTGGAGAGAGATCCATAATGTAGGAGGCCCTAGTTCCTGCAGCCACACATTTTCTTCTTCTCAGGTTATCTCTGATACCATGTTAGATTTTATCATTCAAGCTAGCATTATTTTAGGATCTTTAACTGAGAGAATAGAAAGTACAACAATCAAACACAAGATATAATGAACACAATGTTTTTCCTCGGGGAAACCATAAATGGATAAAACCTCGCAACTTCCTTAGAGATAGAATCAACACCAAAAGTAAAACCCCAAAACAATAAGATGATCTCCCGAAAATAGTAACCTCTTTCTTCCTAGCCCCAGTGTCTTCTTCTTCCTCATCTATGCACTACAACTGAGTGTGAGTGGGTTTGTTCTAAATAGAGAGGCTAGCTCTTTATTTATACTAATTCTCGACTTGACTAAACCCAACTAGGGCTGACTTCACTAGGTGAGTCTAATAACCTTAGTGCCCCAGAACTACGAGGACTTTAACCCTTAGACAATAGGAGGGTTACCCACCTTGACTTGACATGACTTGTTTACATTATAGAAACTCTCGATAGGAACATCCGGGCATGACATGACTCAAGTACATTACAAATACATCCTGGAATAAACATCGAGTTACAATACATAAGAAATACAAGTGAATACATTCCGAAGTTACATATACATCAACATATTTAACTGTCTTTTCTGAGTTCGATCTTCCTTCTCTGTTTGAAATACTGACCAAAAAAGAAAATATTCCCATGTTTTCTCCTTCTTTCGAAGTACAGTACTTATGACTAGTTTTATAAGTCCATGATGAAACACTGATTTTTTAGTGTGATCTTGATGCTCCTTCACCCTGCTAGACATCTTTTGTAAACTTTTAAAGAAAAAGAATGGAATATTCATTTTTTCTTCATGGCTGAGATGCTGCAAAAACCTAAAATGATACTTAAAAACAAATGCAAATCTCCCTTCACAAGTGATATAACTTTAGAGGATTTTAATTCGCTCTATCCATTCTGGTTTAAATTTTTGAATATGTACTCCTTTACCCCAATCTACTACCACATCTGGAAGTAAGTATTTATGTGCATCAAAGGTGAAAGGCACTTATTTAAACCAGTATTTGCCTTCATCTGCGATCCATGTAGCTTCTACTAACAATTCTCTAGTCAACTCAAACTTCAAAGTATCAAAATTAACAATATCATTATCCAAACACTGAGCAAATTTATAAGATACTTCTGTGTGATACGCAACAATTCTCTAAAAAATGCTTAACCATCCTACCTCTAAAAACAATCTTGCACAGTTTGGAAAAGTCTAAACCCAGGACATGTTTGAAGGTTTAGCTCTATTGGTTTTACCACTTCTTTTCATTTTAAATGACTGTCAAATTGCTTCTTTCAGTAAAACAAACTCTAACTCTTATTCAAATCTTAGCAATTTGACAGACAGTGCTATGTTGGAAACCAAACCCCCAAAATGGACTTTATCACTTAGACTGAGAAATATTTTAATTTTCTTAATAGAGAAAAATTCAACATTCAATATCAATGAGGTTTATATACTAGCATTCTTGATTTAATTCCCTAATTGATCTTCTGTTGATGAAAACCAAAATATAGGGAATATGGGAGAAATTTGCATCCTACCTGTTAGAATAGTGAATTTAGCTACTAGAATCATGTGCTTCTATCTTCTAGGTGTCCAACTTTATTTTTTAAACCTCCTCTGACAGCCATGATAGTTTCAAACAGTCGCCCCTCAAAGCCCTAAATTTTTTACCTGCTTCAAAACTTGATTACAAACTACTAACACTTCGCCACGAACTCATATGATCTTCATGCAATTCAGGAGATGCGTAATTCAAAGAAAATTTGCCTCATCATGGTTAATTATCATTATTCCACTACTCTGCACCAGACCACCGCAACTTACCCTAATGATGACTTGATTGAAGTATTTACACTTGTCACAATGATCATTCTAGATGAGAACACGTATCAAATCCATTAACCAAGTATGAATGACCTCTCATTTGCACGAATTTCCAAAAATTTGAACCAAAAATCATGATTTTCGAATAGCACGATTTTCTTGTAGCGCATGTGTGTAACTTTTTCAGGCTTGCGCTACAAGAATACCCGTTTCAATGATTTTCAAAAATACAACTCATAGCAATGTTTTAACTTTGGTTAAATGACCTACATCAAGACTTTATGATACTTTTTAAGACCTTTTAATTCATATAAACATTCTATAAGCCCCTTAACTATGAATTTTGATAAATAAAACCAAAATTAGAAAAATAAAACTATGAAATCTCTTAAATACAAACATGAAAATTAAAGGAAAAGATTTAAACTAACCTAAAAACAAAACTTTTTGAAAAATAAATGAACAAAACCAAGCTTTAAAACATAAGCAAATGCATTAAAAATGAGAAGCAAAAAACAGGCTATAACATCTGGCTCCTGTTGTGGGATGAAGTCCTCCCTGTGAGGCTTCAAGAACCTGTAGATTAGTGAATTCTATGTTGCAGCTGCAGCCTCCTGCTAGTTTGCAAAATTTCCATTGGGTCATGGAGTCTTTATTCTATTATTCACACTGGTATATACAATGAAAGTTCAATATCTATCTCAAAAACTGTAAAAATATTTGAGGAAACGTCCATTAACTGGATTAGACAATTCCTCACCATCCAAATTCTGTAACACAAAAGTATTATTCTCTATAACTTTTGATACTATGAAAGGGCCAAACCATAGATTATAAAACATGCCATGCTTTCCTTTCTACTCCTTTCTAGCATCCCATCTCAAAACCATATCTCCATCTGAAAAAGTGTTCTCTTTGATCTTTCTATCAAACCTTTCTTTGATCTTTGTCCTGTATTGCTGAGCTTTCTCCTCTACTATTTCCCGTTTATACTGTAACACTATCAGTGCATAAATTCTTCTTTGAATATTACTAGGTTCTTCTTGGAAATCTTGAAAAAATTTCTTCACTGGAATACCAAGTTGGACAGGAAACACTACATTAGTACCATATACCAATTGGAAAAGAGAAGTTCCATTTGCCTTTTTAATTGTTATTCTGTCTGTCCACAATGCATATTTTAACATTGAATCCCATGATTGTTTATTCTGCTTCAATAACTTCCTGATACTATGAATAATACTCTTATTAGTTGACTCAGCTAACCCATTTCCCTAAGGATAATAAGGTGTTAAGTGTTTCAAAATAATCCCATTCTTTTCACAGAATGCCACCATAGCCTTAGACTTAAAATCTTGAGCATTATCAGTTAATAACTTCTTGGGACATCCAATCTGCTAAGAATATTTTCCTAAATAAATCCTATAATTACCTTGTTTGTTGCATTTCTTGTGGGAATAGCTTCTACCCATTTAGTAAAGAAATATGTAACAGTCAAAATCCATTTATGTTTCCCTGAAGAGGAAGGATTTATCTCTCCTATGGAGTCCAAACCACACTATTGAAATGAGGCATTTATTGCAATTGGCTTTAATGGCAATGATAGCATCTTTTTCTTACCAGTAAATTTCTGACAAGGGATACATGCTCTTACCTGTTGATATACATCAGAGAATAAAGAAGGCCAATAATATCTGGCTCTTAGAATTTTATAAGTTGTTGTCCCCCACAAGCACCTTCATGTGATTCGTATATTGCTTCTTTAATTTTTGGCTTATCCAAACATCTAAGTAAAATACCCCCTGGATCTTTCCAAAACAGTTGTTGTTCTATCAAACAATATTTAGTAGTTTTCAACTTCAAAAACCTAGCAGCTTTTTTGTCTAAATGTTCTGGACATTGTAAATACAAAAGAAAGTGTACAATATCTGCATACCATGTGGATTCTGCATAGTGGTCCATAATTTTCTCTTGCTCCTGCTCTGCTTGAAATTCTTCTTGTGCTGGTTGTTTTGCCATGAGATGTAGACTTTAAAGCTTGGCAATTTGAGTTAGCTAACAATTTAGCCAAACCTTGTCCCTTTACTATCTTTGTAGGTCTAATGTCCACATCAAATTCCATTATTTTTGCAATCCATTTCCCTCTTTTTCCCTCACTATCAGGTTGGGTCAAAACATCCTTAATGGCAACATTAGGAACATAAGCAATGACTTTGGAATGTAAAACATAAATTATGAAAAACTTTAATGACTTTACCAATGAGTAAGCTTGCTTCTCTAAAGTGTTGTACTTTAGCTTTGAGTCTTTGAGGGTCTTGCTGAAAAATGCAATTGGTTGTTCAAGTCCATCCTTATTCTTTTGTAATAAAACAACAGCTAAAGTATCCTCTGATGCAAAAGAAAAAGTCAAAAATTCCTTTGTAATATCAGGACTTACTAATACTGGTGCTTTTGTAAGATCTGTCTTAATCTTTTCAAATGAATTTTTAGCTTCTGCAGTCCAATTAACTTCCTAATCCTTCTTCAACATGGATGTAATCTGTTTAATGGTTTCAACAAAATTTGGTATGAACCAACACAGAAAATTTATTTTTCCAATAAAATATTGCACATCCTTCTTGCTCCTTGGTAAACTAATTTTCAGAATTGCTTTCACCCTTTCTGGATCTATCCTTATGTCATGAGCTAAAACTAAATGACCCAACAACTTACCTTCTTGTATAGCAAAATGTGACTTCTTGGGATTGAGAGAGAAACCATATTTTATACATTTCAGGGAAGTTTGATTTAAGTGCTTTAGGTGTTCATCATCAGATTGTGAGAAGACTATAATATCATCTAAATAGATTACTACAAACTTATCCTTTTCTCTCACAAAAGCTATGTCCATATCTCTTTAAAAGGTAGCTCCAACATTCATTAATCCAAAAGGCATTTTGTCATTCATGAAAGTACCCCATGGAGTAGTAAAAGATGTCTTTTCTCTATCATCAGGGTGCATTGCAATTTGGTTATACCCTAAAAAACCATCTACCATTGAAATTATTTGTGCACCAACCAACTTCTGCAATATTTGTTCAAGCTTCGGCAAAGGGTAATTATCCTTCAATGAGGATCTATTCAGATTTTGAAAATAAACACACAATCTGATTTCAGCATTCTTTTTCCTAACAGTTACTAGATTGGCTACCCATGAAGAATATCGGAGGGGAACAATAATCTTAGCATCTAACAATTTTTTAACCTCCTTCTCTATAATGGGAAACAAAGCTGGATTGATTCTCCTTAATTTTTGTATGAAAGGTTTAACATTTGGTTTCAAAGGAAATTTATGTTGTATAATACTAGTATCATATGTTTTCAAATCCTCATATGACCAAGCAAAAACATCAACATACTCTTTTAATAACTTAATGTACCTGTTTCTTTGTTTTGTTGTGAGTTCCTTTGAGATCTTCACCATTCTGGGATGTTCCTTAGTGCCAATATTACAATCCATTACATTTTCTTCTGAAGACTACATAATTGGTTTTAAAGGGGTATCATCCTTCAAAAAAATCCTCTCCAAAAGCACCAAACCCTTAGGAATGAAATTACCTTTCAGCTCAATGATCTTGTGACCTGCAATCTCATTTTCTACAACACCTTCAAAATCCTCAATTTCATCATCCTGTTCTTGATCAATTAAGGAATTGGAAAACTCACCAGTCAGATCTAAAAACCTTTTAATCTCAAAATCATCTTCAAAAACTCTCCATTGATTTATATTTTCCGGCACAGAAGGCCTGTACCTAATCTCAATAGGATACTTCAGCTATGTTGTTTTAGGAATCCTGAAATATGTGGTTGCTAGGGAAAGAGAATCAACCATTTGGTTATGGTCCCTAGGAAGATAAGTGATATTAAAATCCACAAATAAATTATCTATCATATCCCATACTTCATTCCTATATACTTTCAGCAGATATTGTTTTACTTGATAGTTATTCCTTACTTGCTAAGCAATTAACTCGGAGTCGCCATACATAGAGATTTGCTGAATACCTAAATCTTTTGCAGCTTTCAAACCTAACAATAGAACCTCATACTCTGATGTATTATTAGTGGTAATAAATTCCAACGTATACATTAATCTTACGACTTCACCACCAGGAGATATCAGAACAAATCCTACTCCAGCACCTTCTATAGATGATGATCCATCAAAATACATTTGCCAAAGTTCATCCTCCTGTTCCTTAGTACATGTGACTAATTTTTATTTTTCAACCTATAATAAACCAGCAACATCATTATCATCACTAAAATGCAACATACAAGTACCCAAATCCTTTTCAACAGCATACAATGGATGATTTGTAGGATTCTTGTCATCAGTCACAATATAAGCAAATTGTAACTCTCTATACAACCTTGTGTTTTCACCTCCAAAGATAGGGATGGTTGCATATGTTAAGTCCTTATGTAGAGTTCCACCTACCTTCGTGGCCCAAGACCTAGAGAGAAGCATTCCAAACTTAGGTGTAATGTCTGCCACAACTACATCCATAATCATGCTCTTCATAGATAGCTGAGCTAAACTAACTACCATATCCTTTATCACTCCTAAACATTTTATAGCTCAAGAATCGAAATCATACAAGTCATGATAAGGTTTTGTTATGCTCAAGCCTAAAGCCTCCATGACTGTTGTTATAGCTGATTTTACCACACATGGTGAATCACACTTTTATGGCCTTCCCTGTCCCTCTGCAGACTCCTTAGACCCCATGGACCATTTTTGTACTTTTGATGTTTCCAATATCATCCCTAAAAACATGCAATAATTTCCATACATGACTTTTAATCCCTTTCTCGCATATATACGTGGGTTTGACCCTTAAAACCATGTACATCGGGATGTGTCCAGAAGGTCAAATGATTTTGGAGTTTTCCTTGATGTGGATCCAAGTCACTTGTCTCTTGACCTTCCATATGCCTTGAGATCGCTTGGATTCGACCTTCCATTACCCCATTGAAGAGCTATATAAGGAACCCTTTGGATACATTGAAAAGGGAGGAATTGAAGAGGAAAAAAACTATAGTCCATTGTTGCCGGAGCTTATACTTGAGTCTGCATCCCTTTGTCCCTTGGAGCAGCTGTTCTTCCCAAGATTTCCTTTTTCTTGTGAGCTTGCTATTGAGAGATGGAGGATTAAAGTGGTGGAGGCCCAAGTGGGGGACTCAGTTTCTCTGATTTGCAGACGTGCTGACAGAGGTTGTCACTATTGTAATCTCTCTTTTATATCAATAGAAATATCTTTTCCTGTCCAATAATGTGTATTTAAATGATTATTTGATCCATGGATGTTTTTAAATGCTTATATGTTATTGATTATATATGCTAGAGTAGGTCTAACACAATTATATATAGCATGCTTGTCTTGTTTGCTGAGTGTTAAGATAGCAATTTATCAATATAAGCTCAAGTTGGAAAGCTCAACGGGGATCTACATCAACCGTCCGGAATAAGGTACGAATCAAGATCCTTTAGTGTTAGATATTTGGTTTCTCTTGCATATAGGAAATGATTGATTTCTGTAGTCAAGCTATCTGTTGTGGTACCCCAAGCCATAGGAATTTGTCTCCGTAACAGAATTGACGACTCCGGTGGGGATGTTCCTTGTTTTTCTTTGGGGTTTAGGGGAACAATGTGCTTGATATTATTGACTTTCTCTTTGTTTCTCCTTGTTTCTATGTTGCATTTTATAGTTTGTTCATACATTGACACTCCCCTTTATTGGTTTGACCCTTGGCCTGATTTTTACCACTGCCTTCTCTGTATACATAGGTTTTTGGCCAAAAATTGCATACAAACACAGATTTTTGGCCAAAAGTCACGTATATATGCAACTGTTCTTTAAACAGTCATGTACATCCTCCCTTTTGGTGAGTTTGATGTTGTAGGAAGTTGTTGGGTGGGTTGTGAGTGTGGTTGGGTCTTCCTTGGGTCTGATGTTGTCTGTTAAATGCTTCTTTTGTGACCAGAGACCGCTTTTTCATTGATTTTTCTTTGAATTTAGTTTTAGTCATTTATCCTTTTTGTTTTTCCATTAGTGCATTAATCTTTTTCGTCTCAGTGTCTTGCTGGGCTTGTTTTTTATACTTGCTATAGAGACTGAGAGTTTTTGATGACTTTTATTGCATTTTTCATTCTTTTATATTGAAAAATACAAGGTAGTTGCATTTTTTGCATATGGATTTGAGGAGGTACTTGCATTGTATTGCTTGGATAAGAGTTTTATTTAATATTTCATATAGGAAGGATTGCATTGGCATTCGGAAAGGAATATATATTTATGCATCTCATGTAGTGGAATACCTTATTTTTCATTTGACAAAGATTGCACTTAGCATTGTTTGTTATGGTGTGCATATTTATTTCACTGCTGAGTCTTCATATCATTAGTTGCACGGCCATTTCCCTTTTTTGTAATTATATCCAATTAAAATCAACGCATAATAAAATGAATTACACTCTTTTATTTTATAGAGTGTGCCAACAAGATTAGATTTTAGGGTCTTGGAATAGTTCATTGTGAGTAAATTCTCCAAGACCAATAAACAAAACATGTATGTGTCTATCTAGGTGAGAGTGTGAAATTCCTGGGTATAATTAGTGTTTCTAAGGATCTTCGTCTTACAAGGGAGTTAAGCACGAGGCAGTGTGAGCGGTTATTGATTGGGATGACCCCTAGTTATAACTGAGTAGCACTGGAGATATTTCCAAGATTGTATTCATATTTGAGGGCTCTTTCGAGAGTTTTGGGCTTTGCTACCCCACCCATATGGTCAATGCCTCCCACGACTATCTGCTTGAGCATTGATTATATTGAGGTGACCTTAGTTGCCTTACCTAGGTTATCGAGGGGGTACTTCGTAGAGGTTATTCTATAGGTGTCCCGGCCAGGTTGGGGTCGGACAACACAGTCACCATATGTGTTGAAGTTGAGGGCCACTATAATTGGTTACATACCTCCACTTGTAGTGTACGGGAGTTTTGAGCCTCTCCTAAGTGAGACATACCTGCTCCATTCGAGAGCTCACATATTCTCCCCTTGGTTTGCTTGTATTTTGGTTGTATATTTTCTTAGGAGTGTGCTCTTTGTGTGCTAGTTGACCTTTGGGGTCGCAGTTCCTTGAGTATATTTATGATCTATTGAGTTTGGTTGCTTTTATTTTCGGCATGCCTGGTATTCTATCACCCGTCCTTGGTCCTAGTACAGACCCTGGTGTCAGACTTGGGGGCATCACAACCCCTTACTGTGCTCAAAGATTTGGGAGTGGTCACATTCCTCCCTATACTCCATTTGTGGAAGATGTTAACTCACTTCTCTCAGTCTTTACATCGATGGTCACCCTCATGGGGGTGGTAGTGGATGCATGAACGGTGGGTCTACATGTTACTTCCCTTTTTATGTACCATCATTCACTGCATTGTTTCCTTTGGGTGCATTTGTCATGATCATTCCTCCCTATTCCCTATAGTATGGATTATTTATTGACTATTTTGGGTTGTTTTGGACTAATATGGTTGTCATGTAGGGTCTAGTTTTTGTACACTCTCTCCGAGGTTTTGACCCGTTCGTTCCTATCACATGTATTATGTTTGAACTGGCATATAGGTTAGGATATCACATCCGCTTGCACTTATGCATTTCCTTATGACCATTCCATCTTAACCTTAGGTACGAACCCATTCCATGGTATCATGGAACATTCATGCTGCTGTTAGAAGTGATATTATGTGAATGGTAGAGATTTCCTATACATGGGTGTCCTATTTAGCTCCCCATTGCATTTGGTACCCATGCTGTGAGTCCTCTATTAGGTCCGTGAGTCCTTTATATAGTATCACGATGACTTTGCACAAGAGACTCATACTCCTCTTGATCTTTTTGCTGGCCTGTTTCCTTAGGACTCCCTTATGTCAAGTTTTAATTTCATTATCATGAGCTTTTCCTGCCTCATTGAGCCTTATGTCAGATTCCCTAACTTTGAGTTTCAGCCATATAGCCCAATCTTATCTCATGTCTAGCCACATAGAGCCATTTTGTATATCCTCTGCAGCTTGATTCCCTATTTTTATCAGGAGGGGACTTTCCCCCGAGTTTCGCTATCCTACATGTGTTTCCTTGCATTGAGCATAGGTATGTTCCACTGCTTGGAACTAGTTTGTTTGTCCCATGACACTTGTCTCCTCCTAGTCTATAACTATGAAGCACTTTTATTCTTTTTCAAGCTTTTCAAAATATTTGAAAAATTCCAAAAAAATTAGAAAACCAAAAAGCCGAACAAGAAAAGATGTTATCTTTGGCAGTAGTCAAGTCATGTCGCCTTTGAATAGAGAACTATATATCACATCCATTGGTTGGGTTAATATTTTGACTTTAGGAGTTGTAGTCATTTCTCTGAGTTTATCTCCATCGACTGGTTAAGCTTCCAGTCCCTATGGAACCTCTGTCGATGCCTCCTGTGTCGCAGAGGTGTCCCAATTTTTTATATCAAGTTTATGCTACCTACATTCAGTCACCATTCACCTTTATGCTCTTTTTTGAAGGAAGTTGAAACCTGAGTCAGCCATTCCACAGTTATCATGACTTTGCATGTTGTCCATTCCCGATACGGTTACTGGTTTGTGCACATTATGATCGAGTCCTTCCACATTATATAGCTTTGCTGAGTACCTCGTGTTGGATGATAGGGGATGCCTTAATGCACTCCTTCCAATGGATTTCATCCCATTGACTTCAGATAATTTACTATGGGATAGGAATCTAGAGTCATTTTTGAGTGCCTTGAGACTTGCAGTCATCAATGGCAGGTTCTCTCGCCATCGACAATTTTTGGGAATACATCAATGTCCCCTGATCGATGGATTCTCTCAAGTGTTTGAACTCAACAAATTTATTCACACTTGTTGGTTTGCACTCTAGTACCTTGATTCCCATTTTCATTATTGATGGATGATCTCTCGTCTGTTAACGGTATACATCAATGACCGGTAATCAGAAGATGGACTACTATGTTCGAACTAGACACCTCTATTCACATAGGAGGACATGTACTCATAACGATTTGTGTAGAAGACCTTCCAGATTAGTGGCATCTCATATATGCTACCTCCTTGATCGTGCCAGTGTTCATGAGATTTCAGCTCTCGTGAATTGATTCCAGTATATGCCAGATATTTCCAGCCATTATGGATATCTTGATCAACTATATATCTTCAGCCTTCATGGAGATCATGATCCTTTGTATATCTTCATCATGGCAATTCTAAGCTATTTATATTGTACGTGGCGATGACCACACATGTCATATTTTGTATAATGCCTATTCATGGCCATTGTACTATTATGTATCCGGGACTGCTACATCTACTTGCAATTATGTGCAGAGTTTGATCATTGTATTGTACTAATTTGATGGCTAGTTCTTCCACTGGGTTCTTCATCACTCCACCTCTGGGATGGACTTATAATGTATTTCGGCCATCGTATGACCCCTCTGACCTCATACATTAGGGGGCATCTGTTATAGTTGATTTTACCACATATGGTGAATCACACTTTTATGGCTTTCCCTGTCCCTCTGTAGACTCCTTATATCCCATGGACCATTTTTGTACCTTTGATGTTTCCAATATCATCCCTAAAAACATGCAATAATTGCCATACGCGACTTTTAATCCCTTTATCATGTATATACGTCGATTTGATCCTTAAAAGCGCGTACATCGGGATGTGTGCAAAAATCCAAATGATTTTGGACTTTTCCTTTATGTGGATCCAAGTCACTTGTCTCTTGACCTTCCATATGCCTTGAGATCACTCAAATTCGACCTTGCATTACCTCATTGAAGAGCTATATAAGGAACCCTTTGGATACATTGAAAAGGGACGAATTGAAGAGCAAGAAAACTATAGTCCATTGTTGTCAGAGCTTATACTTGAGTCTCCATCCCTTTGTCCCTTGGAGCACTTTGTGTTCTTCCCAAGCTTTCCTTTCTCTTGTGAGCTAGCTATTGAGAGATGGAGGATTGAAGTGGTGGAGGCCCAAGTGGGGGACTCAGTTTCTCTGATTTGTAGACGTGCCGACAGAGGTTGTCACTATTGTAATCTCTATTTTATATCAATAGAAATATCTTTTCCTGTCCAATAATGTGTATTTAAATGAGTATTTGATCCATGGATTTTTTTAAATGCTTATATGTTATTGATTATATATGCTAGAGTAGGTCTAACACTATTATATATAGCATGCTTGTCTTGTTTGCTGAGTGTTTAGATAGCAATTTATCAATACAAGTTGGAGTTGGAAATCTCAACAGGGATCTACATCAACTATTGAGAATAAGGTACGAATCGAGATCCTTTAGTGTTAGATATTTGGTTTCTCTTGCATATAGGAAAGGATTGATTTCTGGAGTCAAGGTGTCTATTGTGGTACCCCAAGCCATAGGAATTTCTCTCCATAACAACTGCTTTTGGCATGAGATTATGAGATGCTCCTGAATCCAAAAGGAAATTATGTATCATTTGCTCATGAATAGTTAGAGTAATATAAAATGGAGGAGCTGCACTTGTAGAATTTTCAGTTTTTTCTGCCAAAGCTAATCCAATGAAAATTTTAGGATTTTCCTCTTGTAGATTTAATGTGTTGGAGGGTACTTGACTGTTTGCTGAACCAATCATTTTCAAGACTGAATTTTTATAAGAAGGATTCTTTATCAACTTAGTGAAAGGCATAGGGATCTTAATTTTGCACAATTTATTTTCAAGATTAAAATTTTGCATACCTTTGATCACCTCCTCAACTTCAATAATTTTCTTTTGTTTATCATGATTCTATTTTTTTCTAATACTGGATCAGACTGCTATTTAGAAGGCAAAATTACCTTATTCCTTGGATTTTGAATCACCTATTTTGGTCCTGATATTAAATTTAGGGCTTTCTTCGGATCAGTCTGATATATATTAGTAGTCACTTCAATATTCAAATCACTTTCTATTTCAAACACATCTGCATCATATTATTCTGAGTTTAAAAAATCCTCCTCAGTCACAAAACCTTCAATCAACTGTTCTCCAAAATAATTCATATCAAGATCTAGATCCTCAAAGAACTCTTCTTCTTCTATTTCTCTTTCATCAGTTACATTATTCTGAAGTGGTGGTGGCACCTTTTGATCCTTAGCTTCTCTGCTTTCTCGTTGTATATCATTGTTTCTTCTCTCTCTAGGAATGAAACAAGGTGCAAACTATCTTCTGAATTGATTTTGATTATTAGGGTTTCTGTCTCCCTCTTGAATAGGTTTATTTGAATTTTTCTCTAATTCCAACTTATTTAGTTTTGCTGTTAGGATTTTCACTAGCTTGGCCATCTCATCAATTTTACCTTCTACAGAGTGGGATGTTGAAACCACTGGAGCTACCTCTTTCTTACCCTTTCTATCATATACTTGTTGAGATGAGTTTCCCTTCAGTCTATTAGAAGCTAGTATATTAGACTCCACTTCTAATGCTGACTCCTGCATGTTAAGTAAAGTAACAGGTCTTATTTCTCTGAAGAGTAGGGAAAAATCATGATCAAAAGCATTAGCATAAGTGATTTTTGCAGAATTTTCAGAAGGTTTAATCTCTGCAGGAATTCTTCCATACATTTTATTGAACCTCTTTGAAAAATCAGCCATGGTTTCATCTTTCTTTCTTCTAAGAGCTCCAAAATCTGTAATGTAATATGTGTGATCCTTAGTATCACCCCATTGTCTCATGAAAATATCCTGAAGCTATTCTATTATAGTAATAGAGTTTGCTGGTAACTCTCTGAACCATTTTCTGACCTCTCCATCTAGACTCTGTATGAACATCCTCATCCACACATCCTTTGCCTCTATATTCTGATTATTAGCATAGCTAAGAAATGCATACCAATGCTCCTCAGCTGTAGTCTCACCTTGTCCATTAAACCTAGGTAATTATTTTTGGTAATATCCACCAAGAAGAGCATTTAAAGGTTGAGGAAAAGCTAGAGGTGCATACCTAGCTACCACCATTTGGCCCATCTGTTAGTTTTTCAACATTAAGCTAGCATTATGTTAGGATCTTGACTGAGAGAATAACAAGTACAGCAATCAAACACAAGAGACAATGAACACAGTGTTTTTTATTGGGGAAACCATAAATGGAGAAAACCCCACAACTTCCTCAGAGATAGAATTAGCACAAGATGTAAAACCCCAAAACAGTAAGATGCACTCCCGACAACAATAATCTTCTTCTTGTCTAGCCCCAGTGTCTTCTCCTTCCTCAACTATGTGCTAAACTTGAGTGTGTGAGTGATGTGTACTAAATAGAGACCCCAGCTCTCTATTTATACTAATCCTGACATGACTAAAACCATACTAGGGCCAACCTCTACTTGGAGAGTCTAATAACCCTAGTGCCCTGGAACTGTGAGAACTTTAACCCTTACACAATCGGAGGGTTACCCACTATGACTTGACATGACTTGGTTACATTATTGATTCTCCCGATCAGAACATCAGGGCATGACAACATGACTCAATTACATAATATATACATCCCGAAATAAACATCGGGTTACAATACATAAGATACATATATGAATACATTCCGAAGTTACAAATACATCAACACTCCCTCTTAACTAGGAAGGTATTCTTTTGACACAATTTTCAACACTGGTCTTCTTCTCTGTATCAACTGGATCATCTCGTCATCTACGTCTCGAGTCTTCTGAGTCTTCAAGTCATCTTTGTCTTCAAGTCATCTTCATTCTTTGAATCTGGATCATGTCTCGATCTGGATCATCATGGGACATCATCACTGGATCTGTATCATCTCTCTATCTGGATCAACATCACTGGATATAGATCATCACTCGATATGGATCATCATCACTGGACTAGATCTATATCATCACTCGATCTAGATCTGGATCTGGATCATCTCTCGATCTGGATCAACATCACTAGATCTTGATCATCACTCGATCTGGATCATCATCACTGGAATGGATCTGGATCATCACTCGATTTGGATGTGGATCTAGATCATCTCTTGATCTGGATCATCACTGCTGGATATGGATCATCATCTGGTCATCATCATGTGTGTACTATCTCGTCATAGGAAGTTCTATAGAGCTAGCCTTCTTTCATGCTGGTTGTAGGCCTAACCATCAGATAGGTCTTTGCCCAGCACTTACATCTGACCTACTCATCAGAAAGGCACGCCCAGCACTTACATCTGACCTACTCATCAAAAAGGCACACCTAGCACTCACATCTGATCATGTAGTAAACTACAATCACATCAGAAAGGCCTCGCACTCACATCTGTCATGGAAGGAACTGAATCCTCTCACCATGATAGAATGGCCTGCCCTTACATCTAACATGGAAGGAATTGAATCCTCTCACCATGAAAGAATGGCCTGCATTTACATCGGCCATGGAAGCAACTTAATCCTCTCACCATGATGGAATGACCCGCACTTACATCGGCCATGGAAGGAACTTAATTCTCTCGCCATGATGGAATGGCATGCACTCACATCTAACCTGGAAGGAACCAAATCCTCCACCCTCGTCAGAAAGGCCCCCATTCCTAGACTGAGCTACCTAGTAATTGACCAGGTGCCTCCACTCTCCCGAAGAGTGGCAGTTGTCCTTACATATGTCCTAATCGATAGAAGGGCCAACACTCATATCTGACATGGAAGGAACTGAATCCTCTCACCATGACAGAATGGCTCAGCCCTTACATCTGACCTGCTCGTCAGAATGTCTTTGGGACTCATCACTTTCCCTTAGAGGAAACCTCAATCTAGAGAACACCAAGCTTCTCCCTGAAGTACTTGAACTTTAGTCTAGCTAATGGCTTCGTCAACACATCAGCTATCTGTTCCTCCGTCGCAACATACTAGAGCTTCACTGCTCCTCTCTACACCATATCCTTGATATAGTGATACTTGATCTCGATGTGCTTCGACTTGTCATGGAACACTGGATTCTCTGACAACTTCACGCAACTATGGTTGTCAGAATGTATACAAGTAGCATCCATCTAGAGATCAAATAAATCAGACAGTAGCTTCCTCAGCCATACTGCCTCACAACTAGCTGAACAAGTTGCGACATACTCTGCTTCAGCTATACATAGTGCCACACAGGATTGCTTCCTGCTAAACCAAGAGATCACACCTGATCCCATATTGAAGCAACACCCTGAAGTGCTCTTCCTATCGATGGCACTGCCTGCCCAATCTGAATACCTTCCAGGTTAATCTTTTGATTTGCATCATACTTGAGCCCATAATCAATTTTACCCCTCAGGTACCTCAGAATATGCTTTGCAGCAATCAAGTGAACATTTCTTGGATATGTCAAGAACTGGCTCAAGGTGTTCATAGAAAAGCAAATGTCTGGTCTCATGTTTGTCAGGTACATCAATGATCCAATAATCTGACGATACATCGTAGCATCAACCGACTCTGAAGAAGCATCATTCAATAGCTTTAGGTTCGATGCCATAGGTGTGGCCATAGTCTTGCAGTCCATCATCCCAAACCTATTCAGGATCTCTACTACATACTTCCCTTGTCCAAGGAAGATTCCATCTGTACTCTGGCACACCTCCATACCTAGAAAGTAATGCATCATACCCAAGTTCTTCATCTCATAGTCAGCAACAAGCTTTCTCTTCGTATTAGTAATCAACCCATCCATACCTGTCACGAACAGATAATCTACATATAGTAGAAGCATCACTGGGTTGTCATCTTCAACCTTGTAGTAAAGGTTGGAATCTGCTTTACTCTTGGTAAAGCCCAAACTAGATAGAAAGCTATCAATTCTACTGTACCATATCCTGGGTGCCTATTTCAAACCGTATAGGGATTTCTTCAATATTCATACATGAGACTCTCTGTCATGTGTCACAAAACCGAGTGGCTGTTCTACATACACTTCCTCTTCCACTACACCATTCAAGAAGGTAGTCTTGACATCCATTTGGTGTATCTTCCATTTCATTACTACAGCCAGAGAAAGTACCGATCTGATGGAAGTGTATCTAGCTATAGGTGCAAAGGTCTCCTCATATTCTATTCCCTCTTTTTGAGAGAAACCTCGAGCTACAAATCTTGCCTTATACTTTTGAATGCTACCATTTGCAGCATGTTTGATCTTGTAGATCCATTTGGAAGTTACAACTGACTTCCCATCTAGTCTTGGGACAACATCCCAAACATCATTCTTCATGATCAATTGGCACTCTTCGATCATAGCATCCTTCCATTATTTCTGTTTTGCCGCTTCTTCATAACTGGAAGGTTCTTTATCAATGAAATCACATAGTAAATCTACATACCCAGAACATGATCTGGTCCTCTTTCTTTCTCTGTGATTCTCTTCTAGAGCCCCATATCTTTTCGCACCTTGGATAAGTTCTCATACCCAAGCAGGTTTCCTCTCATGAGGATTCTTCTCCAGAGGTGGATCTATAGGTATTTGTGGTTCTTCAAATTCTTGATCTTCTTCTCGAGTTTCTTCATTCATGGTTGTATCATGAATTCTGGGTGCTTCTGCTTCTTCAGGTTCTTCAGCAGGTCTCTTTCTAGATTTGTTGTAAGCTGTGTCTTCATCAAATGTCACATCCCTGCTGATGTCAATATTCTTATATCCTAGGAAATATATTCTGTAAGCCTTTGAGCTTTCAGAGTATCCCACAAATATACCCTTCTTTCCTGAAGGATCTAATTTAGTCCTCTTCTCTTTTGGAATGTGGATATACACAGGACAGCCAAATATTCTGAGATGGTTGACTTCTGGTTTCTTAAAGGAGAAGACTTCTTCAAGAGTCTTGTTCTTGAGTACTCTATGTGGAGTACGGTTCTGTACATATACCACTGTTCTGGCAACTTCTGCCCAAAGATGCATATGAAGGTTTTGATCATGAAGCATGGATTTTGTAGCTTCCATAATGGTTCTGTTCTTCCATTCCACAACCCCATTCTATTGTGGATTATAAGGAGTGGACAACTCCCTCTTAATCCCTGATTCTTTGCATATCTCTTTGAATTCATTTGAAGTGAATTCTCCGCCATTATCTGATCGAATGGTCTTGATCTTCTTTTCAGTATGGTTTTCGATCAAGGCTTTGAATTCTTTAAACTTGTTGAATACTTCGTCTTTGTTCTTCATGAAGTAAACCCATGTCTTCCTAGAAAAGTCATCAATAAAAGAAACATAATATGCACACCCACTTAGAGATTTTGATGACATAGGACCACATACATCAGAGTGGATGATTTCCAATATTCCTTTTGCTTTACTTTCACTACTTGGAAATGTCTTCTTTGTATTCTTTCATTTTGCACATCCTTTACAGACCCTATCATGTTTTGCTTGGATTTCTGGAAGACCTTCGACAGCTTTGCTTGCAATAGGTAGTGCTTTGTAATGCACATGTGCAATCCTTCTATGTCAAAGTTCACTTGGCTCTACTGTGTCATGGACCAAGGCTTGTTTTGGATGGCCCTTCAATTTGTATAATCCTCCTTCTTTTCTCCAATTACTACCGCATCATCGATAGTCTTTCCTTTTGGCCACATGATGACTTGACCATCTATGAATGCAACCCGCATTCCTTTTGCATATAATGTTGATATGGAGAGAAGGTTCTTATTGAGTCCTGGCACAAACAATACTTCTTTCATTGTTAGAGATTTTCCAGAGTCTAACTTATATGAAGATTCCCCACTACCTTTTATTGGATATTGGTAGTCATCTCCTAGCTTTACCTTGTGAGGTGATTTATGTTCTGATAGTCTTACAAAGGATTCCTTGAATCCACTCATATTTTTGGAAGCCCCACTATCTATAATCCAATCATCACTACCATGAGTAATGTTACCTATGAGAGCTGATATCAGAACATATTCATCCTCGCTTGAAGAATCTTCACTTTCATATCTGGATCTCTTTCTGGATGGTTCATCATCCTCTGCAGCATGAACATGATGTATTATTTTGTTTCTCTTCTTTACTATATTTTGTTTGTTAGGAAAATTCCTTGCATAGTGTCCTACTTCATCACAAGTATAGCATATGATCCTAGATACATCTCTTCTAGTATTATCTCTGTGAGAGTGCTTACCTCTAGAACCATGAGGTCTTCTTTTACTTGACTTGGAGTGAGACTTGGAATGTACTGTAAGAGATTGGTCTCCACTTCCCATCTTCTCTTCTCGAGCTTCTATCCGAGCTTCTTCTTGAGAGCACTCTTCCCATAGTCTGCTGAACTTGACTAACTTCTTCCTAGCACAGATTCCTTGGATGAAAGAATCCCATGACCTAGGAAGGCCATTCAATGTAGTCATTACAATCTCTGCATTTTTCACTTCTTCATCAACTACTTCTAGTTGCTCTTTGATTTTAGAAACTCTTGTGAAGTAAGAATGGATTGTTTCTGCATTCTGAATCTTCACATTCTTCAGTTGGTTTCTCAGGGTTATCTTCCGATTGATGTTCTTTCCTTAAAACAATTTGGTTAGGGCATCAAACATAGCTTTAGGTGTCTTGAGAGAGGACACCCGTGGGATAAGGTGATCCTTGATAGAATCAGAAATGATCCTCTTTTCCATAAACATCTTCTTCTTATGTAAGGCCTTTGCCTCATCTCCCTCTGGAACTGAAACCTCCTCATGGATGTAGGAGTCTAATTCATTTTCTTCCAGGACCAAGGAGATCCTATACTTCCAGGCTCAAAATTTTTCAGCTCCCTCAAGCTTTTCATCAAGATTGGTATGATGAGACATCTTTAAATGAGAACCTCAAATGGAAATACAAAATATTGTGGATCTTACCAGGTTCAAGATGTCAGATCTGAAACTTGAGCTGAAATCCTGCAGAGCTGGTTCAGGAGAAAATTAGGGTTTTGCTTTTCTGGAGTTTTGTCTTCCCAAATGCCTTGAAATTTGTCCCTAACTTTGATTTTGGGGGGGAGATCAATTCAGGCTTGGGCTCACTGAAAAATTCCTCTTTTGTGAAAATCCCTAATTTCCGACAGTAGTGACAGGACCAAAACTGAAAAACCTCAAAATTGGATTCTTCTTCGATAGAAATATGTGCCCTAAGGAGGAGAGTTGTTCCACCTTACTTTTGCTGAAAATATGTGAAGGAATATCCACAAAATAGGAATCACTAGTTCCCGTAGCTGCACAGTGTCTTCTTCTCAGGTTAGCTCTGATTCCATGTTAGCTTTTCAACATTAAGCTAGCATTATGTTAGGATCTTTACTGAGAGAATAACAAGTACAACAATAAAAAACAAGAGACAATGAACACAATGTTTTTGATCGGGGAAACCATAAATGGAGAAAACCCCGCAACTTCCTCAGAGATAGAATCAACACAAGATGTAAAACCCAAAAACAGTAAGATGCACTCCCGACAGCAGTAATCTTCTTCTTGTCTAGACCCAGTGTCTTCTCCTTCCTCAACTATGTGCTGCACTTGAGTGTGTGAGTGATGTGTACTAAATAGAGACCCCAACTCTTTATTTATACTAATCCCAACATGACTAAAACCATACTAGGGCTGACCTCTACTTGAAGATTCTAATAACCCTAGTGCCCTGGAACTGTGGGGACTTTAACCCTTACATAATCGGAGGATTACCCACTATGACTTGACATGACTTGTTTACATTTTTTATTCTCCCAATCGAAACATCAGGGCATGACAACATGACTCAATTACATAATAGATACATCCTGGAATAAACATCGGGTTACAATACATAAGATACATAGATGAATACATTCCGAAGTTACAAATACATCAACACCATCATGTCTAATGGTTGATTTTGGGCTGCCATCTTTAAATTGACTAGTTTATACGAAGGAAAAACCTGACTAGGACTTGCTTGAAAAGGTGTCTTGCCAACTTTGAGGTGAAATAAAGGGATTTTTCCAGGAGATAAGGTCTTTTCTTTTTTGAAAGATTGAGGATCAATAAAAACCTGAAAAATTACTAACATGGATTGTAGGTTTCAACCAGGATAAATCTTTTTCCTCTCCCTTAAGAACAGAAAAAGGTGATGATATCTCTGGTTGATCAGGGTTACATAGGGCTGGAGATGACTGAGACCTTTTGATTTTCCTAGCTATTTTCAAAATCTATTTTGGGTCTGAGACACCCAGTTGTAAAGGTGAACTAGGTCTACTTCTTGTTCCAACTCCTTTATTAGCCACTGTGAAATATTTGGTGAAAAGTAGTCTTTTAAAATTTGTTGGCTTAATTGCACCTCTCAAAACTAGTTAAATGATGAATAACCCAGGGAAAGCAGGATTTCAGCTTCATCCTCAGCAACGACGCCAAAGATGTTAGTGCCAGAAATCCTTCTCAGAATACAGAAGAACAAACCAACACAATCTCATAAAACACAATTAAATAAAATAGGTTTTTTAGGGTTTTGGTTGTACAGTTTGTAAACAAGAGGGTAGAAACTTCACAATGCTAACACAAATACTAAATCATGCACAATTTAAGGACTGAGATGCATAACATATAAAAAATAAACCCAATACAATAATCATAGCATTGAATTCCATCCATAGTTAACAAGCATTTCATAAATAATAACCTCAAACAAGAAATGAATATATCAACTCAATGATTAGACAAATAAAAAATGAAACCAACAAATAGGCTAAATAGGGCTTATAGTTGCATATATTTCATATTCATTCATTCAAAAATACATAAGAGTTTTTATACTTAGCTCATAAACCACAGCTTGATAGCCTCCCCTTGTAACAAAATTCGAACCCTTGGTCCTTTCTCAGCCTTACTTTTATCTTGTTTTCTTAAAGACAGTTACATAACTGAACAAACTACTTTTCAGTCCTACCACCGACTTGTTCAATAAGGCTTTAATTATACAAAAATAAAATAATTTTTTCACAAACTAACTAATAACCACTATTCTTAAAGCACTTTACAAGTCCTTCACTGCCTCTGCTAAAAGAGCAATTCCTTCTAAAGCTTAAGTCTTCCTTCTTGCTTTCTCGTGCTCTACTTCCAAATCTTCAACTCTTTTTGTCAACTCCCGATTCTGTTGTGTTAGCTCTTGAATAGTTTGTTTTAGTTCTGTAAATAGACTTTGAGTATGTGTTTTTATTTTTAAAGCCTCCTTAGAAACTGTAATCAATTCCTAATAGTGGCTATTTACCTCTTCTAGATCTTCTCTCAATATTCTGTTGGCACTCACTAATCCTTCCTTTGTCTCCTGCAGGTACTCAATCTAATATTTATACTGTTTGATATTCCTCTGCAAATTTTCATTTTCAGAATCAATACTCTTCCCTTCTGATACTAGATGCATTTCTTCTGGCATCCAAGGGATTTTCAACTTCTTAAAAATCTCCTCATCTTCTTCCATATGCTCAGTCATGGCCATAGGGATTTCTGAATAGTCTTTGGCTTCAATACTGCATTAGGTTGATTTCTCAGCAACCCTTCCTTTCTCTTCACAAGATCTTGATATAACTGAATGTTATTTCTTTAAATCATTTTGATGCTGGTCTAAAATTACCTTCTTTCGAACTTCCTCAAATATCTCTGAAATTTTGGTCTCAGTAAAAGTTGATTGATTTTCTGAAACCATTTGCTTTTAGCATTCATGTCCTTTTCATTTTGATCTTCATTGTCTTCTAACTCTTCCTAAGATGAAGAGTCTTCAATTACTGTAATCTTCTTTTTAGCTAGTTTAGGGTTTAACAGTTTCTTCATATTCAATCTAAGTTTTTTCTTAGGTCTAGTCTTGGGCCTCCAAGCTGTTCCAATTTCTCTTAACATGCTTAAAAATTTCCCTTGATGTTTGATAGAAGCTAGCTGAACAATTTTTCTTTTCATTCTTCATGACATTTCCTCCTCTTCAAACTGTTTCTGTATCTTTTGTTCGGTATGAACCCTAGCTTCATCAGACAATTCCTTTTCCTCATCTTTAGATTGCACTGTAATAGGAACTTGTTCTTGTTCTTTCACATTTTCCTTTACTTCTTGGTTTATTTCTTCATGAAAAGTAGCTTCTACAGGCTCTACATCTTTCACTTCTTCCTTTGAAATTTCGTTTTCCTCAATATTGATCTGTTGTTCAACTTCAACATTCTCATGTTCTTGAGTCATAGATTTCTCTGGTACATTATCTTCTTCAATCTTAACTGTGACTCTCTTTTTCAGCTTCTTGACCAAATTATGACCCTTATTTAACTATCTTTTCTAAGTTTGATCTTACTTCTCTGTTTGAAATCCTGACCAAAAATATTACAATGTTTTCTCCTTCTTTTGAAGTACAGTACTTATGACTAGTTTTATAAGCCCATGATGAAACACATATTGTTTAGTGTGATCTTGATGCTCCTTCACCCTGCTAGACATATTTTGTAAACTTTTAAAGAAAAAGAATGGAAGATTCATTTTTGCTTCATAGCTGAGATGCTGCAAAAACCTAAAATGATACTTAAAAACAAATGCAAATCTCCCTTCACAAGTGATATAACTTTGCAGGATTTTAATTGGTTCTATCCATTCTGTTTTAAATTTTTGAATATGTACTCCTTTACCCCAATCTGCTACAACATCTGTAAGTAAGTATTTCTATGCATCAAAGGTGAAAGGGAATTTTTTAAACCAGTATTCTCCTTCATCTAGGATCCCTGTAGCTTCTACTAACAATTCTCTGGTCAACTTAAACTTCAAAGTGTCAAAAGTAACAATATATTTATCCAAACACGGAGCAAATTTATAAGAGACTTATGTGTGATACCCATAAATTCTCTCAAAAAAGCTTAACCATCCTGCCTCTAAAAAAAATCTTGCATAATTTTGAAAAGTCTAAACCCAGGACATGTCTGAAGGTTCAACTCTATTGGTTTTACCACTTCTTTTCATTTTAAATGACTGTAAAATTGCTTCTTTCAGTAAAAAAAACTCTAACTCTTATTCAAATCTTGGAAATTTAACAGATAGTGCTATGTTGGAAACCAAACCCCAAAATTGGACTTTATCACTTAGACTGAGAAATATTTTAATTTTCTTGGGAAAGAAAAAATCGGCATTCAGTATCAATGAGGTTTATATACTAGCATTCTTCATTTAATTCCCTAATTGATCTTCTATTGATGAAAACCCAAATACAGGGAATATGAGAGCAATTCACATCCTACCTATTAGAATAGTGAATTTAGCTACTAGAATCATGTGCTTCTATCTGCTAGGTGTCCAACTTTATTCTTTAAACCTCCTCTGAACACCACGATAGTTTCAAACAGTCGTCCCTCAAAGCCCTAAATTTCAGACCTTCTTCAAAACTTGATTACAAACTGCTAACACTTCGCCACGAACTCATATGATCTTCATGCACTTCAGGAGATGCGTAATTCAAGGAGAATTTGCCTCATCACGGTTAATTATCATTATTCCACTACTCTGCACCAGACCACCGCAACTTACCCTAATGATGACTTGCTTGAAGCATTAACACCTGCCCTAATGATCATTCTGAACAAGAACACATATCAAATCCATTAACCAAGTATGAATGACCTCTCATTTGAGCGAATTCCAAAAATTTGAAGCAAAAATCATGATTTTCGAATAGCATGATTTTCTTGTAGTGCACGTGTGTAACTTTTTCAGGCTTTAGCTACAAGAAAACATGTTTCAATGATTTTCAAAAATAAAACTCATAACAATGGTTTAACTTTGGTTAAATGACATATATCAAGACGTTATGATATTTGTTTAAGACCTTTTAATTCATATAAACATTCTATAAGCCCCTTAACTATGAATTTTGATAAAATAAAACCAAAATTGGAAAAATAAAACTATGAAATATCTTAAATAAAAACATGAAAATTAAAGGAAAATATTTAAACTAACCTAGAAACCAAACTTTAAAAAAAATAAATGAACAAAACCAATCTCTAAAACATAAGCAAATGCATTAAAAATGAGAAGCAAAAAACAGGCTATAACAGGAATATCAACCTTCCACCAAATTGTAAGCACTATGTTCAACACTTAATCTCTCTACTGATCGACTGCCCCCGAGCTAGGATATGTATCCACTAAATAGGAACTAACCAGAATCAAAGTCACATCCATGGGAACACATACTAATTCTAAGACAACACACAATTGGGTTTATCAAGCATGTAGAGAGACAAGAAAGGATAATTAAAAGGAAATTACCTCAACCATAAAGCTATAGGCATCTCAATTGGATTCATCTAGCCTTGGCACCCACATTATATACCACACCTAACACAAGGAAGGTCCCATTCTCTTCTACACAGTCCCTCAGGCTCCCCTTGCCTCCAATTCTATTTAGGGTGGGCATAGAAAGGTCCAAGCTACTAAACCTTCAAATATTTATTTCCTTCACTAGTTTTATCAAGCAATTCCAACCTATGATCTCTCTCTGATTTCAATCCTCTTTTGAATTTTCTAATTGTTGCTTACACTAACTTCAATCATGAAATTCAATTTCCAGGATTCCAAATCTAGGGTTTCCCATGTATTCTTGGGTATTTAACAATCTCAAATTCAAACCATGGTTGACATATATGGATTCCCCATTGTATTTCATAGCCCTCATCAATTTATGGGCATCTTTTACACTCTAAAACATGGAATTTTTGTTGGTTATGATTTATGCTATTTTTCACTACTAGGAATGCATAGATTTCTAAAAATTTCCCTCTAATTGTTGAACAATGGAATGGGGATGAAGGGAAATGAATCCCCATGAATAAAAATGAATTTTGGATACAAACAATTGAGCCCATACTCATCCATGCGAATTTATAGGTTCAACCCATGCTCCAATAAATTCATGAGATGGTTTCTTAGTTCCCTCCTTCCAACAGAAATAAAGATCATTAAGGAAGTCCACTTGGGTATTTTCTTGCCATTTATTGCACATGGGTTCTCAATATGACACTTGGAAAGAAAGCATTTAATCATGCAAACCCCTCTCCTCTCCCTAGTGGATAGACATAGCCCCTCATTTTTAGTTGCTTCCATAGCCATGTCTTGGACTTTTATTTGCATTATAAATATTTACTTTGTTTTTACATTTTTCCATGGCTAACTGGCACATTTTCACCAATATAAAATACTTTCCTTTATAAATCAAGTATTCACCAATGAATCCTAGGCTTTGAGTTCCATACTAGGAATCATACATCGCATATTCACAATATTTGCATATCAATCTAATACATTCCAAGGGTCAAAATGTGGGTATTACAAATTATGTAAATTATGTAATTATTCTAGTATGGATTCCTAGTGTGGAGATCAAGGCTAAGACCTAACTGCTGAATGGCTAGGCATGTAATATGTAAATATTATTATTTGGACCCTATTATTGGCTTGCATGCTAAATCAAAATATATCAAAATATTATGTGCATAAATAATAAAATGGTCTAATATGGTTGTGTAAAGAGCACTAGAGAGGCTATGATTCCACCAGAGGAGAAGAGGAAAGGGGGTTTATGGGAGACTAAATATTTTTCTGCCAAATTTCATCCTTAAAACTCATCCAAATTCTTCCATGTTCCTTGAATAAGCAAATTATATCCTTTTTTACTATTTTCAATCATTGAATGCATCTGTGATGTTGGTGGGGAAAGTCACCTCATACGATTATTGAAGCATGGGGATCAATGCACTGTTGTGACAATTATGTCAGCTTCCAGAAGTCAGTTTGCAACTGTCAAGAGTAATTTATTCTATGGTTAGAAGCCATATGATTTGTATTTTTACCATTATATCACCCTTGGATTCCACCCCCATTCTCAAATTATTTCACACATCTACACCATGTAGATCTCCCCATTGTTGTTTATGACCAATTACCAAACTGTGTAACCCGCAAATTCAAATTTGAAGAAAGAGTTGCGGATTCGAAAGAAAAAATAGATGGTTGTAGGTGAGCACAAAGGTTGGGAATTCTAGGAACCATTACCCATTAAGTTTTGCTACTCATATATTATTGATAAGCCATGAATTGAGGCTACACGTGGTTCTCCAACAACATACACTAGATTGGCCTCCTTCTATGCACACACTAGTAGCACCCGATAAAATGGATCACCCAAGAGAATTTTGGTTCGGTGAAGGGGATGCCTAATCATAGAAGGGTGTTTTGAGGGGAAAGTATTGTGGGAGCCAATGCTATGAGAGATAAGTTAGATCCATGTAGAGATCTGTATGAGCATTTGGCTAAGTATAGAGAGAAGAATGAGTTATGGGATGAGAGAGAGAAGCATGTAGGTGTTTCCTTCACCTTGGTGGGATCATATCCTATCTTGAGGGTGGCCTCTCATAAAAAATAGTATATTCTAGATAGAGATCCTATGATTGGGTGGAAAATCATTGTTACATAGCTAGTTTCTTAGATCTGTGTTGTCTAAAGATAAGTATTATCTTGTATTTTATTATGCAATGTTTTTAATTGATGTTTATGATTATTATGCTTTCTACCTATGTGTGGATAGATTTTATTTCCATTATGTATTTTTATTTATGCATATGCACACATATTTCATATTTTATGAATTCATAATTTGGATATGGGGTGAAATTTGGAAAGTGAATTGGGTTAATGTCCCCTCCCATTGGTCGGATTGGGTGAAGGGGACATTACATAGTGGTATTAGAGATTATGGTCGCAATACCAAAGTTGTATGGGCTAGAAATCCACATTTATAGACATAAAATAGAACTAGATATATAAAAATCGAGCTTTATTAAGTGACATATAAGGGGCCATGAGTAATTTTGAATTAATTTCAAAAAATATCTCTTATTATTGAATTAAAACCTTACATAGTTGCAAAATTTGAAAATTTTGGAAAATTTTAGTTGGGCCCCACCGATGCCATGTGGATGGGTGATGTGGAGGATACATGTGGGAAAGAGGTATGATTTGGGGGATCCACATGGAAAAAAGGTATGATATGTAAAATCCACAACATACCCTTGCATAGGTGACCACATTTGATAGAGTATTAGGGTGGAGGAGATATGATCAATGGGTGATCAAGATCAAGATCAATCATTGACAATGCTTCAACATCATGAAGATACATGTAGGTTAATTTAATTAGCATGATCCTGAAATGAAAACAACTTTTATTATGGATTTCTACCCTACTACGTGCAAAATCACCTACCCTAGATCAACCAAATCATAGGGTAGAGTTCATGGTGTGAAGAATCTCTCAAATTGATCTTGTAACAATAAGTAGTAACAAAAATAACAATATTATTTTATTTTTATATATTTTATCTAACTAACAAAAAGAAATAACATGCATACCTTTCTGTAATGTGGGCCACTGCAACTATTTGAGGAAATAGTCTACTAGCTCCATAGTATGGTTCTCCAGTCATCTCCACTAATGGTTGTCAAATATGGGAAATGGATCCAAATGGGTAAGGATTAAGCTCAACATACACCATGGCAATGATATGGAAAAATATGTGAATAATGGTGAAAAGTAATGTCATGTAATTTTTTGGGGGAGACCTTCACAATGTATTTATAGGATGATCCAAGGTTTTTTGACCGATGGTATTTTATTATACATGGTATTTATCTATGGTTTTTGACCCATTCTCATTTTAGGTTTTTTTGGTCCTTTTTGGAGAGAGTGGGGATAAATCACAATAAATGTTAAGTTTTCTTAAATTGATTATATGATATCTTAAAAATATTTTACTAGTAGGATCACTGAAAGAACAACAATAATAGATACACAAGAACACAAATAATTTCCTTGGGGAAACCACAAGGGAGAAAACCCCACAAAACTTCCTCACTATGGAACTCAACAAGAGCAGTGTAAAACCCATACAATTGCTTCTCTCCTCTTTTTGGTGCACTTGTTATTCTCTCTCTTGTACACTTGTAGTGAGTGTGTGCAAATGAATGGGAGTGCCTCCCTATTTATATTCTTCACTTGACTTGACCTAGAACCTAACAGGGCTGACTTGTCTAACTGGCAGGGCTGTCTTATCTAGCAAGACACCAAAATAAACAGTTATTATAATGGAACTTGGGTACTATTGACCTGACTTACATCCATAGGGTTACAATGATTCTTTCAATGACTCTTACATGACCAAACTCATCTCTTGATGGAGGAATACAATCAATAAATCTGGAATATCTTCCGAAGTTACAATACTTTAACACTCCCTCTTAACTAGGAAAGTATTCAACCAAAGTAGAAACTCCTACCATAACTGTACATCTGACTGGTGAGTCTCTATATGTCATAGGAAGTTTTGAAACATCATCATACATATTCATCATCGATCTCAGCTGGATCATCTTCTGCAATCTCGGTATGTAGATATTGAATCATCTTCTATACATGTTAAATCATATTCCATCACTTTAGTATATGGATACTAAACCATCTTCTACATCATCAGTGTGTGGATAATAAATCATCATTTGAGTATACTGGATCATCTTCTACAACATCAGTATGTAAATATTGAATCATCTTCTATCACATCAGTATTTGAATACTGAATCATCTTCTTCCATATCAGTATGTGAATATTGAATCATCTTCTGCCACATCAGTATGTGAATACTGAATCATCTTCTGCCACAACAATACGTAAATATTGAATGATCTTCTACCACATCATTATGTGAATACTAAATAATCTTCTACAACATCAGTATAGATACTGAAACATCATCTACAACATCATTATATAGATACTGAAACATCATCTACAACATCATTATATAGATACTGAAACATCAACAACAACCTCATTAGCATGTTAGTGCTAAAAAAAATCATCAGTAAATTCTAGATCATCATATACATCATCAACATATAGATGTTGGAACGTCATCATAATCAACAACATAAAAATGTTGAAACAATCATCATCATCAGTATATAAATAATGAAACAAACTCATCAACAATCATCCCAATAATCATCGGTATGAGAATACCGAACCTGCTACATCAGTATAGGAATACTGAAACTATCTCATCAATCATCTCAACAATCATCAGTATAAAAATGCTCAAACTATCTCAGCAATCATCCCAACAATCATCAGTATATCAATACTAAAACTATCTCAGCAATCATCTCACCAATCATCAGTATAAAAAAGCTAAAATAACTTCTTGTCCATTAACTATCTCGGAGAAGTATCACTGTGAGTTCTCCAGTAGATCCATATGAGAATTTTTTCTAACTAGATAACCCTTTCGAGTCAAAAATCCTATTCATACAGATGTATATTCCTAGGGACCTATGAGTCTTGTCCTGGATTACAAACCCACTTCAATTAAACTAATCTATCCATACATACTAATCCCCCTAGGATCAACAGCCATTATCTGACTTGCTAACCCTTTCAGGCCAACAATCCTAGCCATACTTATCCTACTCTAGACTGAGCTACCACAACTGCATCCTTCTACCATCTATTTTCACTCCCTGTTTCAAGAGAGGTCCTTTTAGACTACACCAAGATTGTCTCAAAATTATTCAAACTTTACATGAGAAAGAGGCTCAGTCAACACATTTTCCACTTGTTCCTCTATAGGAACATACTTGAGCTTTACAACTCCCTTCTGAACCATATCCCGTATTAAATGATATCTAACTTCGACATGATTTTTCTTGTCATGAAACACCGGGTTTTATGTAATCTTGATACAACTCTGATTATCAAAAATGATATCAGTAACATCTATCTCTACATCAAATTATCTTGCTAACATCTTGTGAAGTCATATTGCTTTGCTACAAGTTGAACATGCTGCAATGTATTCATATTCTATTGTGCAAAGATAAATATTGGTCTTCTTTCTACTAAACCAAGATATCATACCTAATCCCAGACTAAAGCAACATCCTGAAGTTCTCTTTATATATTTGGCACATCGTTCCCAATCTGAATATGTAAATCCATGTACCATGATCTCTCCATTTGATTCATATCTGAGACCATAATCTAAAGTCCCCTTTAAATACCGCATCACATGTTTTTCTCCAATTAGGTGAATATGTTTGGGATTCACCATATACTAACTTAGGGTGTTTACAACAAAAGATATATCTAGTCTAGTATTGGTTAAGTACATCAGAGAAACAATAATATGTATGTATAAGGTGGCATCAACTACTTCCAAGGTATCATCATTAAATAACTTCAAATTTGTTGTCATCGGAGTAGTCATAGCCTTGCAATCTATCATTCCAAATATCTTTAGTATTTCTACTACATATTTTCCTTGGTTTAGGAAAATCTCATCTGGATACTGCCATACTTCAAGACCTATAAATAATGCATCATTCCAAGTTCTTTCATTTCAAATTTTGCAGCAAGATTCTTCTTACATTTGTTGATGGGATTATCTTCACCTGTTAAGAATAGATCGGTAGTAATATCATAATTCCATCACCCTCAACTTTATTGTAGAGGTTGGAGTCTACTTTACTTTTGGTAAATCCTAAGCTCATTAGGAATCCACCAATTCTGCCATACCATGCTTTGGTTTCTTTATTTAACCCATACAATTCCTTCTTTATTCTACATACATGAGTTTCCAAATCATTAGTATCAAACCCTTGTGATTGTTCGATATACTCTTCTCCTTATATCAATCCATTTAGAAATATTGTCTTTGCATCCATCTATTGTATCTTAAACTTCATAGTGGATGCCAAGACAAGGATGGTTCTAATTGAGGTGTACCTAGCCACTGGTGCAAATGTATCCTCATAGTCGATTCCTTCCTTCTGGAAGAACTCATGAGCTACAAATTTTTCCTTGTACTTGTCTATACTACCATATGTTGAGTGCTTATATTTGAAGATCCATTTTGAGGATACCACTGACTTGTATTTTGGTCTTGGTACTATTTCCCATACAAAATTATTTATAATGGATTGGTATTCCTTGACCATTTCATCAACCCACTCCTATTTTATTTCTTCTTCAAAACATGTTGGTTCTTTATCAACGAGATCACACATCAAAGCTACATAACTAGGGTATGGATTTGGCTTCTTCCTTTCTCTTATGGTTCCTTCTGTGGCACCATGTCTTTTTTCTTCTTCGATTGCTTCAAAAGCCCAAGAAGGTTTTCTCTTTTGTGAGATCATTTCACTAGGAAATTATTCAAGTCTCTAAGGTTTTTTCATATCATGATCCTTAGGAATCTGATCTTGTTCTTCATTCCTAACTGGTTTAGGACTTTCTGCAGCTCTAGTAGTTTTATGCTCCTCTTCACCTTCCTTATATTTCTCTGATTTTATGAAGGTTGTATATTCATCAAAGGTAACATATCTACTTAACTCAATTTGATGATATCCTTGGATATAGATACGAAAATATTTTTATTTCTCACTCCATCCTATAAAAAATCCCTTCTTTCTTGAAGGATCTAACTTCGATATTTTCTCCTTGGAAATGTGTATGTATACTGGACAACCAAATATCTTTAGTTGACTTACTTCAGGATTTTCTTCGGTAAACATCTCTTCTGGAGTCTTGTTCCCAAGGGCACTATGAGAAATTCTATTTTGTATGTATATTGTTGTTATGGTTGTTTCTTCCCATAGGTACATTAGTATATATTGATCATGTATCATAGCTTTCATAGCTTCCATGATAGATCTATTATTTCTTTCTACCAAAGTATTTTCTTGTGGATTATAGGGAATGGTGAGCTCCCTCTTAATCCCAGCTTGTTTGTAGTATTCATTTAATTCACTTGATGTGAACTATCCTCCATTATCTTATCTCAATATATTGATCTTCTTTTTAGAGAGTTTTTCTACCAGGGCCTAAAAATATTTAAATATTTTAAACACTTCATCCTTATTTTTCAAGAATTATATCCAAGTTTTGCAGGAATAATCATCAATAAAGGAATCATAGTAAACATACCCGCTTAATGAGGTGGTTTGTATTGACCTGCATATATCGGAGTGGATAATATCTAAGATCCCTTTTTCTTTGATGTCTCTATTTGGATAAGGGTTCTTAGTATTGTTTCCTTGTGTGCATCCCTTTCACACTCCATGATCTATTAGAATATTAGGTAAAAAAGTCACAACCTTGCTCACAATTGGAAATGATTTGTAGTGTATATGATCAATCCTTCTGTGCCATAGATCACATGGTATTATGATAGTAGTCATTAATGTTGAATCTACATGTCCCTTTAATCAATAGATCCCTCCTTCTTCAACTCCAATTACTACTGCATCATTTATGGTTTTTCCTTTTGACCACATGAGAACTTCTCCATCCACAAAATCAACTTTGAATCCTTTCTTATCTAAGGACAAGATAGAAAGAAGGTTCTTCTTTAGTCTTAGGACATACAGGACATATTTCATCTTCATGGACTTCAAATAGTCCAACTTATAGGATGCTTCTCTAATTCATTTGGTGAGGTATCGGGAAGAATATCCAAGCATTACCTTGTACAAGAGATAAGAGTGAGTCATTGTAACCTTTCAAGTGCTTGGAAGCACCATTATCTTCTAGCTAGGTGTCATTCCTTGGTGAGACTAAACCTGTGAGTGCAGAGGTCAAGACCTATTCTTTAATGGAGTATTCATCCTTCTTAGCTTTCTATTCATCTTCTTGATCACTGTCTTCAGCAACATGGGCCTGAAAACTTTTCATCTTTTTGACTCTTTCTTCTTTCATGGGACAATTGATAGCAATGTGTCCCATCTTGTGACAAGGGAAGCATTCATAATTTTAGAATTATTTCTTGGAATTCTTAAACCCTTGAGTATTTCTAGGAGGATGTTCATGACTCTTTCTCTTGTTCTTTCCTTTGGTATGAACTGTCAAGGCTTGATCCTCATTTTCATTTATATTTTCTTCTCTGGATGCTATCTTTCTTCTTCTTAAACACATTCTTCCCATAACTATCGGAACTTGTTCAGTTTCCTTCTTGAATAGATTCCTCGGATAAAGGATTCCCAATATCTTGGAAGACCATTCGAGGTGGTCATTACAACTTCTGGTTCTTCAACCATGTCACCAATAGCTTCCAAATGTTCCTTGATTTGAGCTACTCATGTAAATTAGGATTGCATGCTCTCTCACTTTTGAGCCCTTACACTTTTCCTCACGGTCATCTTTCTATTGATGTTTTTTCTTTCAATTAGGTCGGATAGAGCATCAAACATTTCTTTAGGTGTCTCCCTTGTGGATACTTGAGGGATCAAGTTATATTTGATGGAGTTGGCTATGATCCTTTTAGCATTGATCATATCCTTCTTATATTTGGACATGGCTTCAACTTCTTTAGGTTCTGGAACTTCTTCCTTTATAAATATTTCTAGATCATTTTCCTCTAGGATGAGTACGAGCTGATACTTACATGATCTGTAGTTTTCATCACATTCAAGATTCTCATCTAGCTTGGTATTGTTTGTCATCATAAAAGAATGAGAACTTCAAATGGAATAAGAAGGAGTAGTACTTACTTGATGAATACAACTTCTGGGTGACCTAAGGTTTGATGTAGAAACCCTATTTTTTCAGTCGGGATCACTGATAGGGCTGAGTGATGGAAAATATGTGCATTCCCAGGGTGAGATATACTATACCTTGATTTTATGAGAGTGATTATGGAGTCTCAAGAAAAATGAAGCCCTAGTTTGTCCTGAGAGCATAATTTGGTACAAAACTAAAACTTCATGGAATCTAGTTCTGTTTTCACAGAAATATGTGCCCTTTAGGGCCGAGTTGAGTGAGCCATATTTTATGGTTTATACATCAAGGGATTTGTTTGGAGTAAGAAACCATTTTTTTCTAGTGTTTCCTTTTAGGATGGCTCTGATTCCATGTTATTTTTTCTTAAATTGCTTAGATGATATCTGAAAACAATTTTACTAGTAGGATCATTGAAAGAACAACAAGCATAGAAACACAAGAACACAAATATTTTCCTTGGGGAAACCACAAGGGAGAAAACCCCGCAAAACTTCCTCAATATATAACTAAACCAGAACAGTGTAAAACCCAAACAACTGCTCCTCTCCTCTTTCTAGTGCACTTGTTCTTCTCTATCTTGCAAACTTGCTTGAGTGACTGTGTGCAAATGAAGGGGGGTGCCTCCATATTTATATTCTTCACTTGAATTGACCTAGAACCTAACAAGGCCAACTTGTCTAACTGACAGGGCCAACTTGTCTATCAAGACACCAAAAATAACATTTATTATAATGACACTTGGGTACTATTGACCCAACTTACATATGGAGGTTTACGATGATTCTTTCAATGAATCTTACATGACCAAACCCATATCCTAATGGAGGAATACAATTAATACATATGGAATATTTTCTGAAGTTACAATACTTTAACAATAATGCTCTGCTTCCTTGTATTTATGGGGGAAGGAATAATAATTTTTTGGGCCATATTTGGTGGAATTTTAGTTGTGAATGTCAAAATGGAGGAAATAATGGTGGGATAATGATGTATAATTATGGTTTGGATCATAGAGAGCTAGGTGAGAAATTTTTGGTGTTAAGAAATTGCCCCCTAATGTCTGAGGGAAGGATCTCATCGTATGGCCAATAGACATCATAGGATCAAGGGAGAAATGGTGACAATGGTGGAGATACTGGAGAGGACCGCATAGGAGTGGAGTCTCCTCATTCGAACTGTAGTGGATTTTGGTTTGTATTTCTTCTAAAAAATGGACGAGTTACATATAATCTCAGACATGTATATGGATGAGGCAGGAATATCCATGCTCGTAACAATGTCTCAATATAAAAATGGGGATCAAGGCTCAAACAATGGGGTTCCATCAATACATATATATAACTAGTAGTACATAATGGTGGCCTCAATGGGAGGTTGAATACAAATATTGATCTGAAGAACTGGTACATGGGAAAAATGGAATTCTCATGGAATGCAATATCATGACAACTGATGCTCTATTTAATATGGAGGTTTACATAAATGTGATGCTCAATGACTGAGAGTCAAAATATGTTAGGTACAATAAGCGGCATCAAGTACTATAGATACATGGAAGCATGACACTGAGGGGCTGCTAAACATGGTCACCAACATAACCCAGAAATTACAAGGGACATGAAACTGTATGGGTCCCAGAATAGACTGACAAATGTGATAGAGTCGGGTGACAACTAGGGTCTTTGACCAAATAATGAAGGAACCAATACCCCATATGAATCTCAATTATGTGATGATGGATTTGAGGTCGAGCACGTGAGACACAACCAACCCAAACAACACTAAGGACTCCTTTCAAGCGGTCCAAGGAACTCATTAATGAGGTTGATGAAACCATGATACATGGACCTCTAGGTCTATCCTCTGGAATAGATGTGTTGACATTGATAGAGGGAGACCTAGAAATACCAAGGAAATGAGATCTCCTTTATAGAAGTGCGAGGGGGACAACCAGATATATGGAATAATACTGGGATTGAGGCACTGAACGAGGAACAGGGGAAGGTGAGTACGAGGGAATCAAACTTCCTTTGTTCAAAGTATGATGGAAGGGATGGGCTGCCAGCAGATGATATTGACTCTATTAACTTTTCATATGCTTAGCTAAGAAATTGGTACTTCATTTCATTTTCATAACAAAAGCATATAAATAGGATCACTGAAAGATAGACAAGCACAACCATACAAAAGGAACACAAAGATTTATCCTGGGAAAACCATAAAGGGAAAAATCCAGCAAAATATTCCTCAATATAGATGCCCCAAAAAGATAAAAGATAAAAGATAAAACCAGCAAGAGATCAAAGCCTGATCCTCCTCCTTCTCCAGCTACTTCTCTTCTCCACTAATGCACTACACAAGTGAGAGAGTGTGTCTCAAATGAGGAGAGCTACACCTCTATTTATATTCATCCGTTCACTTTAATTAACTCATCCGACATGTAGGCTTGAGTTAATCATGTAGGCTTGAGTTACACATGTAGGCTCAAGTAACCATACTGGGGTGCTAATGACCCACCTTTACAATTAGAGGGGACAACCTCATGACTCTTATTAGTTATTCCGATTAGAAGCATCAAGGTACAAGATAATACAAGTGGTTCTCCCAGTAGGACCATCAGGGACCACAAAAGATACATATAAAATATTCTTTGAAGTTACAATATTTCAACACTCCCCCTTAACGAGAAGGGTATTCTACAACAACATCAACAATAACAATAGTAGGAGAGAGATAGAGGACATCATCAACATCATCAGGGTAATACATCTATAAATCATTGGAAGATTTTCAACATTATGTAGTCTTCATCTTCAATATTCAGTCTTCATCATCATTAATACTTTGACTGCTTCGATCAACAACATCTTTAGCACTTTGACCTTTCGATCAGCAACATCATCTTCAGCACTTTGACCTTTCGATCAGCAACATCATCTTCAGCTTTTTTACCTTTCGATCAATAACATCATCTTCAGTGCTTTGACCTTTTGATCAGCAACATCATCTTCAGCACTTTGACCTTTCAATCAGCAATATCATCTTCAACACTTTGACCTTTCGATCAGCAACATCATCTTCAACACTTTCGATCAGCAACAACATCATCATCATACTCTGATATTTTGCTCAGAAACATCATCATGAAAATATCATCATCACCAAAACATCATTATCATCAAAACATCAACATCATCAAAACATCAGCATCATCATCATCAAAACATCAACATGATCCTTCCTTTCGAAATTACGGGATCAACATGTCTGTGGTACTTAGACGATCCTTCCTGTCTGAATTACGACATTTAGGTCTTTACGGAGTTACTAACGATCCTTCCTTTCAGAATTACGGGATCAACACATCTATGGATCTCAGACGATCCTTCCTTTCGGAATTACGGGATCAAGTCTTTATGGAGCTACTAATGATCCTTCCTTTTGGAATTATGGGATTTAGGTCTTTACGGAGTTGCTAACGATCCTTCCTTTCAGAATTACGGGATCAAGTCTTTACGGAGCTACTAATGATCCTTCCTTTTGGAATTATGGGATTTAGGTCTTTACGGAGTTGCTAATGATCCTTCCTTTCGGAATTACGGGATCAACACATTTGTGGAACTCAAACAATCCTTCCTATTGGAATTACGGGATCAACACATTTGTGGAACTCAAACAATCCTTCCTATTGGAATTACGGGATCAACACATCTGTGGAACTCAGACAATCCTTCCTGTTGGAACTACGGGATCAATTCTTTACGGATCTACCAACGATCCTTCCTTTCGGAATTACGGGATTTAGGTCTTTACGGAGTTACTAACGATCCTTCCTTTTGGAATTACAGGATCAACACATCTGTGGAACTCAGACAATCCTTCCTATTGGAATTATGGGATCAAGTCAATGATCCTTCCTTTCGGAATTACGAGATTTAGGTCTTTACGGAGTTACTAATGATCCTTCCTTTTGGAATTACGGGATCAACACATATGTGGAACTTGGATAATCCTTCCTCTAGGAATTACAGGATAACCACACGTTCTCGAGTACCGAAGTCACCCGATCCATTCTGAACCGAAGTTCAAGGATGATACAATCCTACCACATTCACAGGGACCAAGATCTCCGGATACATTTTGAACCGAGCTTCATGGATGATGCAATCCTACCACTTTCACAGGGGCCAATACCTCCATATACATTTTGAATCGAGGTTCAGGGATGATGCAATCCACCACTTTCACGGGGGCTGAGACCTCTGGATACATTTTGAACCGAGGTTTATGGATGATGCAATCCACCACTTTCATGGGGGCTAAGACCTCCGGATACATTTTGAATCGAGGTTCAGGGATGATGCAATCCACCACTTTCATGGGGGCCAAGACCTCTGGATACATTTTGAAACGAAGTTCAAGGATGATGCAATCCCACCACATTCATGGGGGCCGAGACCTCCAAATACATTTTGAACCGAATTTCAAGGATGATGCAATCCCACCACATTCACGAATACCGAATTCACCGAATCTATTTTGGACAGATGTCCCAGGATGATACAATCCCTCTTCATTCTCGAGGACCGAGGTCACCGGATCATTTTTGGATAGATGTCCCAGGATGATACAATCCCTCTTCATTCTTGAGGACCGAGGTTACCGGATCACTTTAGGGCAGATTCCCAGGGATGATACAATCCCACTGCAACATCACTACTCCCCCTCTCGAGGAAGGTTCTTCCAAACCTCACTAAGCTTGTCTCGAAAGTGTTCAAACTTTACTCGAGACAGAGGCTTTGTTAGCACATCAGAAACCAAACCATCATCATCTACATCTTCAGTATGTGAATACTGAACTATCACCATCTGTATCTCCAGTCTGTGAATACTGAAATCATCATCATCTATATCTTCAGTATAGAAATACTGAAAGCATCATCATCTCTATATTCAATATAGAAATACGGAATCACCATGATCTGCATCTACAGTATGTAAATACTGAAACATCATCTATATCTTCAGTATGGGAAAACTTAAACATCATCATCTACATCTTATCTTGTATGTGGAAATACCATATTTCTATGTGTTACGACGGAACACAGGGTTCTCTTTCATCACAACTCTGGTTATCACATAGAATCATTGTAGTATCCATCTCCAATTCAAAGAGACCTGATATCATCTTCCGAAGCCATATGGCTTCACAACTTAGCAGAGCAATCTGCTATGTATCTTGCTTCAGCCATGCTACGAGAAACATTGGATTGTTTCCTTCTAAACCATGAACTCATAGTAGACCCCAAACAAAAGCATCTACCTAATGTGCTTTTCCTGTCTGAGATACTTCCATCCCAATCTGCATTTGTGTAGCCATACAATCTATGCTCATGGATACCATCATAATATAAACCAAATTCTATAGTCCCTTTCAGATATCTCATCACATGTTTTGCAGTTACTAGGTGAACCAGTCTTGGTTGAACAAGATATTGACTTAAGGTGTTCACAGCAAAGCAAATGTCTAGTCTGGTATTTGTTAAGTACATCAATGACCCAATGATCTGTCTGTAATGAGTCATATCCACTAACTCTGATGAGTCATCAGCTAACAGCTTCAGGTTGGAGTCCATGGGTGTGGCCATGACTTTGCATTCCAAAATATTGAATCTCTTCAATATCTCTACCGCATACTTTCCTTGGTTGAGAAAGATTTCTTCTGAACTTTTCTATACTTCCAGACCTAGGAAATAATGCATTAACCCAAGGTCTTTCATCTCAAATTCTTCTGCTAGTTTATTCTTGCTTTCCATGACCTATTTCTCATTTCCTGTCAAGGATAAGTCATCCACATATAATAACAGGATGACAAGTTCATCTTCTACAACCTTGAGATAAAGGTTAGGATCAGCTTTACTTTTGGTAAATCCCATGCTCAACAAGAAACCATCTATTCTTTCATACCAAGCTCGAGGAGCTTGTTTAAGACCATATAATGCCTTCTTCAACTTGCATACATGAGTATGTCTATCTTCAACTTCAAATCCTTATGGCTGTTCTATGTATACTTCTTCTTTGATCACACCATTTAGAAAAGCTGTTTTCACATCCATCTGGTGTAAGTCCCACTTCATCATGGATGCAAGTGCTATGGTAGCTCTAATTGAAGTATACCGTGCTACTGGGGCAAATGTCTCTTCATAATAAATTCCCTCTTTCTGAGAGAAACCTCTGGCCACAAATATTTCTTTATACTTCTCAATACTTTCGTCAACTGCATGCTTTATTTTGCATATCCATTTGGAGGATACTATACTCTTTCCTTCTAGTTTGGGAACTGTATCCCAAACATCATTCTAGATTCTTTCATCATAACATCTTCCATGAGTTCGTCTTGTCAGGTCATCAACATATCCTAGTCTTCTGCATTCAACCTTGAAGGTTGGAACCCTCTTTACTCTTGGTAAAGTCTCGATCCAGCAGGAAGTTGTCCATCATGTTGTACCATGTCGAACTTAGATATCTTCTGTAGTCACTCCCCCTGAAGTGGAGTATCATCTTCCCTATTCATTCTTTACAGGTGGCTCTATGATTGATATATACTTGTCAATTGAATACTTATCTTTTGTTTGTTTTGTGGGTAGAATCCTTCTTGATCATTCTCCTTCATAATCTTCTTCATTCATGAAATCATCATTTCTTATTCAAATGATAAGATGGATAAGAGGTTCGTCAAGAATTGAGTTCTTCATATTCCTCATCGCTTGAGGGATCTTCTTTGAATGGTGAGAGCTTGATCTTCAATTTTCCCCCATCTTTCTTCTTTTCTTCTTATGAGACGAGCTTCTTCTTCTTCTCAAAGTCAACTGAAATTAATCACTTCCTTCTAGCACACATTCCTCGCATGAATGAATCCCATGATCATGGGAGGCCATTCAAGGTGGCTATCACCACTTCTACATTCTCTGCTTCTTCTTCTACCGCTTCAAGATGTTATGCATTCTGGATCTTCACATTCTTCAACTATTTTCTCAAATCCATATTCTTAAATTCAAATAGCTTGATCAAGGAATCAAACATATTCGGTGCCTTTAGGAAAGACACTTGTGGTACAAGTTGATCAGTGATTGAATCAACAGTGATCTTCTTGGCCTTGATCAAGTTCTTCTTGTGTAAGGCTTTGAGGCTCATCTCCC
>LPNX010059739.1:289743-397670 GCA_001517045.1 Pseudotsuga menziesii
TCTTTGATGTTAATACTCCTATGTGTCTGCAATTTCTCAAAGAGGTACCCTCGCATGTCCCTGATCCAACCCGATAGGTTTCATCAGAATTGGATTCACCAATTGGGATTTATGATCATTTTCCTAAGGTGACCTATTACAAGACTGTTCAGAACAGTGAAGTTGTACGACATGCCACGTGTCACTGGTTCATCTTCAGGATCTGAAATTTGGACCACAGAAATTAAAATCCGTACTATTTCTGGAAAATCTTTAGGAATTCCATTTGGACCTATGTATCCCAATCTATAGCAATTTTCCCTAGGTGTCCTGTTTAGGGCTGAATTGTAGAAGAGGCTGGAACCCTAACTTGGAGGGATCATATATCCTAGAATATAGAGAATCAGAGGCTAAATTCTGGACACAGTGTTCATCAAGATTATATATTAGGTATCTATAATTTTAAGCTCCCAAAACTTCTCCAATTTTGGGATATAGTGAATATACCAAAACTTAGTAGTTTTAGTATTTAGGGTTTTTCTAGCTCCGGGTCAAACTAGGGTTTGACTTTCCTGGAGTTTCACCCAACCAAAAATATTGATCCAGGTCTCTAAAATTTGATTTTTATTAGGAGATAAATCCTATGTTGGGCTCACTCAAAAATTCTTCTTCGGCAAGAATCCCTAATTTCCCGCACCGAAAACTAAAAATGCTTAGAATCGAATTCCGCTTCGACAGAAATATGCGCCCTTCAATGGAGAGTCAGCCTAGCCTTCTTTTGCTGATCGATTGTGGAGAGAGAACCAAAAATTAAGAATCCCTATATTCTATAGCTGCACAATGTCTTCTTTTTAGGGTGACTCTGATACCATGTTAAATTTTCATATGCTTAGCTAAGACATCAGTACTTCATTTCATTTTCATAACAAAAGCATATAAACAGGATCACTGAAAGATAGACAAGCAAAACCATACAAAAGGAACACAAATATTTATCCTGGGAAAACCCTAAATGGAAAAACCCAGCAAAATATTCCTCAATATAGATGCCCCAAAAAGATAAAAGATAAAAGATAAAAGATAAAACCAGCAAGGAGATCAAAACCTGATCCTCCTCCTTCTCCAGCTACTTCTCTTCTCCACTAATGCGCTACACAAGTGAGAGTGTGTGTCTCAAATGAGGATAGCTACACCTCTATTTATATTCATCCGTTCACTTTAATTAACTGATCCGACATGTAGGATTGAGTTAATCATGTCAGCTCGAGTTACACATGTAGGCTCAAGTAACCACACTGGGGTGCTAATGACCCACCTTTACTATTAGAGGGGACAACCTCATGACTCTTATTAGTTCTTCCGATTAGAAGCATTGGGGTACAAGATAATACAAGTGGTTCTCCCGGTAGGACCATTGGGGACCACAAAAGATACATATAGAATATTCTTCAAAGTTACAATATTTCAACAGACTCATGGGGAAGGGATCATAGCTATGAAACCAGTGAGATAACTACAATGGGAGGTACTTGGGGAAGTAACTGGACTAGTGATATCCATGGAATCCAAGGGATATTCATCGTAGAGTACTCTGAAAAAAGGCCACCCAATGGGGGGAAGATGACATAATGAGATATATGTGGGTACCTAGAGGCACCATTTGGGACTTATTCATAGTTTAAGGGGCATCAATAAGAGATAGAAGTATGCTAAATATGATACTATATTGTGGATTTTTGTCGGGCCCAAGACGGTAAATTATCGATGGTGTTTCCATGTTCAGAGATCTGAAAACAAGAATAAGACTCCAATGGGTCTCTTTTTTGTATAGTAGTCTCTTTATTCCTAAAAATAATAAAAATGTATAAAGGATATCTCTCCTATCTGAAAGGGACTAAGAGACTTCTTTTCCATAGTTAGTCTATCCAAGCCGAAAAAGGTTAAACCTATACCGATTGGGCGGTCATTCAAAAAATTTTACGAGCATGAACGAAACCAAGTTTACTCGATGATATTTTATTTATGAGAGGGATGTAAAATATATTAAATACAACCCATAAATGAAGTTTTTTGTATAGTACAGTCCCAATGTTGGACAAAGCATAAAAGGATACAAAGGGAAACATTCCTAGCTGGAAGCTACTAGGGTGGTCCTTTTCTTGAAATAGTCTATGTAGTTCGAAAAAGGAGATAAACGAGGCCACATAGATGCCCTTACAAATACTTTAATGAGTGTGAAATAAATCAAGCGTGCTCGATAGTATTTTCATTCTTTTAGTAGTCATAAAAGAGCTTAAAAGAAACCTTGTAATGGTCAATCAAGCAAGGAGGAACTGTTCGATGTACCAAAAAGGGATGATGGTGTGAACATGGTTAGTATAAATAGTAGTGGCATAATCATGGGGCCTCATTATGGAACGATGGTTAGTGGTAAAATAAGGCCAATTTTACAGTATGGATGGAGTGAATGGCTCATAAACATGTCAATAGATATAAGGTTTGATTTACGTTCTGGCATGCAAATCAAGATAACTCCAGGATATGGCCCAGAAAAAGAGAGGGAGGAAAGCATTTTAAAAGGTTGTTTCTTCACCCAATTTTTTTTTCACATTTGCAGCAGCTTCCTTTCCTTATAGAGGAATATCCATACGTGAGCATGGAATTCCGGGGAGATCCCGAGATGCCTCTACCTCCAGGATAGGTGTTGGGACCTGATGCTACATATACATGACTCTATGTGGTTTCATTCATATATAGTTTACTAACATAGTGGTAGTTAGATCATGTGTGTGATAGATATTGATGACATAATGTGTGCATGTGCAGACATGGGACTGCACCCTCCAACAGTGTAGGGGCAAGGTGGAGGGTTTAGATTCACCCACTCACAGGAAGAGGAGGCGGTAGAGTGCGACATTGGACCCACTATGGCTAGACATGGAGAGGTTGTTGGAGGGGGTCACCAATGATGGATGGTAGTACTTAGATGATGAAATGATTGCTACATATTATAGGGCTCCTTTGGAGTGGATATCTCTCATGAGGAGGATCCAAGTTGTTGTTGAGTATGTCAGAGCGGCAGCATAGCGTGACATTTCAATGGAAGAGGAGATCTCTTATTAGGAGGAGGAGGAGAATGAGGACATCGAGTCAGAGAGGGATGACTCAAAATAGCATATTTTGATGTTTCCCCCAATGCATTTGAGCATGGGTATTTTTGTATGATATGTATGATCAGACAAGAAAGCATGTGGAGCTTCTCATTTTGTACTAAACATGATATTTATGATATATATGCATGTGGATGCACCTTTTTATGTGTTTTATGAATCCATTTTATTATTATGCCTATCTAATGTATATGACATTTGTATGCATGACTATATGATGATGCACGATGTAGCTTATTTCCTATATGTGATGATTGATGTGCCACTCTAGAACGACATTTGACATTTGTTATGCTACACTATTGAGAATTCTAGGAACATTCATGAATGAAATGGATTCGAAATGTCTAACCTAGTTTCTAGTGCGTAAGACCTTTCTAAAGAGGCAAGGATCGTGTACCTGGTAGCTGTTATTCAACTGGGAGACAAGAAATTGGGAGTCAAAGAAGAAATAAAGGTGACGAATACCCAAGTGAAGGGTAGCAGTTAGGAGACCAACAACACCATCCTACTTAGCCTGGTTATTGGTAGTAACAGGTCAACACACATTCTATCAATATGGATCAACTCATGTGACGGGGAATAAATTACCCATGCAGCCGAGGCGAGATTAGGAGAACATATACTTGCACCGTCAGCAAAACCAACATATAAAGACGAGGCAGGATCCATCTGGAATAACCAAGGAAACAAAATGTGAGACTCATGGAAAAAATGATGCAAAACAAGAAAGAAAAATTATGATACAAGGGTATGCATGGTGAGCGATTTTAGGCATAGAACCTCTTGAGGTACATCCAATTGTGGGGATTCTTCAAGAGGAGACTGTCAAAGTCAATAGGGAGATATTCCCCTTTTCCAAGACATCGATGGATGACATAAGGGCCATACCATATGGATTCAAACTTCCCTTTTCCATTCTTATCATGGACTTGGTCGTAAACAAGGACTAGGTCCCCCTTGCTAAACGTGTGTGGGTGGACGTGGGAGTCGTAATGGGACTTCAACTGGGTCTTCTTTGCTTCAATAATTTGGAGAGAAACATGACAGTCCTCATTGGTTTGTTCAAGCATAAGTAGGCATTGTTCTAACAATGAAGTATCAGGTAGAAATTCAACGACAAGGCGAAGTGACAGAATCTAGCATTCAATGGGAAGAACCAATTCGACACCGTGGACTAAGTGCAATGGGGTAAAAGTGTTGGTACTTTTGAGGATCTCTCCATCATTACAAAAGTGGTGTCAAGATAAATCAAGAAGATCTTCCATGGTCGAGGAAGGTAAATGAATATTGGAAGTAGATATCGTATAAATGGCGTTATCGGTGTTGAAGGAAGAGGCAGAAGGGTTGATCTACTCAAGGACAGTGATTTCAAACCCATAGGAGTGCTTATTAAGGTCATTGGGGATTGATCATTACTTGAGAAAGTTTGGGAATTGGTGTGAATAATGATCATATAGGCCACAAAATGCACATGGGTGGTTGGTTCAAAGCGATTTGTTTTTAACCGAAGGTATGGTTGGTACGTTGACAACTAGAGTTCCATTAGTATCAACTACAATGCAGATATGGGTGTGAAGCATAATCAAATCAGGAGAATTCTATGTCACATGTCCTTGAACATCGCATAAAGAAAATGTAGGAGGAGGATGTAAGGAAGGAGGGGAGGCAACAGCATAGACAAAAGTATTCGTTTGTGTAACAAAAGGTGGGTGAGACATCATATCAATATGTTGGATGAGATTCAACACAATCTGGAGAGTCGTGGGAGGGGTAGGTGGATATAGGTACCACACAGGAATACCTAAAGTGAATCCAGGAAAGTTGGGAGTAGCGATGACTGGCTTACTCAAGATGCCAGAAGGTGGAAAAATGAAGGGGATCATGTGTACGGGGAATGAACCCCAATAATTCCCTAAGGTATGTGGTTGATTTTATGACTAAGGTTACGAGGAGGTCGAAACGTTACCAGATGAAATAGTGCACAAATCCGATATATTAGTCAGCGAAGGAGAAGGTGATAAGGACAAAAAGGTGTCCATCAAAGGAGGGTTGGAAAATAATAGTGGGCCAATGGTAGATAGGGAAGGTATGGTTTTATCAGGAATATTTCAATTAGTGTAGACATAGTTTGTTCCCCTAGCCTGCATGTTTCAAGTCTATGAAAAAAAGGCATAGCAGTATATCCTCTCCTTAGATGGCTGATCTACTTGAATGACAAGCTCTTTTACCTTGAGTGAAGAAGGTTGTCCTTGTTCCACATATCCTTGTGCAATCATTTGTACCTACAAAGGACTGAGAAAACAAGACAAAACATGATAGCAACAAGATATATCAATAATCAATACTAATGGTCAAGGAAACAAGTAATAAATAATTAATATGAACACAAATAATTTATGGGAAATAAATCAATATTGTGTTAATAACAAGAAAGGAAATATACAACCAAATATTTGATGTCGAAGATTTCCTTTACATGATCTCTGGCACACTCACACACTAACAACTATGAAACCTCTTGCTCATAAACTATCCCTCTTTGCCTCCTATAGCATACTTCAATCCAATAGCATAAGGATGCTATCTTGGTCTCCCATTTACATGGTCCAAGTAGCTTGCATTTATAGTCGAAAGGAAGCCCAAATGGGTTGAGATATTTTTGGAGGAAGGTAGGGTATGATTCCTATGGGTTAGGAGGTCGAGTACTAGCACTCCCACATAGATAGGATCATCCTCTATGAGAGATTTCACTTCGAAGCTTATCAAAACTTCTCTTTTTTCCTTATTGGGATTGTTGATGCTCCTTGTAGGAGAGGTAAGTGTGCCTGTGCACCTTATGGTCAAGGGAAATGTGCCAACGTCACCTTATGTCAATGGTCAACAACTATCAGGCCTAGCTGGCACTCTGTGTTAGACTATAAAATGCGCCAGACAACCTAGATTCTGAGATGTAAGGCTCCCAAAGAAGATTTAGCCAGGGACTTCAGATGATAAGAGTATTGGGACATTTTTTGGGTGTAACACAATTCCCCCCAAAGTATGAAGCTAAAGTAATGCGATAGGTAAAATAATTTGCTAGATATTGATCCAGTATCAAAGGCAAGAGAGAGGCGAGTTACCACATGATACAAGACCAATAAATGACTATATTACTCAATCATGGTTGCTAACCAATACACTACATATCCATGTACAATGACCAAGTCATGGATACCAATAATATACTATAGATCCATGAACAACAAGACTCAAAATAGAACATGGCTATGGTACATACAAAGTAGATCCATGTTATCTTGCCTCAATACTGGGCATGGCCAACGAAGATACAATGTGGATCTAGGTCATAATTTCAAACAATATTCCATCGCAACCTGAGCATAGGCATGTATTCAGGTGAATACCTAAACGCTCAGGGTCTTCATTCCAATCCCAAACGATACGATTCTAACCATGCGAATAGATATCCTGATGTCGAACATGGTAGAAACCAATTGATTACCAGTCATTGATGTATATTGTTAACAAGTGCGAGGGAGATCACCATTGATGTTGATGATTCCGAAGGTATCTCAGTACATTCCTTTGAATGTGAATAGAGGTCTTGAATTCAAACACTTGGTGAAATATTTCAATCAGAGGCAGTTGATGAAAGCCTATTGTCAAAAGCTAGGCAACCTGCCATTGAGGCATGTAGGATTCAAGGTACTTGACTTGGTTTCTAAGTCTAATTCATGGATGATGTGTTGATGTTGAAAGTGTTAGCACCTATGCTAAAATTTGAATATTTTTACATATGCATATACACTAATTCCCCTACAAAGGTTTAGACTAGTAAAAGAAAGAGCAAGGTCTAAAATTTTTCCATATAACATGACTTTGAAGGATATTGATGGGGTTTCTACATGTTCTAAGGGGTTTATCCATTGCTTTGAAGTGAAAAATTATTGAAAATACCAAGTTTTATCCTTATAAATATTCCTGAATAAAAAAATCTGATCAAGGTTAAAAGCTGACCAAAATGGATGGCCTGGAAGCACAGCGGAGAAGATCAAAGGCCGCAAATCATTTCCTCCTAGGAAAAATTGGGAGCGAAAAAGTGGAAAAGGAAAATTTTGATTATGAAAGATGGTAAACTCAAATTCCACTTTCCACAGTCCGAGATATGATGGTCAAGGATGGCTCTGGGATAAATGAACGGTCCAAGAACAAAGGCGGAAGCAAAAAGGTGGAAGTGGAAAAGGAGAAAATACGACCATAAAAGTTGAAATCCCACTTTCTGCTTTCTGCCAGCCCATAACGCATCCACATTTTGATCTCATATCAACGGCTCAAAAATTATTCTTCATTTATAATCTCAGATCAATGCCTTGGAAACAAACTGAAAGACGAGAGTGGAAATGCTAAAATTTGGTTATGAAAAGTTGGAAGCCCGCTTTCCGCTTTTCACCAGCCCGTGATATTGATGGTTTTGATATCTTCCGCACAAATCAATGGCCCAGAAGGGAGGGAAAGGAAAAATTAGAAAAATCAAAACTGAGCATCATGAAAGCAGAAATCCTACTTTCCACTTTCTAGCAGCTCATGACTTGATCTCAAATCAACAGTTGGGAAAGTTTCTGTCTAACATCGACAGTGTGGAAAGGGGAAACATATGCATGGGATAAGTAGATCTCTCAATATGTGAAATTTGGTATACCCCACAGATTTCAATGGCCCATATATACTACCGATAAATATCCATGACTAAGGTGGATTCCATTGCCAGAACTAGTACAGACAAACAAAATCTTCAAATCAGCGGAATTTGGTAGACCCCACTGCATTCAACAACCCATGTCAATGACCTGTCAAGATCAATGGATGGGAAAAATTCCACTAAGGAAACATGCATAGGGAAATTAAATTTTGAAATCAATGGAATTTGGTAGACCCTGCAACATTCAACGACCTAGATCAATGACCGAGAAAGATTAACGAATGGGAAAATTTCCTCTAGTTCAAAGTGTTGTTGGTTTAATTTTCCAGAACTCAGTGAAATTTTAGAGAGTGTGCAAGTCAATACACGTGTAGGTGCATTCGATTGTTTTCTAAATAGATCCATGGTCCAGAATGATTTCGTGGGGTTAAGGTGCAAGGAAGATAAATATTTGAAATATTGTGAAACAAGGTTAAAGCATACATGGAATGGATGATGTATATTTCCCCGGAGAAAGATCTACGGTCTAGGATCATTTCACAGCTAGAACCTTCTCACTCTAAACCTACAAGTCAATATGCAGAATTGGTTAAGGGAAACAGAAATCAATGGCTTGGAGTTTCCAAATTCTGGACCAATGGATGACAGTAGGTAAGTGTGGGAGATCTAGCTACACGTTGCACACCTGAATATGTGAGGAGGAATAAAACTATTACATGCCACTTGAAAATGCTCTGAACAGTTGTTTTCATCAAGCGAGCCTGAGTCCCAGAGGTCAAGTTTTCCATTTCTATCCATCATGCGTAGCCTAGTGCATCTTGTTGATTTGCTCATGATCATGGAAAATCTGCCAGCTTGGAATTTGTTAGGATTTTGTGTGTGTGGGTTTGATTCCCATATCATAACTAATTTTGGCTATGTTTTGGTCTTGGTATCGGGAGCCCACAACACTATAAATGTAACCTCAATAGAGGAAAAATGGTTTAACATTCATTTTGAATCATTGTGTGCTTGGATTGTATCTCTGTAAACTTTCTTGGAAGTATTAATGAGAAAAATATCCTAAGTTTCTGAGATTCATCACAACATTCCATGTTCAGTTTATGTTTCATGTTTGCATCATTTCGATATGTGTAAGTTTATGCTAATACTTTTTAGTTGTATGTGAGGAATATTTTTTATTAAGTGGTCCTTCCATCAGAATTGGCATTCGTAATGTGTTTACAATGATTGTTGTGGAATTCATCCTTTGTTAGATTCTTTGTTTTTGTCATTATCCATAGTGTTTCTTCTACTAAAGGTGTTTTCAAGAGATTCATCCATATATAGGTGCATTTTTCTTCACTGGGATTTTCCTCTCTTCTCCTACCACCACTTGAAGATATTTGACTGAATATAACACCCACTTTGCCTCAGATTACAAAGGGAAAATCACTACTCATTATTCATTGTAATACCCTTGAATGATTCAGGTTGTGACTCCATTTCCCAATGGTATTTAACATTTTTCTATCTTACAATCTCGAAATTACAAATATTATGTTCTCATCATATATCTAGCCTTATGAATGCTTGTTTAAATCCAAATGTATACGTGAATGACATTGTGAAAAAGAGAGATCCCTCATGATTGTATAGGCTAGAATAGAGTCTAAATATTGGTTTGAAATGGTTACCCTAGTGATTCTCCTACCACAACCATAGGAAAATTATTGGAAGATAACATATTGTCGTCGTTGTTTGGGAATAATCATTATTATCTCCTTGGGGAAATGACATTGTTTTATTTCTACGACCTGGTTGAGCAGCCGCTCATAGACACATATTGGTTGTATATGCTCTCATGAATCTACTCAAAGGTTTTGGAAGGTGAATCCACTGGGAAATACTGATGACCATACTAGGGAACGAGGGTTCAAATATTCCCTAGGTATGAGCTACAGAGTTGCAGATTTGATTGTTGATGGTGAACAACAGTCAAACATCAAGAAGGCTATGCATTTTTCACCTAGTAAATCCATCTGCAAAGAATTTAGTCTTCACAATGTTCTATGGAAGCTCCACTATCAAAGGGTTGCAAAGCATGATGAGCTGATTCTGTTTCTTTATCATCAAGATGAGTTCTATAGCTGTAAGGTATGCTCTTATGAATCATTCTCACATTCTTGGTTTTCCAAATCTAATACCTAATATAGATTAGAAATCATATATTCCAAGATTCAAATATCAAGAGGGTGATTAGATTTCATATTGGGAGTTGAATTACATGAGGATTATTCAATGAAAATGTTCATGGTTAGTTTAGAAGGAGATGAAATGTCATGGTATGAGGGATTTCGATCAGGGAGTTTATATCCCCTTAAATACTTTCATACAGTATTTCAAAAACATTTTAAATATCAGTATCCTTCCTTACTTCTAGTTCAAGATTGTTGCATGCATGATAAAGGTTTCATTGAACAATTGAAAAACATGTATGGTGAGGAGGAGTTTAAGGATGATGATATTTTAGAAATTTTACATGAATAGTCATTTCAAAAATAAAGACAAACCAATTTCCATGATATTCAAGAAAATCCTCAGTCGTTGGTAATGTCTTCCTTGACTGAAATTGACATAAGCCAAAGCTCTGATTCAACCAGTTACCTTTCTTTCCCTGAAGCTAACAACAGTCTGTAAAGTTCTTTTCAATATTTGTGTGACCAAAAAGGAAGTTGGGAATGTCACTCATATTGCTCCTCATATTATTCATCTTCTGAAATTTTGTTACAAGAGGAGGATGCCCCTGTTCAATTAGAAATCACCCTTTTGTAGCATCAATTTCTTCAAATACATAATATGTTTGATGAAGAATGCAATCATCCTATTAAAAAATCTATTAGTGGTGGTTTTAAATAAAATATTAGTCCTCTTGTTTATGATGAGTAGGAAGGTGATGTACAGGAAGAGGATCCTACTAATTTTCTTTATGAAGATTGCAATCAACATGTTGAAAAATTTGTTAGTGATGCTTTTAAAGAAGAATTCAAATTGCCTATTTATGATGAATGTAAGGATGTCTACTTGGATAACGCACCTCAAGAACCAACAGACTACAATAATAGATTGGATCACCAAAAAGAAGAGGAGGATTCCAAATGGGATATTTCTTTTTGTTTTTCAAATTCAGAAATTATTTTGTTTGATTCTATTGAACAACACGATGATATTTCCCTTGAAACACTTGGAAGGAATCACATTTTAAATTATGAGATTTTAGATGAAGAAGTTTATGTCTCATTTGCAAATTTTCATGAACACATTTTTCAAGATTCCTTTGAAGAGAAGTTTGGCAGGGTGTTAGAGGAGTTACAGTTGGATCAGCCTTGTCATGGAAAACACATAATGTAAATTTTTGCAGGTTTTCATGATCCAGTGGTTGAATATATGGAGAATATTTACAGTGGGAATGGTGGGTTATGTATGTGTAGTAAAGATCAGATCTCTCATCATAACATTTTTCCATTAAGTTATTCATTTCTTATCAAGCATGATGAAGGAGCCCAATCATTAGATCAATTGCTTGGTTGGCTTCATTGGAAGTCAGAATTTACTTCATTGGGCATTGCTGCTCAGTATGTAGAGTAGGTAGGTGTGAATAAGATTGACATGGAAGCATTTATTTTAGCATTTTTTCAGTTTTTTTTCAGAGCATGTTGAGGATTTTAGAAAAGCTTGGGACCAACCCAATGTATTAGGCACTTGGTCTACGGGGTTCTTTGCTACCTCACAGGGAGGATAACATCCCCAAGTTGGATCCGTTGTTAGCACTTGTGCTAAAATTTGAATATTTTTACATATGCATCTGCATTAATTCCCCTACAAAGGTTTATACTAGTAAAATAAAGTCTAAGGTCTGAAATTTTTCCATATCACATGACTTTGAAGGATATTGATGGGGTTTCTCCATGTTCTAAGGGGTTAATCCATTTCCTTGAAGTACAAAATTATTGGAAAATACTGAGTTTTAGCCTTATAAATATGCCCGAATAAGAAAAATATGATCAAGGCTAAAAGCTGACTGGAATGGACGGCCTGGATCCATAGTGGAGAAGATCAAAGGCCACAAATCATTTATGCCAAGGAAAAATCGGGAGCAGAAAAGAAGGAAAGGAAAAATTTTCTTATGAAAGATGGTAAACCTGAATTCTACTTTCTGTAGTCCAAGATCCAATAGTCAAGTATGGTTCTAAGATAAATCAACAGTCCAGGAAAAAAGGTGGAAGCAAAAAGGAAAAATCGGAAAAGGTGAAAGTCCGGCCATAAAAAGTTGAAATCCCACTTTCCTCTTTCTGCCAGCCCATAATGCGTCCACACTTTGATCTCAGATCAACGGCTCAGAAATCTTCCATATTTTTAATCTCAGATCAACTGCTCAGAAAGGAGTAGAAAGGCAGTAGCATAAATGCCAAAATTTGGTTATGAAAAGTTGGAAGCCCACTTTCCTCTTTCTACCGGCCCATGAGATCGAAGGTTCAGAGAGATTTTGCACAAATCAATGGCTTGAAAGGGATTAGAAAGGAGGAATCGAAAAAATAAAAATTGAGCATTGTGAAAGCAGAAATCATGCTTTTGGATTTTTGACGGCCCGCAAATTGATCTTAGAACAATGGATGGAAAAGAGTTTTGTCTAAGATTGACGCTGCGGAAAGGGAAAACATGTGCACAGGATAAGTATATCTTCTAATATGACAAATTTGGTAGACCTCGTAGCTTTCAATAGGCCATATCAATGACTAATAAAGATCCACGACTAAGGTGGATTTCACTGCTAGAACTAGTATGGACAAATAAAATTTTCAAATCAGTGGAATTTGGTAGACCCCATAGCATTCAATGAATGATCAAGATCAATGGATGGGAAAAATTCTGCTGATGCAACATGCACAAAGAAATTAAGTTTTGAAATTAGTGGAATTTAGTAAACCTCGCAAGATTCATTAGCCCAGATCAACGACTGATCGAGATCAACGGATGGGAAAAATTACGCTAGTTCAAAGTGTTCTTGGATTAATTTTCCATATTTCAGTGGAATTTTAGAGAGTGTACAAGTCAATAAACATGTAGGTGCATCTGAGTGTTTTACAAATAGATCCACAATCCAGAATGATTTCGCGGGGTTAAGGTGCAAGGACGATAACTATTTGAAATCCTGCAAAACGAGTTTAAAGGATACATGGAATGGATGATGTAGATTTCTCCCAAGAAAGATATACGGTCTAGGATCATTTCACAACCAGAACCTACTCACTCTGAACCTATGAGTCAATATGCAGAATTGGTTAAGGGAAACAAAAATCAATGGCTTGGATTTTCCAAATTCTAGACCAGTGGATGATAGTAGGTAAGTGCGAGAGATCTAGGTACACGTTGCACGCCTGAATATGGGAGGAGGAATAAAAATGTTACAAGCCGCTCGAAAACAATCTGAATAGTCATTTTGATCAAGCGATCCTAAGTCCCAAGGTCAAGTTTTCCATTTGTACCCATCATGCTTAGCCTAGCGTGCTTTCCTAGTTAGCTCACGATCATGGTGAATCTGTTAGCTCAAAATTTGTTAGGATTTTGTGTGTGCGGATTTGATTACCATGTCATAACTAATTTTGGCTCTGTTTCATGGTTTGCCTTGGAATCCCATGACACTATAAATGTAACATCAATAGAGGGAAAAATGGTTCAACATTCATTTTGAAGCCTTCTATTCTTGGATCATAGATCTGTAAACTTTCTTGGAAGTATCAATGAGAAAATTCTCCTAAGTTTCTAAGATTCATCATAATGTTCCATGTTCATTTTATGTTTCATGTTTGCATCATTTTCATATGTGTAAGTTTCTGCCAATGCTTTCTATTTGTATGTGAGGAATTCATTTTATTAAGTGCTCCTTGCATCAAAACTGGCATTGGTAATGTCTTTATAATGATTGTTGTGGAATTCATCCTTTGTTAGATGCTCCATTTCTGTCATTATCCTTAGTATTGCTTCTGCTAAAGGTGTTTTCAAGAGATTCATCCATATATAGGTGCCTCTTGCTTCACTGGGTTTTTTCTCTCTTCTCCCACCACCACTTGAATATATTTGACTGGATATAACACCCACTTTGCCTCAGATTACAAAGGGAAAATCACTGCTCATTATTCACTGTAATACCCTTGAATGATTCAGGCCGTGACTCCATTGCCTAGTAGTATTTAACATTTGTCTGTCTTACAGTATCCAAATTACAAATATTATGTTCTCATCATATATCTAGCCTTATAAATGCTTTTTTAAAGCCAAACGTATATGTGAATGACCCTGTGATAAAGAGAGATCCCTCTATGACCGTATAGGATAGAATATAGTCTAAATATTGGTTTGAAATGGTTACACCAGTGATTCTCCTACCATAACGATAGGAAAATTATTGGGTGATAATAGACATGAATAGACTCATCGAAGGAGGTCCATGATGATTCCCTCATCATCGACATGAAAAACAGAACAAAATATGATGTCAAAGTGATGAAATTAACCATAGGACTGACTCAAATGTAACTGACTTGAAGGAAGGTAAGGAAACTGTAGAGGTATATTGAAAAGGAGGTTTCCATTGAACATTGAACGACACAACAAATGACTTGGAAGTATTGAATCAATGAGGTAGAGAACAAATGTAATGCAAGGATATGATGATGCATTCTTTGAATTGACTCAAAGGAGTTAAATGAATCACGAAAGTGGATTGACTCAAGGACAAGATGAATACCCAACTATTTGAAAATGGAAATGTAGACAGGTTCCATGTTCAAGGGTAGACTATAAGCTACCATAAATATAAATGAAGGATTTTCCCATTCCCTTAATTTCCCCATTAGTAAATATTAGTACCTCTCTTCTTTTTAATGAGCTTGAAAATGGTAACAAATGCTCGATGTAGCTCATCAGGTGATGAGTCCATTCTCATATGTTTTATGAACCTGAGAAAGAAAGGGTTCATTCCTAGAAAGGGTCCTTGATCGTTTGATTTTATGAGTCCGATGAAAGTAAACTCAGTCATCGTTTCATGTTTAGAGACTCTGAAATGACTAAGAAGACTCTAGGGTGGAATTTTTCGTAAATTTATTCCTCGAGGCCCCAAAAAAGTATAAACTAATGCCTAGGAGAAATCTTCTAATTGTTAAAAACTAGAGTATACATTTTTCGTAAATGATTCCAATTGATCCGAAAAGGGGTAAACTATCATCAATCATACGATCATTCAAATACTTTTACAAGCATGAAAGCATCAAGTTCACTTGGCCATATTTTCATTTTTAGGGATCCTAAAAAGAGATTAAAGGTAAATCTATAAGGGATTCTCTTTTTCATAATCCATTTTTCACGAGTCCAAAAAAGAATAAAAAGGGTAATTGATACCTCTTCACTTAGTTTTTAACGAACACGTTGAAGGTATAAAAGGCGCTCGGTACTTTTTCAACTTGACACGGTGTGTGAAAAAGACAAATGAAACTCACGCATAGTCAAACATGTAGAGAAGTAGCATGAAATATTCAAAAAATGAGCTAGAACAAGTTCATCATAAAAACTATAGAAAAACACATTAAAAGACCCAAAGTATTTACATATTCCTTAAATTATTTTAAATAAAAATCTAAAATAATGTATAAAAAGGATGGAATAGTAACAAATTCTTACCATTGTGATTGAGTGAAACTTGTGCAAACAGGGTGATTTTGTGACAAAGATTCTAGGATATTCAAGCCATCTTTGATCAAACCGTCAGAACTAGGTAGGAGCTAAACCATATCCCTTCAATTTTATGGTGGATTTTTTCTATTTAAGATCAGATTTTTATGTTTTTGAGTGATTTTCCCAAGAGGTAGAGCTTGCCCAGGATGACACTTTTCTTCCATTCGGGAGGTGTGTTGGTGCACCCCTCGAAAGAGGGAAAATTGCTGAAGGTGCTCTGTCTAAAAGGGGTAAAGGTGTTGTCTCTTTGTTCCCTTAGGGGAAGAGTGTCATCAGTTAGGGAACTTTAAAAACTCAAAAATCAAACAACCATTTGGAATTTCTATCTTTGCTATGGAGTCTATCATGCATCTAACGGGTATCCCATTTGTTTTTTGCAGGAAATAAACTATTAAAATGGAGATATGGAAAGAGAGAGAACATGATCTTGATAACCTTTAGGAAGCTAATGACCCAATGAATACGAGGGATATATGATAATTTGGGCTCTTAAAGTACTTTAGGGCCCCTTGGATGAGAACATACGTGTGACTACTGGAATATCTGATCCACATGTGGGACCAACAAAAATTCCAGGTTGGGACCCATATAGTGACCATAGATATTGAAGACATCTATTTCCTGACTGGGTTGGCCCAGAGAGAGAGCCCAGTAATTCTTATAGGTCCGATAGGTGATGATATGTTCATGGATGATCTCATTAATGAGTATTGTGTATTGGAGACTTAATCCTAATGAGGGAAAATCCCTATCAAACACATAGTGTATCGTCCATTGAGAACCATGGACTTCACAATCAAGAAGGTGGCAGGTAATAGATCGGCACATCACACCACAAATGCTCATATGTTGTATGCAGTAGAGTGCATGTGTTGGTAGGGGTATTGGTTAAGTGAGTTGCATAGCACCACGAAGGCTGTGCAAGCTCGCATGCCATCATGGAGGACCACAAAAACACAATAGATGGAAGAATAACCATTTTTGGAATTCTTTATGAAATTTTGTACCGATTGACCACATTTTGTGGATATAGGTCACTAGTTTGTTAGAAGTTATTTAGAAGTGGACCTTGGATGTAAAGGTGTAAGCCTATATACATAGCTAGAGTTGCAATAGTAGATATCACTTTTTTCAATCATAACATTGGAGAGAGAATTCTGGAGAAGAACTTGTATTTTGGGTATCCTTTTGCATCTGCATCTATTGTGAGTGGGTTTTTTGGCTTTGTATTTGTTGATGGGTTTTCAATCTCCTGCTATGGAGACGTACTACTTATTGTGAATCTATGTCACAGAAGTAATATGACATGAAGGATTTTGCCATAAAGTGCTTTTGTCTCTTATTTTCCTGTTTTATGGTCTACAATGATAATGATGGATGTTTACTGGATCTGTTATATGAATGAATGTTACTGCTATGATGACTAATGTAATGCGATCTATTAGCTATATACTAGTTATAAATTTGTGATGAATGATGTGATTTTAATAAAATGATCTTTGGAGTATCTGTTGATTATGAAGTTAAGTTGTTGATGCCATGCCCTCCTTTCTTACTACCGAAAACTTGGTTCCAACATCTCTCCCTTGACATCTCGAGTGAGACTTCATCTTCTTTGCGGGTGTTGTCGGGCAGGGTCAAACCCGTCTGGGCCGGTGCTCAAGGAGATCGCGCTGGTTGGGCATTGACTGAGTGGGAACCCATGCCGATGAGGTTTTTTTGGTGGGTGTTGGGTAAAATATGCACTATCTAATTCAACACTTAATTGTCAACCCGACAAGGGACCTTGTGAGATGGAAACACTATATGTGCAGGATTACAGGCTTGATGTTACGGAGAAAACTTCCTATGGCTTGGGGTACCACAACAGATAGAGTAACCGCAGAAATCGACCCCTTCCCATATGAAAGAGAAACAAAACATCTAACACTAAACGATCTCGAAACATACCTTATTCCGGATGGTTTGTGTAGATCCCCATTGATCTTTTCCAATCTCACTTGTATTAGCAATTTGCTCTCTCAAAAATCAGCAAATAGGACAAGTATGCTATATAATGGTGTTAGAACTACTCTAGCATATATAATCAATAACATATAAGCATTTAAAAGCATCCATGGATTCAATATTCATTTAAATACACATTATTGGATAGGAAAAGATATTTCTATTAATATAAATCAGAGATTACAATAGTGACAACCTCTGTCGGCACATCTGCGAACCGGAGAAACTGAGTCCTCCACCTGGGCCTCCACCACTTCAATCCTCCATATCTTGATAGCAAGCTCATAATCAAAGGAAAGCTTAGGAAGAACACAAATTTCTCCAAGGGACAAAGGGATGCAGACTCAAGTATAAGCTCCGACAACAATGGACTATAGTTTTCGTGCTCTTCAATTCCTCCCCTTTCAATGTATCCAAAGGGTTCTGTTGAGGCCTGGAAATTCGCAGGTGACAACAGAAAGGGATTCTCCCCAGTCAACGTTCCCAACTAGCCCGTTGACTGTTTGGTATAGGGAATCCATCCAGTTTGCGGTCCGACTACCGTAGGTCAAGTAACAAAACAAAGGGCTTACCGGTTGCGGCCCGGTCCATCGAGTTTTTGTAATTTTGACTTAATGTATGAAATGTAGATGCCTAATTAACCATGCAGGGTGGTGGGGCTGTAAGGAGAATCACAATGTGATGCGTAGGTTCTTACCTCTCGTCTTAGGCTCCGAAGCCTCCCAATCACATATGCAGTCATGAAATGAAACTAACTACCTATCTATCTATCCCCTGGGAGCAAACTGAATTAAATTATGAGTAATGGAAAGCGTGCATGCAACATAAGAGAAACTACAGTTAGCTGATATTTTTCCCATATCGCATGAACAATTAAAGATATTTCACAACCAGATAGCCAATTTTTTATGAACAACATTCATTACTCCTAGTGGAAATCTTCATAAAATAAACTGAAAAACATTCATACAAGAACATAGGTTCAATGAGTTAGAACGGTCTCACAGTTAATGGATATAAAGCTAAAAATGAAATAGTTCCTCTTCAACAAACCCATAGTACAACATTTGAATATTCCACCAAGCTTTCTCCAACAGGCAAACTGTAATTTTTTATTGCAAAAGGAAATAGTTCTTTTTACAATATGTCTTCACCAGTCTCACTGGGAAAAAGTCCCATTTCCTTATAATTATTTTACATTTATACAAAAAGGTCAGACTGTTGGGCTGCCCAAAGTGACCTTTGGGCTTCCCAACCTCTCGTCTCTCAACGTTCTACTTTCCTTAAATGTTTTACAAAATAGTTACAAATTACAATAATGACTGATCCTTCATGAAGAGGGGCCCACTTGACTATCTAGAAACTTCCTCCACGCTGCAGCTTCATTAGCGATGCCTTCAAAAGCACAAGGCTCTAAAAACTGAATATTTATCTCAAACTTCTCAGCTTGATTCTTGATAGCCTCGACCCTGGATGTACTCAATCGGAGCTGATCTTCCAGAAGCTGTACACTGACAGCTGGATGAGCTACTTGGATTCTCAAGATCAGATCATCCAGGGATTTGATATCCTGCACCTTAGCTTCTTCCTCCTGGAATCTCTTCTGCAATAGCTCCACAAAGGCATCGTGATCTGGGAAAGTTTCAAGCCTCTCTTCCGCTTCTATCTGGCACTGGTTATATGTAATGAGAAGTCTTCTGAAAAACTCAGTGCATAATCCCTTGGTCTTCTTTACTACCTTCTTGAAGTCTTCAGTGGTGTTAATAGCAAACTCCACTAGGTTATAGTCCCGTTTGAGGGCCTGCTGGTCTTTTGCCAGTAGATCTGCTAGGGTTTCTTCGTTGTTCTCCAACCTTTCCATTCTTGCAGTTAGGACCTCTAAGACGTCTTGGGATCAATCCACAAAGTAGGATGCAGTGTCCAGGATCTCCTCCAACCTGCCATTGATTTGCAGCACTCTGCATCTTTCTTCTTCAACAGCAGTCTACAGCTGTAGCATCTTGGTTTTCTGGGTCAATACATGCTCCTTGAAAGGCTGGAGATTAACCTGCTGTTCTCTTGCCACTTCCAAAGTAGTGGTCAAAGAAGAAATCTGCTCCTGATGTTCCTTTCTCAGTTCTTGGGTGTACAGATCATTGGCCTACAAGAGGATCTTCAGCTGCTCTTCTAGCTCCTCCACCTTTGCCAATAGCTATCCCTTCTCACTCTTTAGATCTTGGAATTCCTTCTGCACTTTCTCTAGGGCCTCCTGTGTTGTTTCCTTGAATTTCATTTGTACTTGAAGGGCCTATACTTCAGCTCTTGAGGACTTCATTTCCCATTGCACATCTTCATATTTCCTTTTGAGCCTGTTGCTTTCCTCCCTCTCTTTCCTCGATGTATCCTTTAATTGAGTAGAAGATTTCTTGGATTGCTCCAAGTCTATCATTATCTTGCCTACATTATCTTCTGAATCTTGGATGAATGCAGACCCGGCTCTTAGGGTAAATATCAGATCTTGGTCAGTTCCTAACATAACAGCCGTATCTGTTATCATTTTACCATGTAGACCTTCCACCTCAACTTTCCTCTCTGTCCTCTTTATTATTCTCTTTGTTGCCCTATCATAATATACAGTGTTGAAATCAGGGATTTCCTTTCCCTTTTCCTGCACAAAAGGGACCAGCTTGAGTATGGGGACCATGGGTATGCTGGTAGCAAGTATTTGAGAGGTCTGAACCTCAGGATTTTCCACCTCCTGGGTCTGCCCTGTTGTTGTTTTAGAAGCTAACTGCTGGGTCGACTTTATTCTTTAAGCTTCTTTCTTTTGGAGCTCCTCATCGAGCTTTCTCTTTGCTTCTTCTGCTTCTTTGGCTGCTTCCTTTGCTTTCTCAGCTGCTTCCTGAGTAGCTCTTCTTTCTCCTTCTGTATGCAGCCTTTCTGTAGCTTCTTTCGCTAACCTCTGGGCTTCTTCATTTCTCCTTTTGGCTTCTTCCTCAGCCTTAGCCTGTTCATCCCCTTTCCCACCTATGGTAGTGATTTTATTCTTGAATCTTCTCTTCAGTGCTGTCATGTTTGAGGCATTTCGGAAGACAGATTCATCCCTATCGAAATGGTGGGTATACTCAAAATGCACCTTATGCTCTTTATAGTTCTCAGCTACTTTCCCATGAGTATCATTTCTCCGGAAAGGCATCTCGCCAAAATGGAACTTCTCCAAATCCTCTACGAATTCAGAAGCTTGTTTCACCTTGGTGAATTTGTAGCTTCCTAGCTTGAATGGCAAAGGAGGGTAGGCAGTCTTCTTATGTTCAAACAGAAAACTGCCTATTCCATCTATGAACACTTGTCTGCCTGCCTCCTTGTGGACTATGTAATTTGTTGCATATTTGGGAAGCAATGAAGGTGTTCTTGATCCTCCAAACATCCAGAAGTACATGCAATTTCCAGTTAAGTAATAATCCACGTATTCTTCTATTACTTGCATGGCTTCTTCCGACATACAGTCACACTCCTTCCGGAAAATGAGTGTGTACAGTGGCATAATGAAGTGCTCACAGACCTCTCTGTAATGGATATGGTACTGGTGAGCCCACAATGGTCTATAAGTGGCATAAACAGGCATTCTTTCCCTGTCCTAGATGTACCTGAGACCGGGGAAAGGCTGGTTGCACAATATGCAGTCTATCAATATTGAACTCATATAGAATTCCAATTTTTTCTGGGACTCTCCCTCCAAGGTTGAGGTCAAGCAAGAAGAAAGACTGCTGGATACCATGCTGGCCCAATTGAAAATTGTCCCTTGGGTGGCCACATGGAAAATGATGGGTATCCACTCTAGCTTAAAGAGTCTGCCATGAGCTCTCCCAAAGACCCTATTAAGCATCAGAGCTATAAATCTGTATGGAGCCCTCAAGTTCACTGTATCATACTCACTTGTCAATCTGTACCAGTAATGCTTTCCCTACAACAACATTCTCTTAAGAGTTTCCACCAGGTCCATTCTGATGCTGTTCAGCCAATCATCAGATAAGAAAACTTGGGCTTCTGGTAGGTGATAGGCCAACGCTACATATCCAGGGCTAAATGCAGCATAGCCCTGTCCTTCAACATTTCCCATAATCATTGTAGTTATATCTATTCGGGGCAGAATCCAGCCAATTAATTCAGAGCACAGGAACAACTCTGTTCCAGTGGAAACCCTCATGAGAGAAGATTTCTCTATGTTAGCATAGATGGATTCTTCTTCGAGGCCCATGTCGGGAACCTCCCTATGGGAAATCAATCTATATATGTCACCCCATTTGTACTCGGGTTCAACACCAGAAACACATTGAGTGTCTTCATATATGTATTTGGTCTTCATGACAACCTCTACTTCTAGTTCTTCTTCGACCACATGGGCCTTCTTCTTCTGCCTCTTGGACATGGTGGATTCGAATTCTTCCTGCCATATATAACATTGTAACATTGAGAAATTCAAGGTGCAAACATTTATATGACAGTGTGCAGTGTTTTACTTCTCCAATGTGTATTATGACAGCAATTTGTTAGAGAGATAGATGTATGCATGGATAGCCTAAAATGGCCTAACTAATCTGAACTGTTACAACCAAAGTGCAGCATTTAATGACCTTGTCTATATCTAGCATGATGCAAACATGTCACATATAATAATAAAAAAACAATCTACTACTACTGTATGATATTGAACAATTATATCAGCCACATTAAAGATGACAAGGAAATCTGCATCAATAGGCCACCCATTTCTGCTTTCTATGCATGCCATTATCACGTTGTTGCGCGGGACTGACAAGGGACAAAACCCAGGCGATTTTTACAATGGCACCTTACAACAGACTGCATGCTCAATCTAATGGTCAACAGACTAAATGCGAGGATCCATCACTCTTCCCCCCACTGGCTCGGGTTCAAAACACAAACAACAGTGCGTGGCATGGCACAGTGAACTGCCTGCTAATCGAAAGTGCGAGCTTCTATGGTGCGTTAAATTAAGAAATAAAAGACAAACCCCTGCACATACTACGGCAGATAACTACATGTCGTGATAAACCTCCTCCCTCGACCCGGGTTCGAAGCCGAACACTAAAATGGTTTGCGTAGGACCGCATAGGTAAAATGGCTGGGGTTCGAAGATGCGCATGATATGAAAACATCCACCCAAAGGGGAAACAAACCAATGCTTACAAAAAAACCACATAACCTCCCCTCACAGACCCATCATCACACACAAGGAAGCTTGGTGCAAGCAGCGTAACGGCTGCCTGCACCAAACCCCCACCCACTATGCGCAAAGGTGCACACCAATGGCCGCGGGCAGAAAAATACTCCGTGGGTCAAAAAATCCATGCTAACAGTCAAGATTAAAAACCCCCCCCACCTATATAGGTGCAAAAAAAAAAATGGAACAGGAACACAGCTGGGGAAAAACAAACTACCGCAACCAAAACTGACTGCATAACCTTATCAAATGTCTCAACGGAACAGGAAAAGGTGAGTAAAACCTACTTGGCATGGACCTATTTGATGAGGAGATGCTTGGCAGGATTCACGATGAAGACACCTGTACTAAATGTACCACAACAAGTGACCGGGCGAGTGCGACAACACGACAACAACAGGCACGGCAGTTAGAAAAAATAACAATAGAATAATGACCTGCCTCCCCGCATATATAGAAAATGTCCACATGTGTGACACGTAACATATCGAACGGGAGTATATTTTGGATCGGAAGTCGAAACGAAAATCCTTCCACAATGACGGAAGGCCATAACCTAAACCCGTCCGTAGTGATAGGCAAGGCGGGAAAAAACTAACGATCAGAAGTCGGAGGTAAAATCAATTGGAAGGTGACAGCGCAAGTCCTCCACAATGGCGGAGATTCATAACAAAAATCCATCCGTGAAGCTCAAATCGGAAACAAAATGACTTTACGTCAGAAGGGCTAGCACTTTTCCCACCCGCAACGTCGAAACTTTAAAGTGTACCCCTGCCTGCAATGGCGAGTCCTGAGTCGGAATCGGAAAACTTTTAGATCGGAGAGGTAAGAGTTTTAGCAGCCGCAACGGTGGAAGAGAAAAGATAAAAATTTCCAATGCCACAGCCGCCGAAGTAAAATAACGAAACCGGGAAAGATATCGAAGTCGAAACGAAAATCCATCCACAACGGAGGAAGAAAAAGATGGTAAAAGGCTCCGATACAAAGCCAAAATACAGCCGAAACACATGAATCGGAAAGAAAGTGAAAACCCATCCGTAACGGCGGAAAATAAGATCATAAAATCTTCCGATTCCAAACAAAAAAGAGTCCGATGGGAAAAACCCAACGGGTCAGAAATCGGAAGGTTTTTCTTTCCGCAAAACAAAAACCATCCGCAACTGCGGAAGACCAAAGCTCAGATCCACCTGCAATGGTGGAAAATCAAAACAAATCATCTTCCGATTCCAGCATGCTTTCAAATGCGTTTAAGGGCAGCGATAGAACTTGATCAAATAGTGGATGACTTAAGGCATCAAAGGAAGAAATCAAAACAATGGGTAGCTCAATCCAAGCACAAGCAACGTCTTTCTGAAATTTCTTAGACCGATTTCAAGAAGAAAATCCAACTGATTCAAGCAAAGGAGGGTCCTAAATTTTTTTAGAATTTTGGGAAATTGTTGCAGCCGCAACAGGTTCCTTATATAGTGCTTCAATGGGGTAATGGAAGGTCAAATCTGAGTGATATCAAGGCATATAGAAGGCCAAGAGACAAGTGACTTAGATCCACATCAAGGAAAACTCCAAAACTATTTTTCCTTTTGCACACATCCCGATGTACGCAGGTTTGAGGGTCATATCCACATATATATGCGAGAATAGGTTTAAAAGTCGTGTATGGAAAATAATGCATGTTTTTAGGGATGATCTTGGAAACATCAAAGGTACAAAAATGGTCCATGGGGTCCAAAGAGTCTGCGAAGGGACAGGGAAGGCCATAAATGTGTGATCCACCATGTGTGGTAAAATCAGCTGTAACAGATGCCCCCTAATGTGTGAGGTTAGAGGGGTGATACGATGGCCGAAATACATTATAAGTCCATCCCAAAAGTGGAGTGATGAAGAAATAGGTGGTAGAACTAGCCATCCATCAATATAGTACAAATATATCTACATATGATTGCGAGTACATATAGCAGTCCCAGATACATTAGAGTACAATCGCCATGAATAGGCATGATACAAAACATGACATGTGTGGTCATCACCACATACAATATAGATATATCAGAATCTCCATGATGAAGATATACAAAGGATCATGATCTCCATGAAAGCTGAAGATATATAATGGATCAAGATCTCCATAATGGTTGAAGATATCTGACATACACTGGAATCAAGTCACGAGAACTGAAATCTCATGAACACTGGCACAATCAAGGAGGTAGCATATATGAAATTTCACCAATATGGAAGGTATTATACACAATATGCTATGGGTACATGTCATACTTATTAAATTGAGCACATAAATCTATGGACAAACACACAACTCACAAAATAGATCACACAATTTACTCAGCAATTGAAGAATGAAACAGTGCAAAAATGGCTTGCAGCTGTGAATGCTTTCATTAATAAAAGAAGTAATCAGATAATAATTACAATGAAGTACAATGGCTTTAATAGCCACATGAAATTCGAATCCACGTGAGGAAATTTGAATTGATAGACTCTACTTGACTGTAGGTAACTAAGACCTTGTCTAAATCACTATCGGAGGACTCAATTGTTAACTGACCTTGTCTAAACCATAACCGGAGTTCATCGGAGCTATAAAACACAAATCAAGTGTTACATTCAGCGTTGACTAAGGATAACTAACTATGTTAGGTGAGAAATGCACCCCTCATGAGTGCAGTCAAGTAAACCTAGTGCTAACTGAATGTAGAGGACTAGCACTGAATGTAACTGACTCCTAACTTAGCTTGACTAGTCATTAAATGAACTGAACTAACCTTGGTTGGTTTTGGCACTCCCAGTGGATCCTAAATTGTAGGGATTGGTCTAGGAGGCTCCTAAACTGATGCAATTAAGTGCAATCAATGGCAGTAAGCCTCAATTAGTGTTCCCCGCACTTTAGTAACTGAAACATGTGCCCCAATTAGGCCAAGTGGACCCAATGGTGCTAATGACTATAAATAGACTGGATGGACTCCCAATTTAGACATGACTCCTGATTTAGACATATGACCAAATTTGGACAAGGGGGGATTGATAATCCTAAACCCCCCCCTGAATGCTAACTTAGACAAACTGTGGGCCCTGGTAACAAAGACCATAGGTCACCCATTACATCAAGTGAAATAAAGTAACTGCTTAATACAAGGAGCTAGGGAAAAAACCACATGGGAAAAAATCCCCCCCTCTATCTAAGAAGGTCGAATCAGGTCTTAAGTTTGAAAAACTTGAAAATATGTTGCTGCAATATTCATCTTTGTGAGGTAGCGAAGCAGCATGCATGGTGTGCTATGCACAGGTATTCTAGGGCCTGGCATGTAGACTTCTCCTTCTTCTCCAAAAATGATGATGGAAGGAAGGAGGAATGTAACCTTTGTCTCTTGTTGAATGAAGAGGCGTATGATCATATCCATTCTTCTAAATGTAGTGAGACTGATCCCTTTCCATATAGCATCTTACAGGGAGTCTATTGCATCTCTCTGAAGGAGGTAAGATTGCATGGCATAGCTCAAGGGTCTTTCCTTTATGAGTGTTAGGTGAGTTTCCAGTCATCTTCCTAGCTTCCAATTTGGAAGTAGGGACTGACTCTAGATCTGAGTCACCCTGAATATTAATATCATAAAATGATAAAGATGGATATGCAATACTAGTAGAATTTGTAAAATAAGTAGGTGGAATGATTTTACCTTCCCTTGCAAGTGGCTACTGAGAGTGCACTGGTTCTGAAGGAGGCATGAAATGTGAGAACTCATATGCTTTTGAAGCATGATTTGTAGTAACCTTTGCTATGATGCTCCCAGTAGAGATATATGTGATCTCCACTGAGTTAGGACCAAAGATCACTCGCTTTGGAGATCCAGTATGGGTCATCTGATAGACAGATAATAGGTTTGAAGCTAGGGAGGGAACAAATAGCACATCTTTGAACCTTCCATGTTTAAGTTTGACAGAGCCCTTCCCCTTTGTTTTGAATTTGCTATTAGTGCCCATCTGAATACTAGAACCATCAAAGGACTGAAAATAAGAGAATGATGAGTCTGGATGCAGCCATATGGTTGGAAGCTCCAGAATCAATGAGGAAGACATGTACTGATGTGCAACAAGCCTTCAGTGCATGGCCTTTCCTTTGGTATTTTTCATCTTCTTATTCTTCTTCAGAGTCATCCTTCCTTGCACTAGTAGGTACATAAATGTTATGCTTCTTCAAAAGAAGAGACATTTCATCAATTTGTCTTCTCATACATGAGCTTTCTGAATGAAATCCCCTTCCACGGTAATAGCAAAGGACCTTGCCTTTGCCATTCTTTTTGATTCTCTTCAAACCTGAAGGTTCTTTTGACTACTCTTTCTTCACAGGGGACTCATCCCTTTGCTTCCCTTTTTCATTCGCTACCTTATCTCCTCTTGCAACTAGAGCTAGATCTTTGGGAGATCGAATGATCCCCATTTGGATCAATTTATCATTCTCAGAAATAAGAGATTGGATGAAGGCATTAAGAGTGGGCATCTTCCAATTTGGAGTAGTGAGCCTTACTATTTAGAAGGTGGATACAAAGACTAAGTAGTCTGCATTGAGCTTTGTGAGAATGGAAAGGATGAGCTGATCTTCATCCTTCTTCACTTTGCATTGCTTCAACTGATATATCAGGTTCTTGAACTTTGTGAATAATTCATTCAGAGATTCGAAATTGGATGGATTGAGAGTAATTAGATCATTTTCTAGTTGGTGGATCCTCATCTCATCCTACTTATCAAATAAGGAAGCAAACTTGTACCAAACCTCCTTGGGAGTCTTCAATTCTTGGATGTGGAATCGAATATCTCTAGAGACTGAGGAGAGCAAGTGTCCATGGGCTTCATCAAGCCTATTCATGTACTTAGATTTGTCTTTATTTGAATCTATATCTTCCTCGGTTTCTTCTATGAGTCTGAAGAGTTGCTTAGTGTGAAGCATTACGACCATGTCATCCTTCCACTGGTGATAGTTGAAAGGAGTGAGAGGCTCCACTGGATGAGCAATTTTGAATTTAGTAAGAAGGACTAAGCTATTGTAGCGAATGCAGTGAGAAGAAGAGGCTGCTTGTAGCAAATGCTATACGAAAATCTGACAACCTGTCACACAATCAAACATACAAAGTAAGGTCAATAGTTTGCACTTTTGGAGTTTCCTTCACACCCAGCATAGTTGATCAAGCAAGCTTGATCAACAATTTCCTAACTTGGGATATTAAGTGGTAAATTCTCCGCTTCTGGTGCAGTACTAGAAGGAGCAATTTGCTCAAAAAAAATGATCCAGATGGAGATCTGAGGAGGAGAGGTGTCTTGTCTACCGAGGCTCTAATACCATATTAAATTGAGCACATAGATCTGTGGACAAACACACAACTCATAAACTACATCACACAATTTACTCAGCAATTGGAGAATTAAACAGTGCAAAAATGGCTTGCAGTTGTGAATGCTTTCATTAATAAAAAAGTAATCAGATAATAATTACAATGAAGTACAATGGCTTTAATAGCCACATGAAATTTGAATTGATAGACTCTACTTGACTATAGGTAACTAAGACCTTGTCTAAATCACTATCGGAGGACTCAGTAGTTAACTGACCTTGTCTAAACCATAACCGGAGTTCATCGGATCTCTAAAAAACAACTCAAGTGTTACATTTAGTGTTGACTAAGGCTAACTGACTGTGGTAGGTGAGAAATATGACCCTCATGAGTGCAGTCAAGTAAACCTAGTGCTAATTGAATGTAGAGAATTAGAACTGAATGTAATGACTCCTAACTTAGCTTGACTAGTCATTAACTGAACTGAACTGACATTGGTTGGTTTTGGCACTCCCAGTGGCTCCTAAATTGTAGGGATTGGTCTAGGAGGCTCCTAAACTGATGCAATTAAGTGCAATCAGTGGCAATAAGCCTCAATTAGTGTTACCCACACTTTAGTAACTGAAACATGTGCCCCAATTAGGCAAAGTGGACCCAATGGTGCTAATGACTATAAATAGACTGGATGGACTCCCGATTTAGACATGACTCCTCATTTAGACAAATGACCAAATTTGGAAAAGGGGGGATTAATAATCCTAACACTACTATGTGAATAAAGGTGTCGAGGTTGAACATAGTATTCCATCGTCTGATTACCAGTCATTAATGTATACCATTAACAGACGTGAGATCACCCACCGATGATGAAAATGGGAATTAAGGTAGTAGAGTGCAATCTAACAAGTGCAAATAAATGTGTTGAGGTTGAACACTTGAGAGAATCCATCGATGAGGGTAAATTCATGTATTCCCAAAACTGTCAATGGTGAGAGAACCTACCACTAATGACTGTAAGTCCCAAGGAACTCAAAATGTCTCTAGATTCCTATCCCAAAATAAATGATCTGAAGTCGATGGGATGAAATCCACTGGAAGGAGGGAATTAAGGCATCCCTGATCATCCAACATGAGGTACTCAACAAAGATGTATAATGTGGAAGGACTTAATCATAATGTGCTTGAACCAGTAACAGTACCAGGAATGGCCAACATGCAAAGTCAAGAGAACTGAGGAATGGCTGACTCAGGTTTCAACTTCCTTCAAGCAAGAGCATAAAGGAGAATGGTGTCTGAATGGAGGTGGCATAGACTCAATATACAAAACTAGGACATCTCTGCGACACAGGAGGCATCAACAGAGGATCCGTAGGGATTGGAAGCTTAACCAGTCGACGAAGATAAACTCAGAGACACAAGTACAACTCCTAAAGTCAAACTTTTACCCCAACCAACGAATGTGATATACAGTGCTCTGTTCGAAGGTGACACGACTCAACTGCTACCAAAGATAACATCTTTTCTTGTATGGCTTTTTGGTTTTTTGATTTTTTTTCGACTTTTTCAAATATTTTCAAAAGCTTGAAAAAGAATAAAAGTGCTTTATAGTTACAGACTAGGAGGAGACGAGTGTCAAGGGGCAAACAAACTAGTTCCAAGCAATGGAACATACCTATGCTCAATGCAAGGACACATGTGTAGGATAACGACACTCGGGGGAAAGTCTCCTCCTAGTAAAAATAGGGAATCAAGCTGCAAAGGATATGTAAATGGCTCTGCTTAACTAGACATGAGACAAGCTCGGGCTACATGGCTGATAATCAAAGTCAGGTAAGCCAGCATAAGGCTCAATAAGGCAAGCAAAGATTATGAAAATGCAATTACAACTTGACATAAGGGAGTCCTGGGGAAAAGGCCAGCAAAAAGATCAAGAGGAGTATGAGGCTCTTGCGCAAAGTCATGGAGATACTATACAAAGGACTCCCACACCCTAAAGGAAAAATGTTGGCATGGGCACCAAATGCAAAATAGGAGCTAACTAGGGCACCCATGTATGGTCAATCTCTACCATTCACATCATGTCACTTCTAAAAGCAATAAGAAGGTTCTGTGACAAGATAGAATGGGTTCGTACCTAGGGTTATAATGAAATGGTCATAAGGTCATGCAAAGTGAAAATGGATGTGAAACCTAAACTATATGCCAATTCATAAATAATACCTGAAATCGGCTCGAATGAGTCAAAACCACGGTCAAATTGTGCTCAAAACGGACTCCTGCATCATCAAATTAATCCAAAACTGTCCAAATTGGTTAGGAACAGTCAGAAACTATAGAAAGTGGGTAAAAAATTTCAAAATTTTCTAAAAATTTCTATAAATAGTAAAAAATTCAAAATTTTCATATCATTTGAAAGTTTTACCCATTTGAGCTCAAAACCTCCAACACGGATTCCAGGAGCATCGTCCGACGAAATTCGACACCGTTTGTTCCAAGCAACTCCTCATGTCCTCCTCTTCCCATTTCATGCAAATTTTTTTAGTTTCCATGGTTAATTTTATTTTCTAGGCCAATCTAAAGTAGGCATTTTGGCCCACACATATATCGAGGTTTTTTTCGCGTATGCGGATTTCCATACATGGAAAACCTCCCAAAACCGCGTACATACGCAGCTGTTTTGCAAAAAGTCGTGTATGCGGCTGTGAATAAGGATTTTTAAGGTAAACAACGACCGAAAATCATGTTTTATGTGGAGGATGGTTCTAGAATGGAGGGAGAGGGAAAATGGTGATGTAGAAGAGGCTGTTCAAGGTGACTTAATGGCCCAACAAGCTCTACATGCATGCATTTGTATAAGTTTTGGTGTCTTGGAAGCCTGAGGGCCAAACCAAGACTCCTGCAGATGCTAGTGGATTACTGGGATCCAGGCTTAGAGTATTTTCACATTGATGGGATGTCTCTTAGTATCGAGATTGAGGACATATACTTAATTACTGGATTATCCCAATGAAAAGAGGTGGTAAAACTACGATCTCACGAGCCCGGAGGTGGTCTGACTATTGATGAGTAAATTGTAGTGTACTACTTTCTGGACATGGAAAAGGTTGGGAGTCAAATCCCAAAAAACTCGATCTAGGTGTTGGGACTGAAGGCCATACTATTGGCACTCGGCAGGATAGCTAGTCTAGATTCACTCCACCAGGCCTTGTAGCCATTGATGTTCTATGCGGTGGAGTGTATGAGACCCACAGTGTACGACTGGAGCACTACGCTATTGAGTAACATGAAGTAGCAACTCAGTGACTGCAAGATGGGAAGGGTGAGAAACTTCGGTTTTGGAAGCATACTGAGCATGTTCTTCTTTGAGCATGTACCGAGGTTAATCCCTAGAGTGGAAATTCCCCCACATAGATTTTAAGATCCGGCCCAACGACGTTGGGCAAATGTTATGCACAGACTGGGCAGAGGTAGGGTGGCTAACCCCTACCTAGTGGAATTCTTTCCATGGTGGAAGTGGCATATCATTTCCATTGATGACTACCCCTATGCAGGGATAGATTTCTGGGAAGATCTAGACATGCCCCTGCCACCAGGAGCGGCATATGGTGACATAGGTAACGAATCCCAAACCCTCTTTCTAAGTTTTTTGAATTAATTTTTTTTTGTGTGTTTTTTGATATATTGACTCAAAAGACATGTTTTTGTGTGACGACACATAGTGACAATCTATCATGTGTATCATTAGAGGAAATTTGGGGTCTAAAATGGGCCTTATAAGAAAACGTGCCAAAATAAGTTTTTGTGAGTTGGAATTCAATAACCAATAGAATTTCAATAAAATAAGTCAACCATAATGGTTGAATTGACATATTTGTCAATAAAAAAAACTACTTTTTTTGTTCGTATTTTCGACATATGTCATTGCGTTTTTACTCAAATTTCGATCGGGAGAGCTCGTTGCATGCGGAATTTGATTCTGCATCCAACGAGTACCCACACTGCATACTTTTGACGGACCCCACTACCCCAAAAACAAGAAATAGCTGAAAAAATGTGATGATAATGTCATCATCATGTTTTTCAGGTATTTCTTGTTTTTGGGGTAGCAGGGTACGTCAAAAGTATGCAGTGTGGGTACATCATCATCACATTTTTCAGGTATTTCTTGTTTTTGGGGTAGCGGGGTCTGTCAAAAGTATGCAGTGTGGGTACTCGTTGGATGCGGAATCAAATTCCGCATCCAATGAGCTCTCTCGATCGAAATTTGAGTAAAAACACAGGGAGATATGTCGAAAATACGAACACAAAAAGTAGTTTTTTTCTTTCTTCCTCTAAAATTAATCAATATTATTTTATTATTTTAACTATTATTTTATTATTTTCCTTAGGAGGCCCATTTTAGACCCCAAAATTCCTCTAATGGCAGATGTTGGACCACAATGACTTGACAGTTTCCCTCATCATAGACAGAGAGGAAGTGGAGACGACATCATGGGTGCAGATGCGGAGCAGACACTCCAAATCATCCACACAAACTTTGTATGCTTGGCACACAGGGTGCCCATGGTGCAAGTTGAGGACTTGCCTGAGTGCATGTAGTGCTAGGTGGTTGGTGTGACATGGGCATGGGTTCGATTATTTCAATGGCTAGCTAGAGCCGTGGTGTGCTACCATGATCAGAACCCCCCTCCTCCTCCTCAGGCTTAGAGTCCCGAGAGTATTTATTTTTGTACTACCATGTATTATATTTTGGTGGCTCAGAAGCCCCGATTTTTTATTTTGACACTTATGTATTATGACGTCACATTTTGGAGGTTAATGAAAAACTTTTATGATGATCGATTTTATTTATTTACATGTGTGTAAAAAATGTATGTTTGTGATATGCTTATGGTCTATGAAACAAATTCCAATCTAACACATAGTTAGCCTATGAGTCACCAAATTGATTAAAAATTCTTGAAACATGTATGTATGTTATGTTCTTAAATTACTGTTCTAGCAATCTCACACGTAAGAATCTTCGTGATAATGTTGGATCCCTAATACGATACAAGCCATTAAGCTGTGAAACCACCAACTATGAATCAAGAAGTACCTCAAGAGAGAGAACACCATGTGAAATGGCATCCCACAATAACTCAATAATGGATCTATGTTCAACAACATTGTTCGAAGAAGGCCGTAAACATACGCCTCCTGAAGACAATACTTGACCCGTAGGAGTATAAATCACCCAAGCAGCTGAAGCTGAGTTTTGAGTGTGACGGCTAGCACCATCATAGAATCCTATGTAAGCAGAATATTCCATAGAAATCTACCATAAGAAATGAAATCTAATCAACAAACCCGATCACCATAAGAAAACCTAACTATGTAAAAAATTATACAATAATATATAACAATCAGCCCTGGCTAAAGATCATGCATAATATTTTTTAAGATAGAGCCCATTTCTAGGATCTGCCGAGGATGTCCCTTCATAATCCACCAGATCATAGGCGCCCTTCTCTAACACATGTTTGACTACGTAAGGACCATGCCACATGGGATTAAAATTCCCTGCCCCCAAGGGTTCTTTAGCTTGATCCCACAAAAGGACCAAATCACCTTCACTAAACTTCCTTAACGGATAGAATTATCATATTGGACCTTAACGCGACGCTTATTTACTTCTAGAGCCACTAAGGCATCCCACTGCTGCTCATCAAGCTGCTCTAAGTGGCCCAAACGTTCCTCCAATGCGGAAGTGTCTGGTAAAAGCTCTATAGCTAGCTTCAACGAAGGGATTTTGCATTCAACCGGCAAGACAGACTCCACCCCATGTACTAGCTGATATGGAGTGAAATCGGTGGCAGTCTTAACCGCGGTTCTATAGGCCTACAAAGTAGGATATAACATGATATGCCAATTCATCTTGCTTTGCGTGATGGTTCGTTGGAGAATGGACTTAAGTGATTTATTCCCTGCTTCAACCTATCCATTCGCCTAAGGGTAATAAGAAGAGGAGTGCTCTTACTTATACCCTAACTTCAAAGCCAACTATTCCATCATTTTATTCTGAAAGTTCCTACCATGGTCAGTGACAAGCTCTTTCAGAATGTTAAACTGAGTAATAATTTGGTTGAAAATGAAATGTGCGGCTGTCTCACCGTCGGATTTAATCGTGGGCATAGCCTTTGCCCATTTCGTGAAATAATAAATAGCCACTATAATGTGATGATGCCCCCCAGCCGAAGCTGGGTTGCAATCCATGAAGTCAAGGCCCCCTTGGTGAAGGGACTGGCAGTTATAATCAGATGTAACATGGCAGGATGTGAGCACATATTGCATGCAAACACCTGGAAAGGGTGACACTTCTTGACCGCATTGACACAATATTTGAAGATTGACGGCCAAAAATATCCCGTTCTCAATATTTTTTGGGCTGTTGAAAGCCCAGATAAATGACCACCAAATGCCCCTTCGTGGAAATCATTCAGCACAACCTCAGCCTCATCATGGGTTAAGCAACGACGCAAAATGGAATCTACCCCATGACAGTACAAAGTGTTATCCACTATAAGGTAGTTCTTAGCTACATGACGTAGTCGTCGTCGCTCATCTCATGAAGGGTGAGTAGGGACCTTCAGCGTTTGCAAATATAAAATGATATCCCCGTACCATGGGTCCAAAGTTGATATAAGGAAAATATGCTCATTGACAAATGTATCCTCATAAACCTCCTCCTCCTCCACACTTGGAAAATCAGAAATGAGCTCCGCAAAGATCAACGATTTCACCGAAACAAATTCAAGATCGAATTCTCGCAAAATAACAATCCACTTATTATATTTTCCCCCGATCATCCTTCTAGTGAGGATGAAATGAAATGGATTGACATGAGCTACCACCAAGGTCTGGCAAAGGAGAATGTAATGTCTCAATCTCTGAAACACATGAACGGTGGACAGGCAATTTTCTCCACATGAGAATAATGGATTTCCGAATCAATAAGGTTCCAGCTCAAATAATATATGACATGCTCGTGGAGCTCCTCATCCTCCTGAACCAAAACCATACCAACTATCTCCATGTACGTGGCCACATAAATAAAAAAATCATGGCTATAGTTAGGTGGACTAAGCACAGGGGTTGATTCTAAGGCTCACTTAAGAGCATCAAAGGACTCCTGGATTTGCTCATCCTAGCAAAAAGTAGTGTACTTCTTTAAAAGACGCATAAATCCTTTAGTCAAATTGGCAAAATTAACGACGAATCTCTGCAAGAAATTTTCCATGCCTTGCAAACACTGAAGATGTCTAATATTACACAGGGGATACAATTGAAGTATTGTCTCAACCTTTAAGGGATTGACTCTTATACCCTTATTAGATACAATGAACCCTATCAAGCGACCAACAGTCACGCAAAAGATGCACTTATGAGGATTTAACCTAACCTGGTAATGGTGGCATATTTTGAATACTAATCTCAAATGGTGTGGATGACGCACTCTCAAACAAGAATGAGCAGCAAAATCATTCAAATACACTTTGATAATTGTTTTGAGATCATGAAAAATTAAGGTCATAGCCCGCTGAAATGTAGCTCCAACGTTTTTAAGACTGAAAGACATCTTCCGATATGCAAAGGTACCCCAAGGAAAAATAAATCCAGTTTTATGTTGATCCTCAAGTTTGATCTGAATCTGATTATATCTAAAAAAAAATTCCATGAAGGAGAATACCTCTCTTCTCGCACACTCATCCAAAATCTGATCAATCAAAGGTGTGGGAAAATTATCCTTAGGACAAGCACGATTTAAATCACGGAAATCAGTGCATATACAAATAAATCCTTGCTTCTTATCAACTAGAATGGGATTTGAAACCCACTCTGTTAAGGGAACAGGATAGATAAAATTGGCTTTCAACAGCTTCTCTATCTTAGGCTTAATAGCGGATGCTTTTCTAGGATTCACCGCACGCAAATGTTGTTGAATGGGATTCGCATTCTGATAGGTCTTAATCTCATGTTCGACAATATGAGGGTCGATACCTGGAATTTCCTTATATGACCAAGAAAATATGTCATGAAACTTTTTAAATAGCTCGGTATACTCCTTGATTTCATTAGGGGAACAATCCACCCCAATGTAGACGTTCTCAACTTTTCTAGGATCACGAGAAATATTGATAGGAATAGTAGGTGATAAATTCACCATGTTCCCATCAACTATCTGACCAGGAGAGCTCAATGGAATCATGGGACTACCAATCTTCTCTCTAAGAATTTAAGAATTTCCCTAAAGTCCTCATGCTCCATACGGTTAAGCTCAGGAAGAAAATATGATCTATGATGTAACTCTTCCCAAGGTGGCTCAACCCTAGACATGGCCTCAATAATGGCTTCATCTGATGGAAAAACATCGTCAAGGCAATCATATGCATGAGAGGACTCAAATACCCATGCCGGAAACACATACGGTTCCTCCTCCATCCACGAAGAGGAAGGACTAGGCTCTGCAACACAATCAAGATTCGCTTGATATGCTATCATTGCTGCGGGCAATGACACATCTGTTTCGACAGGTCCAGTCGAAGGACTTAGTGAAGGAAGAATCCAAGGATATTCCATATGGGTAGTGCAAAAAGATACCGAATTCAATGAAGATGAAGCCCCACCAAAACTAGATCCAATCATAAGAATGGGTGCAGGACAGCTAAAGGTCCCCATAAGATATGGATACATACCTACACCCACACTCCTAGTTGTCGGCTAAGAATGATAGATAATCAGGATAGAAGTTCACAATGATGCACTAACACTCGGATTACAGAATGATGTCTGATCAATTGTAATGATATTCCCATCAAATGGAAAGCATACTACTCGAAATAGAGAAGAGGCTACGGCTTGCATACTATACATCCAATTTTAGCCAACCAAAAGATTGTACTCAAGGGGCGCATCAACCACCTTGACCTCGATTGCGACAGTCTTCCCTCCCAATTGGACCTTAAGAGAAGGAAGAATCTCGTGGGACCGAAATGATCTACCATCGAAGGTAGTCAACATAGTAGCATATTGAGACAAATCAGGAGAACCGAAACCCTTCCAACATGACAAAGACATCACGGAAGTAGCAACGCCTTCATCAATCACAGTGCGTTTGACGGTCATGTTAAGACACTCTATATGAATCAAAAGAGACATATAATAAGGAAAGCCAGGCTGTAGTCCCATGGTTTCAAATTTGATAATGGAAGAAGAGTTATCGTCATTAATCCCAAGAGCAGAAAGCAAGGCTTTCCTTTGCGGAGGAAAACTCTGAAGTACTTCAAGCGCGGACATCGCACAAGGAGTTTGGCCCAAATCCTCGACAACGAAATAGTTCTGGGTGGCTCGGGCATTAGGATTGTTCCCTGAATGCTTTAGGACTCCCTTATGAATGTGAGGTGCAATCTCAAGTTTATCCATAGGGTTTTCAATATGCAAAGGGCTCTCAGGTGGAGCGGGTTCTTTTCCAAGGTCTGGTTGTGACGAGCCATAATCTTTCGCATGAGTCACAACCTTAGTAGCACGTACCATGTTGATGCAACCATGACCAGTATTGGCTTCTAGCGGATTTTGATCTCCATGTAGCAGGGATTTCTCCCTTGCTATAGGGAAGGAATGGCTACCTTCTGTCTATATGACGGAAGGATAGGTTCCTGGTGGTGAATGTAGAAAATAAATGAGATAGAGAAGGAATGAAGAATAGTAAAGAAAGAACCCCTCTACAAACAAGGTTAGGGTTCTTCTCCAATACCCTGCAAGAACATGTTAGAAACCTTGCAAACAAATAATGGAAACCTGCAAACAAAGATGGGTTAGATAAAACTAAATAAACAAGAAAAAAAACAAATTATACCTTCATTTGGTGGAATGGGCCACCATGCCCTAGCTTGGGGAAGCACCTCTCTCTCTCTCTCTTGGCAATGGGGGAGCTATGGCTCTATGGGAAGATGGATGAGAGGGAGTGTGGGTGGCTTGAGAGACAAAGGGTCTCAAGGAACCCACTCAGGCAGCATAACAGTATGCAAGGGAGAAGTGTCTTTAGAGTGACCCCCCACCCCTCTATTTATAGCTTTTTTAGGGTTCTAAGCCCCTGGTCAGGGCTTTAGCCCCTTTTTTGGGATTTTATCCCCTTTCGCTTAAACTTTAGCTCCTTTTAGGGTTTTATGCTCCTTTGAGGGGTTTTAGCCCCTTTTTGGAGGTTTTATCCCCTAGGAGAGATATTTATGCTCTTTTTAGGGGTTTTTAAGCCCTTTTGCTCATTCTTAAGCCTTTTTTAAGGTGTGGGGGTCGAACGGGGTGAAATGAGGGTCATGCATGGGTGTCCTTGGGTGGTGTAGGCCATGTAGAGCTAAGTGAGGGATTTTTTGGGTTAACAGATTTCCCCCTAATGTGTGAGGGAAGGAGCTCATCGTATGGCCAATGAAAATCATAGGATTTTTTGCGGAGAGGTGGTGCTTCCTGGGCTGGGGCATGGTGGATTTTGGTTTTTGTATTAATATGGTTACCATCAATGGGTGAGATACAAATAACATGTGACATGTATATGGATGAGGCGGGCATCCCCATGCTCATAACAATGTTAAAAGAATAATGTGATCTATGCTCTATAATACAAGAGCCGATCATATACAACTGATGATACATAGTGGTTGCCTCACTAAGAGGATGAATACAATACTAATTTGAAGAACTACTACATTGGACGCATGGAATTCTCATGGAATGCTTTTTCTTCATGACTGATAACCTGCTGGATCTGGAATGGTACATAGCTATATGGACTCACTGATGGAGAGTCAAAGTTTTTGTGGTCCAAGTATGCTGCATCAATCATAAATCTATATAGAAGCATTGCTAGGGCTTTTGAACATTGTCTCCAATGCAACCCAAAAATCACAAGGGACATAAACCTGTTTAGGTCCCTCAAATAGACTCATCAATGTGCTAGAGTCAGGTGACATCTGGGGTCTTTGACCAGATACTGCATGGACCAATACCCCATATGAATCTCAACGGTGTGATGATGTAGCTGGAGTTGAGCATGTGAGAAACAACCATCCCGAGAGGCACTAAGGACTCCTCTCAAGTGGTCCAAGGAACTCATCAATGAGGTTAATTAAAACAAGATATAGGGATCTCTAGGTCTATCCTCTAGAATATGTGTGTTGTCGTCAACAAAGGGAGACCTACCCCAAGTCAAGGCAATGGTCATTCCTTGACCAGAAGCACGAGGGAGATAACCGAAAGATGTGAGACAATCAGAGGACTGACCCACTGAATGGGGGGGGGGGGGGGGGAAGAGTTGAACAGGGGTAGAGGGAGTGTAGTAGAATCAAAATCCCTTTGTTCATAGTATGACAGCAAGGTGGACCAGGTAGCAAATGAAACTAACTCATGGGAATGGGATCATAGCTGTAATATCAGGAATGTCACTGCAGATGGGAAATACTTGGGGGAGGTAGACACTTTTGATATTGATGGGATCCAAGGAAGACACATTGTAGAGTACTCTGAACAAAGGTGACCCAAAGTGGGAATGATGTCGAACTATTTTCTATGGGGTGGTGTATAGAGACACCATTGTGGTATGATCTCATGTATTTTTAGCGAGCCTGAGAAAGTAAATGATCGATGGTGCTTTCAATTTTAGAGATTTTGAAAGCACAAATAAGACTCCAGTGGGGGATCTTTTTCATTGTTAGTCTCCTGTTCCTAAAAAAGGATAAAATTATACATAGGAGAGCTCGCCCATCCTATAGGGGATAAGAGACTTCTTTACCGTTGGTAGTCCAATCAGGCCAAAAAAGGTTAAACCTATACTGACTAGACGGTCATTCAGATACTTTTATGAGCATGAACAAAACCAAGTTTGCTCGGCAATATTTTCTTGATGAGAAGGCTGGAAAAGAGCTTAATGACAACCCATGGTGAGCTTTTTCATAAAGTTTATCCCCTCTAACTGAGAAAGCATAAAAGTATGCAAAGGGGAACGGTCTTGACTTGAATATGCCAAGGTGGTCCTTTTCATTTGATGGGCTACATAGTCCACAAAAGGAGATAAACGAGTGATGTAGATGTCCTTTCCTATAATTTAATGAGCAGGAAAGGAAGCAGTTTCACTCGGTAGTCTTTTCATTCTTTTAAGAGTCAAGAAAGAGCTTAAATGAAACTCTAGTATGGTCAACCGATTGCAGTGGCACAGGTGGTGCCCCCTGTCGAGACGGTGGACAGTGGGCCAAAGGTCATTCGTGCAGTATGGATGGAGCAGGTGGTCTCAAACATACCAATACATGCATGGGATAGATCACGGCAGAGGCATGCGAGTCGATGTGGCAGAGGCATGCAAACTGAGGTGGCTCTTAGACAGAGGTCAATAGAGCTGTGTGTGAATTGTGGTGGATGGACTTGACTATATGTGATGTGAGTGCAAGTCCGGAGGCAGATATATGCCAAATACATGCAAAAGAAATAATTCGTCTTCTCGACAATGGTCCAGAGATCCGCATAAGGTGTGGTGGATGGAGTAGACAGCTATGTGTAAAAATAAAAATGATGTTGCTTACGTGTGGTGGCCCGAGAACCTGCATGAGTAGTGGTAGGAAAGTTTGATGCAAGTACAGGTTCGCAGACACTTGCATCACCATGCTGTGGCTTGTAAATCGAGGTAACTTCTAGGGAACGGTCCTGAAATTTGTTTGTTAAACATGAGATGATGGTCTCATAAGGAAATAGAGGGTAGAATTTTGAAACCAATGGCGCAAATGGTGTCCCAAACAGACTCAGTATGGTCTTGTTGTGTCGAATGGGATAAATTAGGTCAAATAGGGCCTATATAAGGGTGGGGACCACTTTGTGAAGTGTCATTATCATTGTTCACTGTAGAGTTGGAGACGTGGGCCCTAGATTTTCATTTGCTTATTTCTCTTGTTTCGACCGATGGTTTCAAGTTTCGCGACTTGCAGGTAAGAGCTCTTGCCAAATCTCTTCTTTTTGGTGGTTTACATTTTGCTTTTGGTCACTCAGAGGTGCTTCATGAGCCTTCTAGGGTTTCATGGAGCCAATTCGCACCTTTTGAGGGAAAAAGAGCAACCTAGTCGTACCTGTGGGGCATTTTTGAGTGACCTGGTCACTCAATTTTCCAAAACAAGTGTGACTTGGCCTCTAAGTGACATTTTTTTATGAGAGCAATGGCCGACATCTGTGCTTGGCTTGTACAGGATGGATAAGATTAAGTGGCGGGAGAGAGACTGTAAAGACCTCTTGGAGGCATCATTGCGAGATGAGGATGTGCATGATACACTGGCCCATTGTAGTTTACTGAAGTTCATGAGGATACCCCTTATGAAGATCTTGCATTTGTTGTTGCAAACGCTGGTGAGCTTTTGGGATATTGGAGAGGAGGCCTTCCTCTTCTAGGTTCAGCGTATTGAGATCATGCTGGTGGATGTGTACTTCCTAACTAGGATCCCTATGTTGGGAGTTGTTGGTGACTTGGCACCAGTGTTGTCTCGGGGGGAGACATTGGAGGAGATATGTGATAGGCACTGTTACGCTACTGCGTATGTGCGTGGCTCCCACATCTTGATGTGTGAAATTGAGGACCTATCAACACGGGTAGTGGCAACATTACTGCTGCATATCTTGGGTTCCATAGGAAGCCATAAGATATCTGGAGGGTAGCTTCAGTTGGTGGAGCCCGCTATGGGGACCATGTACTATGGGTGGGCCCAAATGTATCTTCAGGCTATTCGGCGTTAGCTGAACAATGCGAAGGCATCTGGGGTAGGATTTTGCTTTGGCTCCTTTCTATGTGATTTATTTTTGAGAAAGTACCTACTCTACGTCTGCACTAGGTCATGCAGGATAGTGGTCCGTGTGAGCCGCGAATGCATAGGTGGTACCAGATGATGGTACAAGAGGGTGGTGGTAGAGTGGGCCATTTTTTCACTAAGGAGCTATTGGAGCAGTGGCATTAGCTTCCAATGGTCATTAAGGAGTACCCGCATGTGGGTATGAACTATCATGGGGATCCAGAGATGCCCCGACCTATAGTCCAGGCATGGGGACCAGCTGGTACGTATGTGTGATGTTTTTATGTTCATATTTATACATAGTGTAGTTGAGCTGGTTGATAGTTGTATGTTTATATGTGTAGAATGATGTTTCCCTTTTGTGTATGCAGATATTGGTCCCCGTCCACTGCCCAGATATCAGAGGTGAGTGGTTGCTATGGTGCCTGCAGCAGTTCCTGCGGGGAACCCTCGCAAGAGACGGCGGGAGGTGGATGGACTTCTGCTGCATCAGGAGTGGCTTGCTGATGGGATCTCTGATGATGGCCGACAACATTTGAGCAATTATGTGATTGCTTCCATTCATAGTTCTCCTCTAGAGTGGACCTCTGTGATGAGGAAGATGGCCGTGGCTTGTGATTACCTTCATCGAGCGGCGAGAGGTGATCTTCTTGCAGAGGATGAGTCTTCTGAGGAAGATGATGATACTGAGATAGATGATGAGTCTAAGTCAGATTAGCATCTAGTGGGGCTTCCCCTAGTGCATTGGTGCACTCAGGATTTTTTTCATCGCTATGTATATTTGGTTGAGAAATCATATGTGGCTTCTCGTTTTGTACTGGACATATTTTGGACATGCGACTTATCTATCTATCTATATATTTTTTACGCATGTGGATGCACTTTTATGGTTTTATATCCAAGTATTTTTATGATGGTATGAGATGCAATGCTTAGATGATGTATTGTTACACTTGTGTGTGCATTTATAGATGATTATGCATGATGTTATGGTTGTATGCTTCCTATATGAGATTATGGATGTGCCAATTTATAATGTCATTAGCCATTTGATATACTACACTATTGAGGTTTTTGGGAACATGTGTGAATGTAATGGACTCAAATGTTCTAACCATCTATTTAGTGCGCAGGAATTTTCTAAAGAGGCATGGATCACGTACCCGATAGTAGTTTTTCAACTGAGAAACAAGCAGCTGGGATTCTAAGAAGACATCGAGATGGTGAAATCCTAACTAGAGAGTGACGGCCAAGAGGCCATTAACACCATCGTACTTAGCCTGGTTGTTGGTCACACTGCCCATGCATATTCTGTCGATATGGATATGTTATCTCCCAAGATAATTTATTTTCGTATGAAGAATTTAATTCATGCAATGAGGGATATGAATGTCACTAACAATTTGAAAGTCTCTGTGGTTGATAAAATATTTTCACAAAGTTGTAGCTTCAGTGCCTTGGGCGAGGATCAGAACATCTCATTAGCGACCGATAGACTACGGGTTCCATGATTAGATGAAAATTTCGATGATCGAAGGTTCTAAGGACTAACCATCAGAGAAATAATCCACTAAGGAGCCGCAATGGTAGAAGAAAGACAAACTACAGCTTCCGCGACCAAATGAAAACGTCGGTGATTGAAGGTTCTAAGGACTAACCATCAGCGAGATAGTTCAATAAGGAGTCGCAACGACGAGAGACATACAGACTACAGATTGACGATTTCACAATGAATCTCCTCTGTAATGTCAGCAGCACAGAAGAGTAAAGCTCTGATAAATGACAAGAATCATTCCGACAGCACGAAAATAGAAGATCATCGACGATCGAAAGACATACAAACTACGGATCGATGAGTTTACTGAAGATCCTCCACAGTGTTGGCAGCAAAGAGGACTAAAGCTCTGATTCAAACATCGTCAATCAACTTTCAGCAGCAATAAAATTAGTTCGTTTCACCTCTGAAACTACGACATCGTTCAGATAAAATGTTCAAATACATTAGTTATTTCAGCTCCCGATCGCCGACAAGCTAGTGATGGAGAGCGCCAGCATTGAGCTTTGGAACGCTGATGGGAGAAAGGAAAAAGTTGTTGATCGCCGATGAAGAAGCCATCACGATGCTAGTGATTTAAGGCACCGATAATGTGGCAGCATTGATACTTGGAGAGCCTATGGGCTAAAGGAAAAATATTTCAATCGATGACTGCGGCAACAAGATAGAAAAATCCAATGGATTAAACAAGAAAAATCACTTCAATTAAACTCTGAGACACTGGCTGTTGGTGGCAATTTCACACTGAACTAGTAGTGGTGATTATCAGTGACCATTTCAGTCATTAAAAGATCGCTCAGTGAACTACATCTTCATAATAGATAGACAAATAGTTAGCAAGGGTTTGAATCCCTAATATGGAAAAACTATTACTTGCGAGTATTTTTAGTGTAAACAGATCGGATTTTCAGCATCTTTGATTTTTGTAGAAGGCTATAAATCCCATGATTAATTTATTAATAAAGGTTCAACTTCAAGGATTTATGATCCAATAATACTTTCAAGCTTCTCATTTTACTTATTCATGGTATAAGCTCTTTTGTTGTGATCTGTCCAGCCATCATCTTTTTCTTTATTGTGTTTATGCCTAAATGTGCATTCAGGTCAATTTCAGATTTATTAAAAAGTTGATAGTTGTCATCCTATTGGTATATTAGTGATATTTGATTTATAAATACCATCCTCAGCAGGATTTAGCTATTTATATTCATGTGTTATGTGTGTAATTCTACCAACTTGGTGAGTTCTCCATCCCTACACCTTATAGTTGAATTTCTGAGCAAATTGCAACTAAAATCCTTGTAAATGAGTGAGTCTTATGCATGCCTTGAGAGTGTAAAGGTTACATAGGTCGACTGAATTGATCCATATCAGAAAACCCTAAAAATAGTTTAAGTTACCAGGAATCCTTGAGCTACAACATAGAGGAGTTTCCTGGAGTGATAACAAAGTGGCGTCGTTGCCGGGGAGAAAAGATTAAAGCTCAGCATCCCTAGGAGACGAATAGATCCATGCTTTGATGATAGACAAGGCTTGGACATTATTATGGTTGTAATCATCTATCTGCTAAATCCATTGATATAAGGTGGATTCAAGAAGACCAAGTACCAGAGCAAACCTAAAGGGGCCACCATCAACACCCGTTCCAGATCCAGAAGAAATCTTGAGGAAAGCTAGGGCTTTACTAAGACAGACCAGTAGTGCTGCACAAAATGCTACATTAGGTATTTCAATAAATCTTTCTGCTGTTATTTCTTCTACTGAAACTCTTAATTCCCATAAATTTTTAGATACATCAGAAAAATATAGGGCTTGGGCATCTTCAAGCACTACTGCTTGTGAAGATCCAATCCCTGGTGACTCCACTAGGATAAGTATACCATCGCCTTCTCAGAAAATATTTTCATCAATGCTGCCTTCCACATCCCTATCCATAACCAATTCCAATATGGCTACCCTTCAATTGACCAATATGTAAAGGATCCTGGTACCTAGGTATGCACCCCTAATTTTTCCAAATCCTCTCGTAGCCATGCCTATCGGGGATTACCTAAAGTATATGCCTAATTTTACAGGGGAAGGGGATTTCACTTCTGAAGAACATCTAGAGGCTTTTTATAGCTATGCTGAAAATATAAATATAGAACATGAAGATGTATGGACCGAAGTTTTTGTGCAAAGCCTAGATGGCCAGGCTAGGAAGTGGTTTAAGGAATTGTCTGCTGGGTCAGTGGCATGCATAGAGGCCCTAGATGATGTTATCCTGAAGGATTGGGGAGAGAGGAGAGACCACCTCTACTATATTACAGAATCCAGCAACCTAAAAAGAGAAAATGGTGAGTCTGTCTCTAACTTTACCAAGATATTCAATGACATGTACATCAAGATCCCCACTGAGATTAATCCCACCTGTACCTCAACTATGATAAATTATGCAAATGCCTTTGACTCTGACTTCTACCTACTTCTCAGAGAAAGGAGGTCTACCTCCTTATCACTCTTGCAAGATGCTGCCCTAGAGATAGAGTCAAACATTCTGGTATCTCAGAAGGTCAAAGGGAAGGTAGACAGGAGAAAGTAGCTAGTAGACTATAGTGGGGCTTCGGCATCAAAGAACAAGATTGAAAAAATGACCAAACTTTTGGATAACCTGACTGCTGAAATGTTTAAATTGAAGGACCAAGGACATCTGCCAGTGAGGGATAAAGGGCCCAGTAAATTTTCTCCTTGAAACCCAAATTTTATAGAAGAGGAAACCCCCCTGTTCAGATTCTCAAAAGGGAGAGAAATCAAGGGGAAGACTAGAGGATAAGAAATCCATTTCAAAATGTTGTATTAGAAGAAGAGCCAAAATTCATTGAGGAAGAAGGAGAGGCTGAAGACAATATCCACTGCATGGAAGATGAGGTGGACTATTCTTTTCTGACACAGGAAGAATATGAAGAAGCCTTGATTGATGAGCAGATCACTGAAGAGGCTGTCTATTAGGTTGATGGTCAAGGATGTTACCAACTAAGGTCTATGTTGGTTGCTTCCCTCAAGAAGAATGTTGTATTGGTCAAGCAGCCTGCTAGAAAGGTTGTTGTTTTACCAAAGAAAGTGGTTGTTCCATCCAAAGCATTGCATAAACCAACACCTTCAGCCACACCTGATCATGTCCAACTCAAACCTATAGCTCATGAGGTAAGGTTTCCAAACAAGATGCATTATTATTTCAACCTTGAATCTGAAATTCAAAAATTGAAAATCTATTTCCCTTTAATTGAGTTGATGAAGAATGATGCATTTAAGAACTCCATTCCAAATTCCCTTCATCCAAAGGTGCACATTGACACTGACTTTGTGAACCTGCACGATGACAAGCTAGTTGTAACCATGGGCCCCATGATCAAAGACCTAAAGGAATCCTTCCCACCATTCTATATATCCTTGAACATCCATGATAAAATCCTACATAATTGTCTGTTGGATTCAGGAGCCTATCATAACCTAATGCCTAAGGCTGTGATGGATGAAATCGGCCTCAACATTACCAAGCCCTACCATGATTTCTTCTCCTTTGACTCTAGGCAGGTCAAGTGCTTGGGCCTCATCAAAGACCTTGCTGTAAACTTAACTCAGCTACCTTCAAAAAGCATAATGATGGACATCGTAGTGGTCGATATTCCTCCAAAATTCAACCTCTTGCTGTCTCGATCATGGAGCAAAATATTGGGTGGCACCCTTCAGATGGATCTCATGTATGCCACCATTCCCATGTTCAGAGGGGAGACTAAGAGTCTGTACAAGGAAAATCAGCTAGCATACATCATAAGCAAGGAGAGTCGCTCAGTAAATCACCCCATCTATGCAGTGGACACCGATTTTGGGTCTTGCATATTGCAAATAGATGACAATCAATAGACATCAATTCAGCTGACTGAGCCCACCTGTCCACGGCCTGAAGAAGTCACAACAATGATCTGGACCATGTATTTCGATGGGGCAAGTGATCAAAACTCTGCAGGCACGGGTGTAGTCTTGATCTCCCCATCTAAAGAAAACATTCACCTGTCTTACAAGCTCGATTTCAAAACCACGAACAACATAGAAGAATATGAATCCTTGCTACTAGGAGTTAAAGCGGCCAAGGAGATGGGATCATGTGCATGAATATTTTTGGGGACGCGGACCTCATCATACAGCAGGTCAACAACACTTTTCAGACGAAAAATATCAGATTGAAGGCCTACAAGGACAAGGCATGGAAACTCAAAGACTCCTTTATGTTTTTTGAACTTTCATATATTCCTAGGGATTTGAATCACCTGGCTAATTCCCTTGCCGTCTCTGCAAATATGTTTGTTCCTCCTTTACCCCATAAGCTCAACTATGATGTTCAAGTCAATTACAAACCCTCTCTACCAGACAATGTAAAATTTTGGAGGGTGTTTGAAAATGATGGGGAGCTTAGTAAATTCCTTCAGTTAGTGTATGAATTCTCTGACATACACATAGATCAGGAAAACCTTAACTTGGAGGAATCCAAACAGCTCAAGTTAAGAGATAAAGTGACTAAGCAGAATATAGTCCAATTGCCCAACAACTACATACCCTAAGGTCTAGTACCATTGGAAGAACTATTTGATCACAATGACATCCCTTTCAAGCCTACTAAAAGGGATCTAGATCCTGCTATCCAAGATCAAAACATAGGTAGCCAGAGCCATCCAAAACTGATAAATCTATCCACTGGGCTGACTACTAAACAGAAGTCTGAATTTTGCAGCTTGATAAAAGAGTTTGCTGATGTCTTTGCATGGGAGTATAGTGACCTAAAAACATATGACACCAACATCATCCAGCACAGGATTCCTTTGGAGAAGGACACCATTCCTTTCAAACAGAAGCTGAGACCCATCAGCCCTCTTCTATTACTAGTGATTGAGAAAGAGATCCACAAACTCCTCAAAGCCAAGATCATAATTCCCCTTAGATATTCCAAGTGGATTACAAATCTAGTAGTGGTAAGAAAGAAAAATGGAGAATACAGGTTGTGTGTGGATTTTAGAAACCTGAACAAGTGTTCCAAGAAAGACAACTATCCACTACCCAAGATGGAGCACCTATTGCAGAAAGTATCAGGGGCTAGAGTTATGTCTTTCCTTGATGGCTTCTCTGGATACAACCAAGTTGCTATACACCTTGATGACCAAGAGAAGACTGCCTTTACCACCCCCTGGGGCACCTTCATGTATGATAAAATGTCATTTGGGATAATGAATGCTGGGGCTACTTTTCAAAGAGCCATGGACCTAGATTTTGTAGGGCTAAAAGATAAATTTGTGCTGGTATATTTGGATGACTTAATAGTTTACTCTCATAGCCATCATGACCACTTACAACATCTAAGGAAGGTATTTCTAAAGTGCAAAAGTTATGGAATATCACTGAACCCTAAGAAGTCCCAGTTTGCACTAGGTGAAGGAAAGCTCCTAGGTCACATAGTCTCAGCTGAAGGTGTAAAGCTTGATCCAATGAGGGTGGAATCAATCCAAAAACTGTCAATACCAAGGTCAAAAAGAGACATTCAGTCCTTTTTAGGCAATATAAACTTTTTCAGAAGGTTCATTCCAAATTTCTCCGAGCTGGTAAAGCATATAACAGTCATGCTAAAAAAGGATGTAGAAATGAAGTGGACTGACCAAGCAAGAAATTCTTTTGAAGACATTAAGAAATCCATCATGGATGTCCCAACCCTGATTAGTCTCGACTACACCAAGGGTTTTTACATTTTCTCTTTTGCATCTTATGACACAGTGGGTACTATTACAAAAGAATGATGAAGGTCTTGATCATCCAATTGCTTTCTTTAGCAGAACCTTGAGAGATGCTGAGCTGAAGTATGACCCAATTAAGAAGCAGGCTTATGCTCTCATAAAATCTTTGAAGACTTTCAGAATCTATATTCTCCATGCAAATGTCATTACGTATGTCCCTCCAGTGGCTGTGAAGGATGTTTTGACTCAGCCTGACATTGATGGGAAGAGAGATAAGTGGATTTCCAAACTCATTGAGATTGATGTAGAGGTGAAACCCACCAAGATGGTAAAGGGATTAGGTCTGTCAAAACTCATGGCCAAAGAAAACTGTGAACTGATGGGAATAAATTTCACATGTGTCAGATCAACAAAGGTGCAAACTATGGTAGCAGATGAAACAAAAGTAAATCAAGATGACAATAACAGTCCACCAGTAGCTGAGAACATATCTTCATGTGAGTGGTACTTAGGTATCATTCGATTTCTACTTAAATTAGAAGTTTCTCCTGATCTCACTCCTAACCAAGCACGAGCTCTTAATTTGAAATCTGTCAAGTTTTGCATAATTGACAAACTGCTATACTGGAGGGATCAGTCTGGGATTTTGGTAAGGTGTCTAGATAAAGAGGAAGTAGAGTAGGTCATGCATCACTTTCATTCAAGTACATGTGGAGGCCACCACTACTGGAAAACCATAGCCCACAAGATCTTACAAGAAGGATACTATTGGTCAGTCCTCTTTCCCGATGTATGCACTTTTGTAAGGGCCTGTGACCAATGTTAAAGATTTATAGGGAAGTAGCAGCTCAAATCCTTGCCCCTTATGCCTATTACAGTGAATGGGCCTTTCCAACAACAGGGTTTGGATTTCATAGGTGAAATAAATCCATCTTCTAGTGGAAAACATAAATGGATCTTAGTAGACACTGACTACTTTACCAAATGGATAGAAGTAGTACCCACCAGAAATGCCACTCACCAAGTCATCATGAGATTTTTATATGAGAACATCTTCAGCAAGTTTGGTTTCCCAGTAAGCTTAGTGACTGATAATGCACCAGATTTTAAGGCTTGGGAATTAGTTAAAATGTGTGAATCAATGGGTATTCAACTAGTGCACTCCACATCTTATTACCCACGAGACAATGGCCTAGCTGAGTCATCCAACAAAAGCTTAGTTAGAATCATCAGGAAACTACTAGAGACAAATCAGAAAAGCTGGGATTCAAAACTTAAGTTTTCTTTATGGGCTGATAGGGTAGTAAACAAAAGATCCATAGGGACTTCTCCATTCAAGTTAGTTTATGGCACTAAGGCCATATTTCCTATCCATCTCAGCCTTCCAGTGGCAAAGTTAATTCAGGAAGAGGAAGATGAACCAAATGATATGATGAGAAGGATGATGGATTTGGTGGAGTTACAGTAGATCAGGGAGCAAGTTGTAGGAAAATCAGAGGCTCATTAACAGAGGATAAAGGGCATGTTTGACAAAAGAGAAAAGGTAGACAACTTCCAGGTCAGAGATTGGGTCCTCAAGTGGGATGCTGTCAGACAGGACAAGGGGAAACATGGACTCTTTGTGGATTGGCCCTTTTTTATAGACCAAGTATATGAGAATAACACCTTCGAATTGCAAAATATGGAAGGTGAAGAGGTATTCGATGGCCTGGTAAATGGGTGGTTCCTGAAAATCTATTTTATTTGAGGCTTTGAGGCCTTATGATTGTAAATTAGTAGATAGTAGGTTGTTTTGCTTTCAGAATAAGACTCCATGCCCAATGGAACAATAAAGAATAGTGTTAAGTTACTTAGTTGCTTTTAGGGAAAGGAATTTTGGTCTGGGGTTCTTGGGACCTCACTGGGAGGTTCCCATCCCCAAGGAGGAGCCAGATGTTATCTCACAAGATAATTTATTTTCGTATGAAGAATTTAATTCATGCAATGAGGAATATGAATGTCACTAACAGTTTGAAAGTCTCTATGGTTGATAAAAAAATTTCATAAAGTTGTAGCTTTGGTGGCTTGGGAGAGGATCAGAAGATGTCATTAGCCACCGACAGACTACGGGTTCCGCGATTAGATGAACATTTCGGTGATCATAGGTTCTAAGGACTAACCATCGGTGAGATAGTTCAATAAGGAGCCGCAACGACGGGAGACATACAAACTACAGATCGGTGAGTTCATAATGAAGCTCCTCTGCAGTGTCAGTGGCACAGAATACTAAAGCTCTGATAAATGACAAGAATAATTCCAATAGTGTGACAATAGAAGATCATCGTCGGTCGGAAGACATACAGATTATGGATCGATGAGTTTACAATGAAGCTCCTTCGCAGTGTTGGTGGCATAGAGGACTAAAGCTCTGATTCAAATGTTGTCAGTCAACTTTCGGCAGCAACAAAATTATTTCGTTTCACCTCTGAAACTATGGAATCGTTCAGATAAAAGGTTTCGATACATTATTTATTTCAACTCCTGATCGCCGACGAGCTAGCGATGGAGAGCGCCAACGTTGAGATTTGGAGCACCGATGGGATAAAGAAAAAAGCTGTCAATCACCGCTAAAGAAGTCATCGCGATGCTAGTGATTTAAGGCGCTGACAATGCAGAAGCATTGAGACTGGGAGTGTCGATGGGCTAAAGGAAAAAGATTTTGATCGGCAACTATGGAAACAAGATAGAAAAATCCAGTAGATTAAACAAGAAAAATCACTTCAGTTAAACACTGAGACACTGGCTGTTGGTGGCAATTTCACACTGAACCAGCAGTGGTGATTATCAACGATCACTTCAGTCATTAAAAGATCACTCAGTGAACTAGATCTTCACAATAGATAGACAAATAGTTAGCAAGCGTTTGAAGCCCTAATCTATAAAAACTATTACTTGCAAGTATTTTTAGTGTAAACAGATCAGATTTTCAGGATCTGTGATTTTTGTAAAAGGCTATAAATCCCATGATTAATTTATTAATAAAGGTTCAACTTCAGGGATTTATGAGCCAATAATACTTTCAAGCTTCTCATTTTACTTATTCATGGTATCAGCTCTTTTGTTGTGATCTATTCAGCTATCATCTCTTTCTTTACTTTGTTTATTCCTGAATGTGCATTCAGGTCAATCTCAAATTTATTAAAAAGATGATAACTGTCATCCTATTGGTCTATTAGTGATATTTGTTTTATAAATATCATCCTTAGCAGGATTTAGCCATTTATATGCATTTTTTATGTGTGTAAGTCTGCTAGCCTGGTGAGTTCTCCATCCCTCCACCTTATAGTCGAATTTCTGAGCAAATTGAAACTAAAAGCCTTGTAAATAAGTGAGTCTTATGCATGCCTTGAGAGTGGAAAGGTTACATAGGTCGACTAACTTGATCCATATCAAAAAACCCTAAAAATAGTTTAAGTTACCAAGCATCCTTGAGCTAAAACCTAGAGGAGTTTCTTGGAGTGATAACAGGATCAACTCGTGCGACGGGGAGTAGATGACCCATGCAGTCAAGGCGAGGTTCAGAGACCATCTGCTCGCTCCATCAACAAATCCAATGTACCGGTCTAAGGTAGGATCCATCTGGAGCAATGAGGGGAAATGATACATAAGACTCACTTTTGAAAAATGTGTAAAACAAAAAAGGAAAAGACTATATTACAAGTTGTACTGTCGTCACTCAAAGGGGTGATGTTAGAGGGAAAGTCATTTGGAATTTCAGGAGATCAGTGGTCATTCCTTTGTGTGACATGATGAACCCTAGGAGATAGACCATTGGGACACAAAAAACACAATTGAAAGGGTTAAAGTGGATTTCGTACTTGCAACATCGTAGGAATACTTTCCGCAAGTCATCTATGTGTTGTGCTTGCTTCTGTGACCACGCAATGAGGTTGTCAAGACAAACCAACATGATGTGAATGAGGTCATAGAAACAGTGTGTCATGGCACGCTAGAAGGTGGCTCCAACATTTTTCAGGACAAAGGGAATCACTCAATATGTGAATGTGCCCCATGGGGTTGTGAACGCAGTCTTGTAATGGTCTTCTTTTCGGATCTGAATTTGGTTATATCCGTAAAATCCGTCTATGAAGGAAAATGCCTCATGTCCGGCATATGCGTCGATAATCTGATTGATGAAGGGTGTTGGGAAGTCGTCTTTGGGACATGCCCCATTGATATTATGGAATTTTGTGCAGACGTGAATGGTACCCTATTTTTTATTCATGGGAACAGGATTAGAAACCCAATGGGTGTACGCAATGGGGTAAATGAAGCCGACTGTATGCAGCTTCTCTATCTCGGCTTTGACTGCAACCACTTTTCAAGGATGGATGGATCATTGCTTTTGGCGTATGGGAGCCACATTGAGTCATGTGTTGATGTGGTGTTCCACGATGGATGGATCCAACCTGGGAATTTCATTGTAAGACGAAGAAAAGATGTCACGAAATTCTTGGAAGAGAACTTTATAGGAAGCGACTTCTTTTGGGGAGCAGGATGCCCCCAGTATGATTTCTTCAACAACCTTGGGATTGGTTGAGATGTTGATTTTGATGGTTGGTGAGATGTTGGCCATGTTCCCTTCTTCGAAGGCGTCTGGTGCCGAAATGGGATTTTTGAACCAGTCAAATTTCCCATGAATGAAATCCTTGGTTTCCATGGAAAACTAGTCTGACTACGACACAAGATCTTCGGGGAGGAAGAATGAGCGATGGTGCATTTCATCCCATGGGTATTTCAAGGGGATTAAGGCTTCAAGTATCTCATCATCATTGTAGAAGAAATGAAGAGACAGGCCTGATGGACTGTCATTGGTGGTAGAGACAAGAGGGTCGGTAGAACTAGACATCATGTAAATGGACATGATGTCTGAAGAAGGAGGTAGGGGATGGACTTCTTCGATCAGAGTGATCTCAGATTCAAGGGAATGTTGTCTAAGGTTGGCTACAGCCATTCGAAACTTGGACAAGTCTTGGCAGTGGTGAGAATAGTGTCCATACAATCTACAAAGGGAGCAAGCATGGTTTGTTCTCAATGACTTATTTCTGACTATTGGCCCGCTTGGGATTTCAACCATGGGGAAGTTTTTCGTTGTATCCATGGCGTCCAGGTGTGCACGGATTATAGGAATTTTAGGGAAGTTTTGAGTTGGATGGCCCTGTGCTTCATAGACGGTGCAAGGAAGGATTTTTTGAGGCTTTGCAGTAGCTTTCACATTCTTGCCCCTGGCCCTTTTTTGGTGGGGTGGTGCGGGTGTAGTTGTGATGGTTGGTTTTTGCGGGCCGAGTGGAGGGTGGGACTTAACCGCAATGGGTTGCATGGGGTTTAAGACTACCTATAGCATTGGTGGTTGAGCTGGTGGATCAAGATACCACACAGGAATTCCTAATGTAAAGTTGGGTAAGTTTAAGGTGGCCATTGCGGGCTTAATCATGACACCAGGTGGGGAAAGAGGAAGGGAATTGTGTGGACTGAAGAGGAGCCCAGATAACTCCTTGATGGTTGTATGTGGGGATGAGGTTGCGCATAATGCTGTGGCTGTGGATGATGTTGCGGCTGCGTATGGTGTTGTGGTTGCAGTTGGGGCTACGGCTGCGGACGGTGTTGTGGTTGCAGTTGGGGCTGCGGCTGCGATTGTTGTTTGGGTGAAGCTGTGCTAGATGAGAGCATGCACAAGTCCACAGTCTCGTTAGGTGTCAGTGGTGGTGACACTAAGGGGAAAGAAGCCATCATGGTAGTATCAGCAAACAACCCAGGGCCCACATTCAACAATGGGGAGGCTGGTATGTTGTCAACCATGGTGTTGACCGCAGGGACAACATTGGTATGTGTGGTCATCCCTTGTGGATCAATGGTGTTGATTGTAGAGATAATGTTGGCGAGTGTCATTAGCCCTTCCGGATCGTGATAAATCAGTTGGTCAACTATCACAATTTTCTCTTCATGGGGGAACATCATGAGACAGAATATAGTTGATGCGACAGCTCTCATGGCATACATATAAATTCTTCTGAGGAGAAGGTTATAGTCCAATTGAGCATTGAAAACCTCTATGTCAACCAAAACTATCGTACCGGCTAATGTGATGGGTACGTGGAGGAGGATTCCTTGGGATTTAGTGGGATGGCCATCATAAGCCCATAGAGTTGTTGAGGATGGTTGCAGAATTGGGGATCCAAGTTTCTGCCAAACTAGGGTAGACATAATGCACGTAGATGCCCCCTCATCCACTATGCACTGGTGCACAACCAAATTCTGGATAGACACCAAGACTTGAAAGGAAATGGTTGATGGCATGCACGGTTCTCCATTCTCCGTGTCGAATGTGATCAACTTGGAGTTAAAGGGGTCTACAGCCCCAAGGGCAGCTAGTAAGGCTTTTTATTGTGTTGGGAAAGTTTTGAGTACCTCAAGAGCGGACATGGTGGTAGGTGTTTGGGATAAATCATCCACGATGCTGTAGCTAACAACAAATCTAACCGTGGCGTTATTGACAACCCAACATATGGGGGGGTGCAGGAAAGGGGGTAACTGAAGAGGTGCATTGAATGTTTTAGACGTAGATTCCACTGATGTGTCAGCGAGTTTGGTGTTGGTTCTGTACTGATTTCTTCTGGTTTGTAGATTGACCTCTTCAGTTGTCATAGCTCGCAGGTGGTGGACACCTGTTTCTGCCATGGGAGGTGCCCCCGGAGCGTTGGGATTGGGTTGGGGAGGGGGTGCGATTGCCACCAATCCTTGGACTGGAAATGGGTTTTAGAGAACCATAGGAGGAGGTCCTTGTGGTGTCACATTGGGTTGGGCTTGGTTCGTTGTGTTGGTGGCATGTTGAACCTCGTTCCTAATGGCTTACTTAGTGCAACCCATGAAGGGACACTCGAATGTGTAGTGCCCGTAGACCTCACATAGTGTGCATGGTTGGTTTGTATCCAACAGGGCGTTGCATCTCGATGGATTTGGTCGTTCAGGATTTTGGGATGGCCAGTTTGTAGTGGCATTGTTGGGAGGGTTTGGTTATTGACCGCCTCCCTACGGTTGATTACCTTGGTTCCAAGGTCATTTATTCCTGGCTTGCCCTTGTTGGTTATTGGGGGCTGGCTAGTTGGGACGGTTTTGCTGTGCAAACACCTATCCCAACAGAGTAGGTGGATTAGGGGCGGAGGCTTGGATAGCTTGCATCGGTGGTGCATAGTAGACTTGGGTGGGTGGCAATGCGACAAATTTGGGCACTTTCCCCACATATTGTTGTGTTGGCCAAGCTAAGGCCTGATCCTGCTGTGGTGGCGTAGGTTGTGCATAAGAAGTTGTGGCTCTGGACTAGGACATCATTCTTGCATATTCCGGAGTTAACTGAGCCAAATCAGACAAGTTGAGATGTGCCCTGAAACTGAGGTTTTACTTTAGGTTGCTATGAAATGGGGCAGCCATGGTGGTGGGGTTTGCAGGTGCATAATGCACCTGCATTGTTGGGGGTACTTTTGGCACCATTATGGATGGGCCAGTGCCCCCAAGTGTGGTGGGAGGGACAGTGTGGGTGGAAGGGCCATTTCCCCCATGTATGACAGGAGGGGTAGTGTAGGTGGAAGGGCCACTGGCCCCATGTATGACAGGAGGGACAATGTAGGTGGAAGGGCCACTGCCCCCATGTGTTGCAGGTGGGATATCTTGACTGGTCAATATGGGTGGTGGAAACTGACTTATGATGGTTTGCATAACCATTTTGGGGCCACCTGCAGGGTTGTTGGTGATAGTTTGTGGTGTGGACATGGGTCCACTAGCAATTGCTATGCCAGAAAATGGATCCGGGTTTGCACCAGCCATGGGGCTTGATGGTGCAGTGTGTAAGTCTATTTTAGACTGATATGGGTCTAAATCTTAATAAGAGATTGTGTGCCCTTCTGATGGTGTGGGAGGTCATCGAGAATGGTCTCGATGATGTCGATTTAATGACCCAAACTGTGGTGGTTCACCTCTTAGGCATGAGGAAGAGCATGAGGGATCAATTGTGTTAAATTTGAATGTCAAATTGGTGATAATGATTATTGGACCCCGATTTCAATGGATTCCTATTGTTTGTAGGTGGTCACTCGGCCACCAAGACCGCCAAAAGACAATGCTTGGATTTTTCCTCATGGGCGCGCTACCCAATCAGTGGGGGTCGTTGCCCATTTCGCTTGGCAATTCCTCTTAGTGGCCAGCTACTTTGGGGTTCCCATGGTACTCCTCACAATGAGTTTCTAGGTTGAGCCCAAGTACTTCCCATGGTTAAGGAAGTCAGGGACTTATGTCCTCAAATAATGCAGATTTTTAACTTAGTGTAAATTTGTAAATTTTACTGGCTCTCTCAGCGTCATGAACTGAGTTGGGTTGATTTATATGGTATGGTGTGTATGTCTTTTTGTTTTTTTGTTATATATAGTGGCTGCAAATGGTTTATGAATATTCCACATATTTCATATCATTGTGGATGAAAGCAATAAATAGTAATCATAAATTTTTTTAGACATGTACCATTTGTAATCCTAAATCATGACAACCTAAATAGGTGACTACCTTACACCTATATTCTTATTCAATGAGGAGAAGGTGTTGGGCTCTCAACACAATGGGACTAAGCCCATCCGTAGATCCACAGGTCACCCTCCGAATGCAAGGTTGGTCAACAGGGAGGACGCTGAGCGTCATGAGAAGCCCTCCTTCTCTACCCCCTCTATCTTCCAAGTCACCCATTTTTAGTGGCTTCGAACAATATTAGGTGAAGTGCCTATTAATATACGAGCTTTGCCCTTCGTCTTCTCCCAGAATACCCCGACGGGTGATGACTGGGTAGAGGAGGAAGGGTTAGGAAAGATGTTGATTTTAAGTGGATTTTAGTCAAACTATGTTCATTAATGCATTCAATATTAATTTACACTTTGATTTACACTTTGTTATGTAAATGAAACGGACATAAACAGAAATAAAAGAAATTTGTATGGACAGAGGCGGCTAAGCCACACTGACAGTCCTTAACTATTAAAAAATTGAATTATGAGTGACATATCGCACTTTTAGGGTCAAATGTGGTGAGGGGGTCGCCAAATGTTTCTAGAAACAGGCGAGGGGCTCGTTCAAATTTTGCAGACAGAAGCGGGTTGACTTCTGGAAGGGGGTCACACCTTTTGGGGCTAAATAGGTGACCTGGTTGCACCTGTGAGGCCCAAATAAGTGACCTGGTCCCCTTTTTGGGCCCGATAAGAGTGACCTGCTCCGAAAATAGAAATTTTTTTGACCTCGAGTCAGATCTGACTGACAGTAACCTGTACTGTGGAAAAATAGACTCGGATTTGCCTTGTGGAGGCTTGACAATAACTGAAAATGTAAATGAACAAGAATCTAAGCTAGATTTAATCAGAAAACTAAACTAGGTCAAAAACTGAACTAAAAATTGAAATTTTGAAAAAATAGACCTAGGGATCCTATGGGATTGGCCTGGTATGGTCGCCAGCTCTGTAGCAGGGATTTCTCCCTTGCTACAGGGTAGGAATGGCTACCTTCCATATATAGGATGGAAGGATAGGTTCCTGGTGGTGAATCTAGAAAATAAACAAAATAGAGAAGGAATGAAGAATAGCAAAGAAAGACCCCTCTGCAAACAAGGTTAGGGTTCTGCTCCAATACCCTGCAAGAACATGTTAGAAACCTTGCAAACAAATAATGGAAACCTACAAACAAAGATGGGTTAGATAAAACTAAATAAACAAGACAAAAAACAAATTATAACTTCATTTATTGGAATGGGCCACCATGCCCTAGCTTGGAGAAGCACCTCTCTCTCTATTGGCAATGGGGGAGCTATGGCTCTATCGGAGGATGGATGAGAGGGAGTGTGGTTAGCTTGAGAGACAAAGGGTCTCAAGGAATCCACTCAGGAAGCATAACAGTATTGAAGGGAGAAGTGTCTTTAGAGTGGTGCCCCACCCCTCTATTTATATCATTTTTAGGGTTCTAAGCCCCTAGTTAGGGCTTTAGCCCCTTTTACGGGCTTTTAGCCCCTTTTGCTTAAAATTTATCTCCTTTGAGGGGTTTTAGCCCCTTTTTGGAGGCTTTAGCCCCTAGGAGAGATATTTATGCTCTTTTTAGGGGTTTTTAAGCCCTTTTGCTCATTGTTAATCCTTTTTGAGGGTGTGGGGGTCCAACAGGGTGAAATGAGGGTCATGCATGGGTGTCCTTGGGTGTTGTAGGCCATGTAGAGTTGAGTGAGGGATTTTTTGGGTTAACACTCCACCCGATGCACAATGAGGATCATTGGTCCTTGAGTTCATATTTTGATTATTGGGTAAAGGATTAGTTAGCACAGTTGGGCCTTGTGCTATGAATCTCAATGCATCTTCCATAAGAGGGCACAAGTGAGTGAGGTGGTCCTACTTGCACAATTTGCAAGGAAACTTTACCTTACCTTTAGACTGCTTTTCCCCCCCAGCATTGCAGGCATTCTTGTCATTAAAATTAGCATTTTTGTCCTTATTCCCACCCTTACGATTATTTTTACCCTTTTTCTTATTCCTTCTGGGATGCTCGTTTCCCTTATGGTCCGACGATTGCACAAAAAGTACACTTTCCATTTGGGTGGGTTGAGATGAATCCATGGCTTGTCCCGAAGCGGATTGATTAATAGACAATTGGCTCACTTGTTTCACAATCAAATCTGCATGTTTGGCTCTTGTACAACCCACGATGTCATCGACATGTGGTCCAGGATTGATCTTGGGATCGAAACTAGATCACGGAGCATTAGGTATAATCTCATACAAAATTCCAGATTGAGTGTAGATCAAATCCAACTCTTGTGCCCTAAAAATTGCTTGTTCCTTGTTTTGGACTTCGGATATAGAAACATCCTTCACGATGTAAGGTAACAATGACTTGAGGAACCACTCAAGGAGAAATTCCAGTGGTATAAAGGATTTAATCAACCTCTTCTATCTATGCCACTCCTGAATGTGATCCGAGATATGTGTGGCTTTGTCTTGTCGAAATGTCAACAAGAGTTTTGTACCAACATCGTAACACAAGGGTAGCTGAAAGTGATTGAGGAAAGTCATGGAAAGGTCATCGAATAAAAAAAATCCCCCCCTTGGTAACTCTATATACCATTTTGCTACAGGCCCAATGAGGGTGCATTAAAATATCCTTAAACGGATTGAGTCGTCATGTAAGGAATTGGAAGAGCACCAAAGGTGAAAAGTAGTGACATGCTCACTAGGATCTTCTCTAGCTTTTCCCTCAAACTTGGGAATGTTTGAAGGAAGCTTGTTAGGGATGGCTAGCTAGGCCAGGTCATGAGATACTGGATCATTCATAAGTCTTGATAAGTCAGGTAATTTCAACGTTGCGAGGAAAGGGAGCCTAGGTTGAGTCGGTCTATGCCACGCTCCTTGATAGTTCTAGTTCATGTAAGGCTAATTGCTATAAATACTATGGCCTTGGCCATAATATCCTCCTCCCATTTTATCCATGTAGGGCTACATGGAAGCATTATGATGTGGTGTACCTTGACTATGCGGTGCTACAAATCCATTATTGGAAAAGTAAGCAGGTTTTTGATACTCGTACCCATAGGGTTGATAGTTCTATCCATACTACAGTCCATAAGACTATCCATGAGAAGCTCCATAAGGTGTCCCATGAGAAGCTCCATAGTTATGGATATGGGGAACTCCTTGCGATGGACCATGAGATGATCTAGAAACAGGAATATGACCTCCGGAGAGAATAGGAGGTACTTGACTCTAAGATACTACCATGCGAGTAGTCATAGTACGAACATGGCTAGTAGCGATATTCTAGCCCGAAGGACCATGTGAATGAGAGGGAGGAAGGGTTGTCAAAAATGCATTCGAAGGAGTAGGGTTTGAGGATGAAGGGGCATGTGAAGGGATGTAAGTGGTGTTCCCTATGGTCACTCGTCTTAGTTCCGGTATCCACATATGACTACTAACACTAGGTCTAGGACTAACATGTGAGGTAGCTTCCACCATCGGGATGGAAGGTGCAATGTGACTAGTGCTCCCAAATCTCTCCGCATCGAAAGGAATAGGAGTGCCCCCAGGCGTAGTGCTAGGTCCAACTTCTGACTCGACATGATGTGCTGGATCGTGTGCAGGGATATCAAGCATGCCAAAATGAACATGGCTAGTGCTTGTGGGTTCATGATGAGTCTTGTTGCCTAGAAACCAATACCAGCGACCTGTGAATGAGGGATCATAACCAGAATGTGAAGGTATTTCCAATGAAAGGTCATATATGGGAGTAGAATCTGCATCCCCAACCTCATGAGGTGGAGAAGACATCTTAGGAATCTCATCCTCATGATCTCCCAATGTGTGTGAATCAACGTGAGAAGTAGTCCACCCAGACTGTCTATTTGTCTCTCCCAAAGGAGGAGGAGACGTGGAAGGTGGAATTCCTGCTGAACAACGAGAACAGCGAAGTGCCACGCCTAAAGCCACAATAACTCAAAAATGAAAAAGACTCAATCTAATTATACAAACCCTAGGTAAACTAGCATGCAAAGAGCATACACCTACAAAATGTAAATCCAAATCACAAGCAAACAAGGGTAGAATATGTGAGCTCCTAAATGAATCAGGTATGTCTCGCCTAGGAGAGGCTTGAGACTCCCATACACAACAAGTGTAGGTTCGTAACCAATTATAGGTGCCCTTAGCTTCAATGCATATAGAGACTATGCTGTCTGACCCCTATCTGGCCAGGACACCTATAGAATAACCTCTATGAATTACCCCCTCTATAACCTAGGTAAGGCAACTAAGGTCACCTCAATATAATCAATGCTCAGGCGGACAGTCGCAGGTGGGATTGACCATATGGGTAGGGTAGCAAAGCCCGAAACTCTTGAAAGATCCCTTAGATACGAATACAATCCTGGAAATATTTTCGATGCTACTCAGTTATGACCAGGGGTCATTCCAATCAATAACCACTCACACTTCCTCGTGCTTAACTCCCTTGTAAGAGGAGGATCTTGAGAAACACTAATTATATAAAGGAATTTCACACTCTCACCTGGACAGACGCATAAATGTTTCATTTAGTGGTCTTGGAGAATTTACTCACAATGAACTATGCCAAGACCCTAAAATCTAATCTTGTTGGTGCACCCTATAAAATAAAAGAGTGTAATTCATTTTATTATGAGTTGATTTTAATTGGCTTATTACTCAAAAGGGAAAATGGTTGTGCAACTAATGATGTTATGACGCAACAAGAAGTAAAGTGTAGACCTAACAATCAATGCAAATGCACTGTGTCGAATGAAAAATGGGGTATGCTACTATGTGAAGTGAAAATTTCTCCTTCAAATGAATATGAAATCATTCCTATATGAAAATCTCACTAATACTCTCCAAGCAAACCTAATGCAAGTACCATGCAAAATGCAAAATGCAAAAATGCATAATGATGCAAAAATGCATAATGATGCAAAAAGCAAATGTTTTTTGTATTTTTTGAATTAAAATGAGATAATAAAGAAAAAGTATGACTCTACAACCCCTAGACTCTGCAAGAACTATCAGAAAGCACCCAAGCAAAGCACTAAGGTAAAAGAGACCTAATGCACTAATCCCAAAACAAAAAATAGAAAATGAAATGACAAGAACATTCTCCAAAAAAAATTCAAACTAAAAAGTGTTTCTGGTTAGAAACAAAGGTGTATATAGACTCCAAAAGCATCCAAGAAGACTCAGAAATCATCCAAACTCACCCAGCAACACTTAATCTTCCCCAAAAAGGCAAAACTCAGGGCATACGCAAATGTGTGCAGAAAACCAACGGATATCCCAGTAAAAATCATGTGTACACGCGACTGTGAAGAAAAAACTCACTTACAAGAAGAAGAAAAAAGATAAAAAGAAAGGTAAACAGACAAGCTAAGAAATCAGAGCAATTCAAGAACATTGAATGCCCATAAAACCCCCAAAGGAAATGACTAGGAACTCCCCAGTATGGTCGCCAATTCTGTTATGGAGAAAACTTCCTATGGCTTGGGGTACCACAATAGATAGAGTAACCACAGAAATCGATCCCTTCCCATATGCAAGAGAAACAAAACATCTAACACTAAAGGATCTTGAAACATACCTTATTCCAAATGGTTGGTGTACATCCCCGTTGAGCTTTTCCAATCTCGCTTGTATTAGCAATTTGCTCTCTCAACAATTAGCAAACAGGACAAGCATGCTATATAATGGTGTTAGACCTACTCTAACATATATAATAAATAACATATAATCATTTAAAAGCATCCATGGATTCAATATTCATTTAAATACACATTATTGGATAGGAAAAAGATATTTCTATTAATATAAATCAGATATTACAATAGTGACAACCTCTATTGGCACGTCTGCGAACCGGAGAAACTGAGTCCTCCACCTGGGCCTCCACCACTTCAATCCTCCATCTCTCGATAGTAAGCTCATAATAAAAGGTAAGCTTGGGAAGAACACAAAGTTATCCAAGGGACAAAGGGATGCAGACTCAAGTATAAGCTCTGGCAACAATGGACTATAGTTTTCTTGCTCTTCAATTCCTTCCCTTTCAATGTATCCAAAGGTTTCCTTATATAGTGCTTCAATGGGGTAATGGAAGGTCAAATCCAAGCAATCTAAAGGCATATAGAAGGCCAAGAGACAAGTGACTCAGATCCACATCAAGGAAAACTCCAAAACTATTTGGCCTTTTGCACACATCCTGATGTACGTGGGTTTGAGGATCATATCTGCATATATACATGAGAATAGGCTTAAAAGTTGCGTATGGAAAATAATATGTTTTTAGGGATGATCTTCGAAACATCAAAGGTACAAAAATAGTCCATGGGGTCCAAAGAGTCTGGAGAGGGATAGGGAAGGCCATAAATGTGTGATCCACCATGTGTGGTAAAATCAGCTGTAACACTTGAACTAACCTAAGCTAACTAAAGCTGCAAATGCGCTAACATATAACTATATGATTTTAATCTACATGCATGACTTTCATAATTCAAATGAAAGAATTTAATCTATCTATGAAAATAGGAAATTAACTAAGAACTTGGAAAGTAACTATAATTTCAAATTTAATCTAATCTTATATTAATATATTCTATAAAGGCGGGAAATGGATTAATAACTAAGATTCAAACTAGTCTAATGCTATGGTAATCTATTCTATGGAAGTAAATTGCAGATACTAATCTAGAAAGAAGTCGCTTGGTCCGAAAACTAGTCAACTAATGAAACCAAAACTAACTACTTGCAGAAAATTATCTGATCTATATTATAAATTGGAGACTATTCTATGTATGCATAAGTAAATGCCTATCTAAGAATGCAAGTGCAACTGATTAATGGAAAGCAATGAACTATTTAATTGCAAATTCGTAGAAAGCAAAGAAATTAACTGCGGATTCGTAGAAAGCAAAGAAAACATTATTCTAAAGACCAAGTGTAAATAAATGCGTTCCAAAATAGTAAACTAATCAAAGCAAACTAAACTTGGGGTTCAAGCATACCTAAGTAAACCTAAGCATATTCAAATGGCTGGAAATAAATTAAATTCTAGAAGCAAGTAGAAAACTCAATAAAGTTTATTCTATTTCTAAATCAAATCATATCCATGAACATCTTCATTAACTGTGTAAATGAGAAAAACAAATCCTATGCTTGAACTAAGATGTATGATCAAATCATGAAAACTAATGCACTTTCAAAAATGAAATTACCAAGTTTTAATCCAAAATTAACCTTAACAAAATGGAGTAAACTAAACTAAGAATGAAATGATGAGCTTTAGAACAACAACAAGTTAAGAAACTAGACATAAAGTATTAACTATAGATCAAGGTACAATCAGAAAGAAAAGCTAAGGCAAAGATAAACAAATGATAAAAAATGAATATGAAGCTTAAACAAACATTATACCATTCAAAACAAGGTTCTAATTACATGTACAAATTCTGGTTAACTTCAAGAAATAAGGCAATTTGAGAACCTAATAAATTAGACTCTAATTAAGCATAAAAACATAACAAAAAATATTAAAGGTTGAAAGAAGGTCTGGCTGACAGTTTGGATAGATATTCCAAATGATAGTCTAGATGACAACTTGGACAGACAACCTAGATGACAGAGAACAATATAACTAAGGAAACGAGTAGACTAAATGATCTTGACGCCAGTTGGTTAATGCATAAGACCATATAGTGCAAGAAAAAAAGTAAATAGACTATTTAAAATGGAAATAACAGGAAGCAACTACACCAATTTATATCTAAGTAAAGAAACCATTTCTATTGCATAATGAAATAGAGCTGAAAGGTAAACTGATTTAATCTACAGCTACAGGAAAATTAAGAGAACTGAATTTAATCATAAACTAAGCTTTGAACTATTGGAATAATATGAATTCTAGCTAATTGCAAGTGGAAAACTAAAAGACAAGCTGAAAGAAGGCATGCATGACCGGTCATTTAAATTCTAGAAATGTAAATTGCATATAAACAACATAAAACAAATTGCAGAAAATAAAACAGTATCTACAGGAAACCAAGTTAAATACATATACTGGAAAATAAACTATTTACATGCAAAAAAGAAATACAAAATATACATAAAAGAACCTCTAGTTGTTGAGGGGCCCTCCCAGCAATCAGATATGTGAAGCTAAGTCAATCAGTCACCCACAGAAGACAAAAACATATATCCACACCTGAAACAAATATTTTTTTATTAAACTGAAGAAAAGTTTTACAAAGAATTTTTCTCCCCCTCTCTTCAAAACCAAAGAGGTATTTATAAGATGATTACAATGAAGATCAGGTCGACCACCTCTTGCTAAAAATAGAGGTTCATTACTACTGTAACAACTACCCACGAATTCAAAAAATAGTCGACCACAATTCTTGAAAAACTTGGTTTCAAAGAACCATTGTTTTCTCCCAAATGGCTATGAATTTTGTGAAAATTCCTCACAGTGATTGAAATCGGCCTATTCTGGAAAAAATCCATGTGCTTGAAAATCAACTGTCTGTTAAAAACACATGTTCTACATGGGCATCTGGATGAACGTCCAGATGACCTGTAACCAAGATTTGTTCATAAATCTGGATTCTGAGTGGATTTTGTGCTAGTTTGTTGGCCAAATTGATGGTTGGGTTCTAGATTGTTGAACTATAGCTGAGTTCCATTGATTGGGTGTGTCATTCTCTCATTCATTCAATTTACAGTGCATGAGTCCATTTCCTGTGCGTGAGTTAACTCATGGGTTGCATACAACATTTACTATATATTAATCCATAGCAAATAAAAAAGGATCATATGTTTAAAATAATGTGAAGTGGCTTGTTTTATGGTTAACACGTGCATAATATATATGTTTTAATACCATATTCAAAGTTTTAAAGAGAACATGACTATGTTTCCATAATGTCAACAAATTTATTAATAGTATTAGAACATTTACAATGTATTAATAATTTAAAAATGATGTATTAATGTAAACAAATTTATTAATAGTTTGAAAATGATGATTATTCTATTTTTTTACATTTAAAATATTCTCAATTTCATCATAGATTCATGGTTTTGATTTGTTCATGCAAGATCAACAAGACTAGCAATAAATGGAAGATAATGGGTAAGCCAAACTAGTAAACTAACATGCAATCAAATCTAATTCAGAACTTAAGACCAAAAGAAAGGGCTGAATGGAGTGCAGAATGCCTATTATTTGCAAAATACTACGTTTAATATATAAAAATAACACATTTGTCTTATTTTACATTTACGAGATTTTACTTAATAAAACAGAGTAAAAAACAACCTTATTGAACATAAATGTATTAAATTACGGTAAATAGGTCGGAAATTAATGTAAATAAGACCATTATAAAAGACAATTTCAAGGCCCAACATACCCCCAAACCAAAGGTATGGCACGTCCTCGTTCCATGAATAAGTCGGAAGCGGTCTTTCATTTATTCAAAAACTCTGCTTGATCATTAATAGGTTATAGCCAATCTTCAGCAAAACTAAGCCAAATTTATTACGATGAAAAAACTAGAACTTAGAGAAAAATGACTTTTAAGATTTCTCAATATGTACAATTCTTCCAATTATTAATAATTCATACTTATGAAGACCATATAAATTGAGACTCCCTCCCCCAGACCAAAGGTATGGCACATCCTCGTGCCATGAATGATTTAAGACTAGGTTAAAAATGGAAAACATGAGGGTATAGATAGTTAGTAAAGCCTATAGGAAACCAGTCATCCCTAGTCCTTCTCAAAGGTTTATTCAAGTAATTATGGACATAGTTTTCATTTCAAGTTCATTAGACTCCTCAGTTTATGGGTCCCACTTCTAGAATAGTTATATCCTAGGTATAGTATGAGTTAGACAATAGGGTCTTAAGTGCAACTTACAAACATTCTCAAATGGCAGATTGATGGAGTTCATTTTCTTTAGATCAACCGTGCATACCTTCCTCAAGTATACCCACAACAACCTTTATTATCACAAAGTCATTTTCATATTCTTTTCTCTGACTTTTCCTCTCTCTTTTTAACAAGTTGTCCTCCCCAGGCAAGTTTCCCTCTTTCATTCTGGCCTGTTCAATACCCCATCGGGTTTACCTGGTCATACCATAGGTTAGTACCCGCTTCCAGCGAGCCTATTCAGTACCCCAGTGAGTTAACCTATTAAACCCGTTTTCTATTAGAGGCTCTTGTCCCAATGTTTTTAGTCCCTATAGATATTCAGAAAATGATTTTTCCTATGAAGGAGTGGTGGGGAAGCAGCTCTAAAAACCATGCTACAGGGTGGGATGGTATATGGATTAGAGGACATATAGTCTTTTTATTATTATTATCATGGAACCAAAATAAAGGCTGCAAGAGGAATCTACTAAATCAAAGATACACATGATTGATAGATTTAGTGTAAAGTAGATGGAGCCATAAGATAATGAGTGAAAGGTGTCTCTAGTCCCAAAATTTGTCTCTTTCATATAGAATTATAGTAGTGTTCCCCACAAAATAGGAATTTCATTCACCCTTATGCTACCCTGTAGTAAAGATGCTTAAATAACATGCTCTGATAATGAAGATAGGATGTACGAGTGACCTCTAGGTTTTAGATAGACCTTAATTTATGACAAATCCTCATGATGTTTAAAGTTGGTCTTGAGTAACTGGTATAATTAGAAATATGTATGTATGAAAATGAATAATGATGTAAAATTGTTTTGGTTTAGTCATTAACGTGATCTTTTTCTTAGTTATTTTATTTGAAAAAGAAAACAAAAAAGACAAAGCTGCATTATTCCCTAAACTAAGAATGCAATATTTTATCTATATACATATTTCACTACCCTAAGAAGAAAGAAAACACGTTTATTCAAGTATATGAGCTTTTCCAATGAAACCAAGTGTAAAGCAAAATGAGAATTGTACCTTTATCCATATATGAAAACATTGTTGCGGTGACAACCTGAATGTGGAAGTTTATCCAACTTACTTTTCTTTGCATCAACAAGTTTCGAATGAAGGAATGGTATTACGGTCGAGTTACCTTCTGAAACCATATTTCAATGTAGTATTGGTACTCACCTTGCTTCACTATGTCATATAGATCCTCTTCTTCTCATTGAGCAGTTGTTTGAGCATATGATGGATTTGCTGTCATGTATATCAAGAATTCTTCAATTTCTGGCTTCTCTCCTTCGGATGTAACCCCCAATATGTCAGCTTCTTCTGCATTCTTACAAAGAAGATTATTTTGTAGTTCTTGGGATTTTGGTTCATCTGTCATTTCAGGAGTAGTTGATAATATTTCAATTTCTTTCAGAATCTACTCTTCGGTAGAGGTTGAGACTCTAGCTTTTTCTAGGATTCAAGAGAGTTCTCTCATACTAATGATCACCTTTGAGTCCATTTTGTTGGTTGGTAGGTCCTAATTCACACAAGGATTAGTCCCTGGGGTTCTTAGAGTACCCAAAAAATTTATGTGTTTTTCAGAAACTATCTACTATTACAACAAACTTATGATTTAAACACAACACAATAAAACTCCTATATAAAATTAACTTGCGGAAAGAAAACACATTTGTGTGAAAAAAGAAAAACAAGGATTTGGGGCACCCCACTATAGTGGATGTGCGGGTTCTTACCTATCGTCTTACCATTCTCCCCTCCCCCTTGTTGTGTAATGTAAAGACAACCTACCTACCCCTATCTACCTAGATTCCAATCCCTTTAGCATCTCTCAGGAAACGACGCCAAAATGTTGGGTGAAATATGCACTATCTAATTCAACACTTAATTATCAACCCGAGAAGGGAGCTTGTGAGATGCAAACACTATATTTGTAGGATTGCAGGCTTGAACTAACCTAAGCTAACTAAAGATGCAAATGCGCTAACATGCAACTATATGATTTTAATCTACATAGATGACTTTCATAATTCAAATGCAAGAATTTAATCTATCTATGAAAACATGAAATTAACTAAGAACTTGGAAAGTAACTGTAATTTCAAATCTAATCTAATGTTATATTAATCTATTTTATTAAGGGAGGAAAATGATTAATAATTCTGATTCAAACTAGTCCAATGCTATGCTAATCTATTCTATGGAAGGAAATTGCAAATACTAATATAGAAAGCAGTCGCTTGGCCTGAAAGTGATTTAACTATTGAAAGCAAAACTAACTACTTACATCAAATTATCTGATCTATATTATAAATTGGAGACTATTCCATGTATGCATAAGTAAATTCCTATCTAAGAATACAAGTGCAACTGATTTATGGAAAGCAATGAACTATTTAATTGCAAATTCATAGAAAGCAAAGCAAGTAACTACAGATTCGTAGAAAGCAAAGCAAATATTATTCTAAATCCCAAGCGTAAATAAATGCGTTGCAAAATAGTAAACTAATCAAAGAAAACTAAACTTGGGGTTCAAGTAAACCTAAGCATATTCAAATGGCTGGAAATAAATTAAATTCTAGAAGCAAGTAGAAAACTTAATAAAGTTTATTCTATTTCTAAATCAAATCCTATCCATGAACATCTTCATTAACTATGTAAATGAGAAAAACAGATCCTATGCTTGAACTAAGATGGATGATCAAATNGTTTTAGAACAACAAGTTAAGAAATTAGACATAAAGTATTAACTACTTATCAAGGTACAATCAGAAAGAAAAGATAAGGCAAAGATAAACAAATGATAAAAAATGAATATGAATCTTAAACAAACATTATGCCATTCAAAACAATGTTCTAATTACATGTACAAATGCTGGTTAACTACAAGAAATAAGGAAATTTGAGAACCTGATATTTTAAACTCTAATTAAGCATAAAAACACAACAAAAATATTAAAGGCTGAACGAAGGTCTGGCTGACAGTTTGGACAGATAGTTTGAATGACATTCTGGATGACAGAAAATGGTATAAACTAAGGAAATGAGCAGACTAAATGATCTTGACGCCAGCTGGTTAATGCATAAGACCATACATTGCAAGAAAAGCAGTAAATAGACTGTTTAAAATGGAAATAACAAGAAGCAACTACACCAATTTATATCTAAGGAAAAAAACCATTTCTATTGCATAAATAAATAGGGTTGAAAGGTAGAATAATTTAATCTACAGCTACATAAAAATTAATAGAACTAAATTTAATCGTAAACTAAGCTTTGAACTACTGGAATAATACGAATTCTAGCTAATTGCAAATGGAAAACTAAAAGACAAGCTGAAAGAAGGTATGCATGACGGTCATTTAAATTCTAGAAATGTAAATTACATATAAACAAGAGAAAAAAATTGCAGAAAATAAAACAGTATCTATAGAAAACCAAGTTAAATACTGTTGGAATATAATAAACCCAGTCATAAAATAATTAATCATTATTTATTTCTTATTTATTTAAAATAATTAATCATTAGTAGGCATCCATTTGCACCTTAGAGTCAACACTTGCCAGCTATATCCTAGGAATGATTTATTTATGATTCTGGGTTGATATTGACCTCTTGATGGCCATCCAGAATTGGTAACTACGCTTTACAGCAGATTCTGCTTTATTCTACTTTTTCTGCTTTATCCTGCTTTTCTGTGGATAAGGTAAAGCTAGTCAACTAGGAAACTGGCAGCTTTTGTTTCCAACCCATCCTCCATTATTTTCTCTCCATATTCTAGGATTAGGAAGTCTTTCCTTCACTCATCATCACTCACACATGCTATTGCTAATTCATGAGGTTCTTGGTATATTGGGAAAGTGCTTTAGTCAACTATGGGGTTTATCATAATTAGTAAGCCTGCTTTATGAGCTAGCTTGAGTTGTCTTCTAGTAACTTTTTTTTCCTTTATAAGGATGTATTACCTATGTAATAATATCAATTATCATTTATTGATCATTCATTAATGTGTGTTCATTAATTCTTCTTCTTCTCTCCTTATGCTAATTCTCTACAATTCTATGTGAGGTTAATTGTGTGCCTAGATCCTTAGCCTGTTTATGGAATTCCTTATGCCATCAAGGATTTAGAATTTCTACATGGTATTAGAGCTAAGGCTCTCAAAGTTCTACATGGTATCAGTGCTGAGGATATCAAAGCTCTACATGATATCCGATCTTTGAGATTTCATTAATTAATCCTCCTTTTCAGATTTACAGGTTTATTTTGCAGGTTCAACTTCGAATGGATTCAAGAGTATCAGTGCCTCTTCTTTCTCCATTCACAAGCTATTCGAAGTGGAAATTGAATAGGATTTCATATCTAAAGAGACAAGGTCTCTATGAGATATCTATTGGATCTGGTGAAGAGTCTTATGAAGAGCCAAGTGACTGGTTGAATGAATTTGATAGAGCAATTGGATCTATTTGTCTAGATATATCTCCATGCATGCGTTGCCTTATTGATTATGTTGATTACCCAAAGGATCTCTAGACAACATTTGATAGAGTTTTGGGAAAGGACAATGAGGATCCTTCTAGCTATGTGGAGAGTGCCTCTATCTCCTCAATTATTTATCTCTCTCAATATGTCTTGGCCTCTACAGTCTCTGATGAAGTTGATCATGAAGAAAAAGTTTCTCATACCGTTCTTGTTGCTACTACTCTCTTTGATTCAAATGCTTCCTCTTTCAATCAAGAAGCAAATATTGAAGAGACATATTTTTCTATGTCTCTTGAAGTAGAAGATATTGATTCATCTTCTTATGATGTTGTTGATGAAAAAGAAGTGACTAATGGAGATGCTATTGCTATTGATGATTCACTCACACATTCAGTGTTCTCTATGTCTTTTATCATGGATTCTGAGATCCGTATGCCATACCTCTCACACTTTATGCATGCCTCTCTTCTTGATGCTGCGCAACCCAGTGACTTCTATGATGTTTGCTTATCCAAATCAAGTCCTTTTAGTGTCTTACCACTTACCATACATGATCCCATGTGCTTCTGTAGCTCCTCCTTTGTTCTTGGAACTCATTCTCAAAGCCTCCTTGAATATTTTGAACATCACAATATTTCCTCCTATCATACTTCTACCATAGAGGATTCTTTACCAGTGTATTCCAATGAGTCTAATGTTGTGCTTATTTGTGATCTCTTGGATTCTTTGGAAGCTAAATCAACCCGTGGAGCCCATGCATTCATACTCTTTGATCCTATGCCTTCTCTATGTTCCTACAAGATCACTTGCACACATCCTCTCTATTTAAATGAATATGGAGACATTATACATTTTCTTCGACAATTATTTCACCTATATAGAGCTCATTTCATCTCTACTGGTTCGAAGTTCAAGTCATCTCATCATCTTGGATCTCATTACAAGTCTCAAGATCCTTCAGTATTTCCTTCACATCATTGGATCTCAGTTGTTCTACATGGTCCTAGTTTCCATCATGTAGCTGTCCTTAATCCAGGTGAGAAAATTTATCTTCTTCCCAAGAAGAATATTCCTCCAAACATCAGCATTTAGTTTGGAGTAGTAGCAACACCAGCAGTTCAACATTTTTTGTATTGCTTTTCATGTCCTTTCTTGAGGGAGGATTTTCCCCTTGAGGTTTTTCCTCTTTCCTCATTTCTTTGGACAAGATAAATTGTAAAAGGGTGACCATAGCTTTATTGCTGGGCCCTATATACATATATATTTCTGATTAGTTCAAGGATATCATCATAAAGTCAGGATTAAAGGGGGGTGTTGGAATATAATAAACCCACTCATAAAATAATTAATCATTATTTGATTAATTTCCTACCCACTAGCTTAGATAGTTGGAATCCACTTGCACCTTAGAGTCAACACTTGCCATATATATCCAATGAATGATTTATTTCTGATTCTGGTTTGATCTTGACCACTTTATGGCCATCCAGAATTGGTAACTGTGCTTTACAACAGATTATGCTTTATTCTACTTTTTCTACTTTATCCTGCTTTTTTGTTGATAAGGTAAACCTAGCCAACTAAGAAACTGGTAGATTTTGTTGCCAACCCATCCTCTATTATTTTCTCTCCATATTCTAGGATTATCAAGTCTTTCCCTCACTCATCATCACTCATGCATGCTATTGCTAATTCATGAGGTTCTTGGTAGATTGGGAAAGTGCTTTAGTCAACTATGGGTTTTATCATAATTAGTAAGCCTGCTTTATGAGCTAGCTTGAGTTGTCTTCTAGCAACTCCTTTTTCTTTTACAAGGATGTATTACCTATTTAATAATATCAATTATCATTTATTGATCATTCATTAATGTGTGTCTATTAATTCTTCTTCTTCTCTCCTTATGCTAATTCTCTACAATTCTATGTGAGGTTAATTATGTGCCTAGATCCTTAGCCTGTTTATGGAATTCCTTATGCCATCAAGGCTTTAGAATTTCTACAATTACATATACTAGAAAATAAACTATTTACTTGCAAAAAAGAAATACAAAAGATACATAAAAGAAAATTTGGTTGTTGTGGGGCCCTCCCAGCAATCAGAGATGTGAAGCTAAGTCAAATAGTCACCCATAGAAGATGAAAACATATATCCACAGCTGAAATAGAGATTTTTTTATTAAACTGAAGCAAATTTTTACAAAGAGTTTTTCTCCCCCTCTCTTCAAAACCAAAGAGGTATTTATAAGATGATTAAAATGGAGATTAGGTCGACCACCTCTTGCTAAAAATAGAGGTTTATTACTGCTGTAACAACTACCCACGAATTTAGAAAACGATGAACCACAATTTCTGAAAAAAATTGGTTTCATAGAACCACGATTTTCTCCCAAATGGCTATGAAGTTTGTGAAAATTCATTGCAGTGATTGAAATGAGCCTATTTTGCACAAAACCCATGTGCCAGAATTTTCAATTTCACTTCTGTTTGCCCGACAATATAGCCCGAAAATCAACTTTTTGTTAAAAAGACGTGGTCTGCATGGGCATCTGGATGAACGTCCGGATGACCTGTAACAAATATTTGTTCTTAAATTTGGATTCTGAGCGGATTTTCTACTAGTTGGTTGGCCAAATTGATGGTTGGGTTATAGATTGTTGAATTGTGGTTGAGTTCCATTTATTGGGTGCACCATTCTCTCGTGTATTCAATTTACGGTGCATGAGTCCATTTCCTGCGCGTGAGTTAACTCAGGCTACATAAAACATTTACCATATATTAATACATAGCAAATGAAAAAGGACCATATGTTTAAAATAATGTGAAGTGGCTTGTTTTATTTTCAATGCATGCATAATATATATGGTTTAATACCATATTCAAAGTTTTAAAGAGAACATGACTATGTTTCCATACTATCAACAAATTTATTAATAGTATTAGAACATTTACAATGTATTAATAGTTTGAAAATGATGATTATTCTATTTTTTAACATTTAAAATATTCTCAATTTCATCATAGAGTCATGGTTTTGATTTGTTCACGCAGGATCAACAAGACTAGCAAGAAATGGAAGATAACAGGTAAGCCAAACTAGTAAACTAACATGCAATCAAATCTAATTCAGAACTTAGGACCAAAAGAAGGGGCTAAATGGAATGCAGAACATCTATTATTTGCAAAATACTACATTTAATACATAAAAATAACACATTTGTCTTATTTTACATTTATGAGATTTTAATTAATAAAACAGAGTAAAAAACAACCTTATTGAACATAAATGTATTAAATTACGGTAAATAGGTCGAAAATTAATGTAAAAAAGACCATTATAAAAGACAATTTTGAGGCCCAACAGTGGGTCGCGCCAACAAATGTCTCTGTTGTCGAGACCTTGTTGCAACTGAAGGGAGGAGGTGTTGTAGCATCGAATAAAACCAGAGATTGAATATTGGTTTGACCTAAAGCTGCGAGAGTTTGCTGAAACAAAGAATCATAACCTGGAGCTGTCGATAACCAGGTGGTTGAACAAATATATCTATGACGGTCCATACGAATGGTTCTTTTGTGAATTCCCAGTCATACTGTATGAATGGTTAGTGTGCTTCACTTATAAGAAGAATAAACATCAAGGAGGAGAGCTGACATATTGGACCCCTAGACTGATCCAGTAGCTACAAGAAACCAATAACAAAGCATCGCGAGCTGTCAATGTGTGGCTAGATAGTATTATGGAAGGATACATTATTGAATTTGCAATCAATACCAATAAGGAATACATCGAAGAAGAAAGAGAGTTATTCGATGAGCCACAAGGTAGGTTCTTGATATCTCTGCAATTATCTATTAAGATGCTTATATGCGAGAAGGGTATTCTAAAAATGCACCTCGAGTAGAGGAAATATGGTGTGCGAAGGACGTGGGGACTGGAACGAAAGGGGAAAGGAAAATGGCAAGATAAGGGGTAGATGGGTGTGATTCCTAAGGAATTTGTGAGGGTCAACAAGGAAACAAGTGGTTGTACGAGGGGAGGAGCAAGGTTTCGACAAGAGAAGAGGCAGAGGAAAAGGGAAGACCCTACTGCGATCAAGACGCAAGACTGTGAAGAACAACCGCATGGGATGAAGCAACCCTACAGTGACAATGAGTACAACTAGACCTAGGCTATGCCTAGGATAGCAAGAATATCAAACCCCAGTAGTAACATGTCCACACCTCTGCACACTACTCCACCAACAGGTATAAAAGTGCATTCTACATCACCTTGTTCGACGTGCCATCAACAGTCAATCAGTAGAACATCGTTTGTACGAAGAAGGCCCAAAATGGTGGGTGATGAGATGAAGTTACCAATATTCCATCGAAACGAAACCGATGACCCAAAGCAGTACTGGATCTTATGTGAAGCAGTTTGGACTACCATAAAAAGTGTGGACGATGATATTAAGAGAAGCCAATTAGCAACCACCCTCAGGGGTCGCGTGCTTGATTAGTACATGAGATTCATGTAGGTTCCTCAGGGGACGGAGGTGAAAACACTGAATGAGATCTAGGAAGGGCTATTCGAGGAATTTAAGAAACCTAAATCTGAGGCCCAATATATTATGGAACTCAAGGAGATCAAGCAATTTCTGAATGAAACTATTTGGGATTTTGATCAATAGTTTAAGACATTGATGGCTCGAGTCGGATTCAAAATGAGCGATGCTCAACAAAAGTAATGGTTCATCATTGCACTCGTTTAACACATCAGACAACCATTAATGCAGCAAAAGATCACAATGCAGAGTGAGGCTCTGGAAATGGTGATGAAGTTGGAAGCTTCACCTATTGGGGAGACTGCGATTGGCATGAACTAGATTCAGGTGCAACTAGAAAATTTGACACTCCATCTACACGATATTAAGAAGGAAAACGAAGAACATGACAACCTCTAGTGCATGCGGTGTCATATAGATGGACACACCAAGGACACTTGTTTGAATTTTAGAAATTACTTGCTCTCAGGAGCACCAAACCATTTTAGTTACGCTGGCGTGCCATGGTGTCGCGTATGTCAGGTATATGGGCATCGACACAAAAATGGTAGCTACATGTAGAAGATGGTTATGAAGGCATAAATTTTGTATTTCTCCTTTTGTCGCTCCATAGGGCACGAGGACAAAGACTACAGAGCTTATGACCTACTTCAAGAGAGAACATATGATTCATATTTTGTGAAGGGTGAGGATCCCTGCATGGTCCAGTAGTCACAGCCGCATATGGTACAGTCAATAGTACAATATACACCACCTCCACAAATGTAGTTTATTCCATCGCAGTCGCAACCACCACTAGTAGAAAATGAGAAATTAATGACTAAAATCAGGCTATAAACGACTATTTTTGAGTCGGTGACTAATAGTAGCAAATTTCCACTATCTTATAGCTAGTCGTATTTCACTAGTCATTAATAGCTTGACTCAGTAGTCATTGATTTCGTCATTGATAGACAATGATTTATTCATTGATAGACAATGCTTTAGTCATTGATAGTCAATGATTTAGTCATTGTTTTAGTCATTGATAGTTAATGATTTAGTTATTGATTTAGTCACGGATTTAGTCATTGATTTAGTCACTGAGTTAGTCATTGATTTAGTCACTAATTTAGTCACTGATTTCAACCATTAATGACCAAATATACAACTAAATAAACTACTAGATGTTAACATATTAATGACTAAGCTAAATACGACTAATATATGGGAAATTAGCTACTAATAGTCGTATATATGTGAATTTAGTCATTTTTGTAGTCACAAATTTATGACTGGGCACGGAGGAATCAAACCACCAACCGCCCTCCTATAATTAGGCAAGCGCTCTACGATTGAGATAGCACCCTTTAAGAAGTTGTTATTGCTTGACAATGATGATATTCAAACAAATTTATGATAGATATCAATCTACAAACTACATAATTATTACTATTACAACTTACCAGTAACTAGTATTTATGATAAACTAATTCATGAGAGCTATGTACAATTTTCCCTGTAACTAAAGCTAATAAAAATTTAAGCAATCACCAAGTGTCACCCATTGCTGGACTTTCAAAAATCACATCACTCGAATAGTTACATGAAGATCAGACAACTTATCAAATGATAGGATTCAACTTTCATATATCAAATGACCAAATTTGTTGATGAAATAAATGGTCTGATATCATGTTTGTAATTAGGAATATTTTTTAGCCATAAGCACAATACATCCATCATCCTACCCTTGTATTCCATTGATTTTGTTTTCCTTGTTAGCTATTTGTAAATATTGACTTTTATAGTTTTCTTGAACAGACCATATGGGTGCTTTGTGGCTTCCTTGGAAGCTTCATGTAAAGGAAGGTAGTTAACAGTATTTCGGTAGGGAATCCATGCTTTAACCAGTACATTTCCAAGTCTGCACAAATTAAATTCTATGCTTTTGAAAATGAGATGAGCATATTTATAACAGATACAGGTTCCATCTATAGAATTTCTTAACGAAAGTCTATCTAAAGAACTACTCTAGAAAATAGTTTAATTTAGTTTAGATTCTCACAATATATTCATTTGAAAACATTGCTAAGGGAATTCATATTCAAAGTTGTCAGGAGAATTGATTGTTTAGAGTTCATGCCTGACACAAATATCTCAGATTAATGCAATTCCCATATCCATGTCCATACTAGGCTAGTCCATAATGAGGTGAAGATCCATATTTATCTTCAGTCTCCAAGTTCATTACAACTTGGAGACTATAAATACATAGTCTTGAGGATGATATTTTCTCCTTTTCTCATTATTTTGATGTTTGTTTGGATCACTTTTGTAACAAATAGCAGAGATGAAGATGTAGATGGACTACCTATAAAATATCAAGTTATAGGCCTCAACCAATAGCAAAGTACCTAATCCTCTATTACTTTGGTAACAAATAGAAAGGAGGAAAATGTAGCTTGACTACCAAAAATATATTAAGTTACAGGCCTCGACCAATCAAAACTACCTAATCCTCACTGATGTAACAACAATTCAAAGCTCCAACACCAATAGAGAAAATTCTTCAATAAGTAAGGAAATAGATTAGATTGTTTAATGGTTAAAAGGTTTTAATTTCAAGTAGGCTATAAAAAGTCCAATTGCATAGAGCACATGCACAAAACATATAGACCCGAGATCTAACTGTGCAATTTTTCTAACAATGAACAACAGAGGCTATATTTAGTAGAGAATCTTGGTTTTTATGTTTATAAGTTAATTCACATTGTGGTCAAACTTGCAGGAAACAACACTACATCACATCAATATTAGTTCGATTCCCATGAAAGCACATCAATGAGTACAACACAACATAGGAGGCCCCAAAATCATGGACAGACACAACTGAATTTCAATGGACAAACACAACTGAACTTCAAAATCATTCCTTGTTAGCTACTTGTACATATTGACTTTTATAGTTTTCTTGAACAGACCATATAGGTGCTTTTTGGCTTCCTTGGAAGCTTCATGTAAAGGAAGGTAGTTAACAGTATTTTGGTAGGGAATCCATGCTTTAACCAGTACATTTCCAAGTCTACACAAATTAAATTCTATGATTTTGAAAATGGGATCAGCATAATCATAACAGATACAGGTTCCATCTATGGAATGTCTTAACTAAAGTCTATCTAAGGAACTACTCTAGAAAATAGTTTAATTTAGTTTAGATTCTCACAATATATTCATTTGAAAACATCGCTAAGGGAATTCATATTCAAAGTTGTCAGGAGAATTGACTGTTTGGAATTCATGCCTGGCACAAATCTCTCAGATTAATGCAATTCCTATATCCATGTCCATACTAGGCTAGTCCATAATGAGGTGAAGATCCATATTTATCTTCAGTCTCCAAGTTCATTACAACTTGGAAACTATAAATACACAGTCTTGAGGATGCTATTTTATCCTTTTCTCAGCATTTTTTTGTGTGTTTGGATCACTTTTGTAAAAAATAGCAGAAATGTAGATGTAGATGGACTGCCTATAAAATATCAAGTTACAGGCCTCAACCAATAGCAAAGTACCTAATCCTCTATTACTTTGGTAACAAATAGAAAGGAGGAAAATGTAGCTTGACTACCAAAAATATATTAAGTTACAGGCCTTGACCAATCAAAAGTACCTAATCCTCACTAATGCAACAACAATTCAAAGCTCCAACACCAATAGAGAAAATTCTTCAATAAGTAAGGCAGTAGATTAGATTGTTTAATGGTTAAAAGGTTTTAATTTCAAATAGGCTATAAAAAGTCCAATTGCATAGATCACATGCACAAAACATATGAAGTATTATATATGTCCACAGATATTCCATTCTTCAAAAATAACTACATGATAATGATACAAAAGGTGCTTTCTATGTTATGGAAAAAATATGTGACTTGGGCAGCACGATTCTGAATAGTGTCCAGTATATATTTCTCTTGACCAGCTTCTAAATGGCATCTTGCTCCACTGATCGTGGCCATTTTTCTCGACACATTTCTCGGTGCTTCTTTATCTTCCCCCAACAATGTCTACATAAAAACATTTAATTGGAGAACACAAATTTTATCTCAGACTCATAGCACATCTAAAACGTCAATCATCACAGTGCAGCAACCCAGGAAAATACTGAAAAAATTGCAGCAATTTATTCACGCCATTATGATATTTCATTCACACAAACAACAATCCAAAATATATCTTACCAATTGAACTTCAAAGCATAAAATAAGTTCTTAGGTATATCAAAGAGATGACCCGAAGCAAGTGCCATATCTTCTGAATGCTAACAAACTTTGGGCCAGACGTGTCACTAGCTAATGACTCATAAGCACCTTTGAAAGCTCTTTCAACCTGACACAAACTTAAGGTAAGGAACAAACTTCAGAAAGCAAATCCCAAAGTACAAGACCAATTTCCATGCCAATATATTTTACACTTTTAAATATGACTTCATTACTAAGACATGCTTAGAGTTCATAAGCATACCAATAAAGATAATCGAAACATCAAGGACAGAAAACAGAGACATGATAACTTACACAGTTACCTGTCCTTCTCTATATCATTCACTATATTAAAATATACATGCAACAACAAAAGCAAGCCTAAACCTGATTTAAATACACATTAGTCAATTTAAATTTAAAAAATTTTAAGAACCTTGAGGATGAAACACAGAAAAATTTTATAGAAATAAAATTTATTGATAGAAATCCCTCAAATATTCAGCTCAGTGAGTTTCAAATCAATAAAATTCAGGGTAATAAGTGACAGTCAACAAAGAGGAATGTTGCAGCAGTTTGACCCGTCAAAAGGCCCATACATGAAGGATGTAACCCTTTTGAAATCTCCCAGTAGAATTCAGCATTAAAGCATTCAACATCTATGAAAATTAAGTATTCCCACATCCAAAGATAACTAACAGTTGAGTCACCTTGAAGGGTAGTTCACCATCCATGTTCCCTTGTAGAATTAAGGTTCCTCACCATGTCTGCATATGATGAAGCCTTCCTTTCTAAGATTGGAATTTCAGTGGAAGTCACCAACTCCATACTTTGTGGGCCCTCTAATAGATGGGAGCTTGCTGTAACTGAGGAACTTCGAGCACTATGACTTATACCAGAAGATGTGCTACTACCATTTTGTTGAGGGGTCATTGGAAGACGACTTAGATTGTGTAAAAAATCTTGCTTCTCTTTTTTCCAGACATCCTATTCATCAATTAATCAAGTTAAAAACTGCCAGAAAACCCATTGACCAAAAAGACAAAAAACAAAAGTATTTTCAAAATAAGAGACATATTGAACATCAGAAGAGTGACAAACTGGCTATTTTAACCACATCACCACCTAAGTAAGGGGTCTGTATGAAAAGGGAATACTAGTTTATTCATAAATACAACTGCTAAAACAGGTCTTTAAATTTTATTGTGCCTTGATAACCACTTGAAGATGTACCAATATTGCTTATCAAAATTTAAAATAGATAGAAAAGCATTACCAATTATTTATAGTATTGCCATGGATATTACACTTTAACCAATAATACTGTAATGACATAGACTAGAACCTTTCTCTTCCAGTACATTCAAAACATTGATCGGACTGGTGACACGAAGATCTTGCTCTTACAAATCGGACTCGGTACAATCCAACATGCAATGCATTAGTGGCAGCAGAGTTGAGACAAAAAAATGGCACACATGCCTGCCTCTGTCGAACCTGGCGACAACAAACGTTAAGAGAAAAAGTGGCATACATACCTACCACTGAAACTGGCCACTGTGCATAATTTCGTCATGTTTATGTTGAAGGTGAGCACCATTCTCATCACCGATTACATGCGTGCCACTGAACTTGGTGACCTTGCATAATTTAGGCATGATTATGTTGAAGGAAAGCACAACTCTCATTGCCAATTTCATTTGCAATGCATGGGGTAAAAACCTTTCCATCTGGAAACCATCTTGGTCGGTTCTCAACCAACTCATGCACAAAGCCATCTATCTTCTCTATTGTTACATTTGGCATCACAATAACATGGGTAATGTTTCCCTGGCAAGCAAGCTGCCATTTGCAGAAAAAAGTTTCATCCTATGGTCTCTCAAATACAACAGTGCTGCTCAGTTCATTTAGCATTGCACTAATCCTAGCAGACCGAAATTGGTCTTTCAAGTAATGTGTATTTCTAAGGCATTTCTGAACCTCTTTTTGGAACCCTCGATAACCTTTTCAGTTCAAGGTGTACCAAAGAAATATGGGAGCATGCCCATTGCGACTTCCCATAATTGTTGCATCCCTAGAAGCTAAATATTCCACATCCCTTGAAAGGGCATTTATGTGCTCAATCCTTGTTATTTGCACACCACATGGCATGGGACAACCAAAAAAATTATGCCCAGACACACTCACACTTCCTATTGGTTTCTTAAAGCTCACCTTTGGTGCCTGTGATACAAAAATGGTAAGAATAATGAGAAAAATATTTCATTTTTGCATACTCTGTACAGTTAATGAGGTTGCACTCATCATTCACAAAGGATAAATACAACATGTATCTTAGCCAAATAAAACTTTTAGGAAAAATGATCCATGATTTAGTGTCTTACCCGCTTCACAAAGGGCATCATTAGGCCAAATAAAGCCCCATTAAAATGGATATAAAAATGGTCTTGTGTAAATCCCGTTTCTTCAAGAGTCTGAATTACCATATCCAAATCATCTACAGCTCCCTTAACCGTGGTTCCTGTAGTTAATGGAGAAACAACTAAGATTTCAAACATTTACTAATTTTAAGAAAAAATAATTGGACAAGTAAAACTAAATATACTCCAAATTCAGCCAATTCTAAAAGAACTTCCTAAAGATGCAAACACAACATATGGAGTTTGACCTAGAATTGACCTGCTTTATGAAACCATACTTCCATGGTTATAATGGTTTGCATTCACTCTGTTTGCATTGAAAAGTAAACAGTGAAACTTACCAATATTAACATTAACAATAGCAGGCTTATCCTTGTTTTTAAGCAGCCTCTGTCTAAAATCCAAACAATCAATCTCGCCTGAAATTAGTGTATCCACCTTTTTCAATTTCATTCTGTACATCCGTGCTCATTTGAAAATTGAGTAATGAGTTTCCCATGATGCATACAAAATTCCATCTGGAAAAACCTCCCTCCTGTATAAGGATAATAGCACATAACAAGTCAGGAAAATAGAGCAAAGATTAAAAATGCTAAGAAATTTTACAAGGGTTACTTTAAGGCAGGTACAAACTTGACTAAAACACCATGCAGATTTCCTTCTGTACCACAATTTGTGATGTATCCCCAATACTCATGTTTCTCTAGTTCCCAAAGACGGGCAAACCGATCCAAGACTCCAACCTCAAACTGCCTAGAGTGTACCCCATAGTTGCTCTCAATAAAAGGGTCACCAAGATTATTAATAGAAAAATGTTGGAGCTGTGCCAGTGCACCATAATCAAAATCCAGATTGTAAGGGTAACCTGCAAACACATGTGAGATCAGTGTCTGCTAAAATGCGACCAAGGAAAAAGATTTGATTAAAATTATCTAATCCGTAGTATGTACGTAAAATTAAAACTTGAAACCATAAAGAAAGGTTATGCTACAGAATCAAAATAAGGGCTCTTCCAAACAATTTAAGTCATCTAGATTACTTTTCTAAGAAATATTTCTAAATGAAAATCCATATCACTAGAATCAAGTAATTTTTTTTTTATGACTGGTTTCAATAGCAGTGTTTTGAATAACAATGCTCATGTTACATACGTTTAAGACATAAAATGACAAAGGCCATGAATAAATTGTGGCTTGAGAGAATTTTTGAACGTTCAAGGGATTTGAAATAGTATTTTTTTTAAGTTGTAGTAAATATAGAAAATAAAACTATAAATATAAATAAATGAAAGTAAACTGTCATACTTTCTTGATTCAATCCCTACCTACATATTTACTTATGGATAAACAAAACTGAAATTGTTGTTGAATTCCTCCAATACAATGAACTTGATTCTAGATTGTTGCACAATGATCAGCTTGAACCAATGGAAAGAGTCTTAGACAGTGCACAAAAAGATTAATTGGAAAAGCACTAAAGATGAAGTGGTAAACAATAGTTTGGAGGGTTGTCCTATTCTGAAATGACAACTATAAGTTCTATATGGAATATAAATTGTTTTGGTCCATATGACTATTATGCATCTGCCAAGAAATAGACATCTGAATCTTGAAATAAGAACTGGCTTAAAACATTTGAATGCCGAAGACTACAAATGAATATAGCTAAAAGACATTTCACACTCTTAGCCTTCAGTAAAAACTTGATGTTAAATGAATAATGATCACAGGGATCGTCAGTTTCTCTTAGATTGGTCAGGACTCGGAACACAAAACTGACAAAATAACATAAAAAAAAGTAGATGATAACTGAAAACAATTGATTCATAATATGATGATAAAGACTTTAAAAGAAATTTCTAGTTCCATATATACATCTCAAGAAGATATTTTTAACCCAGCAATTGTATTTTCTCAATTCTATCATAAATTATTTGCTTAAGTCTATCATCTCAAGAATGGTATTTTTTGCAGATTTTGAGGTCTATTTTACAACTTTAAGAGTCATCTTGGTTGGATGTCCATTTGCAGTTGTTTATTTTCCTTCTCCATGGTTCACAGAGGGTTCTCTTGCATGTTTCAATGGATCATATGGTATATCACAACCAACAACATCATCCCTTTAGTCCCATAACTGATGGTGGATTCCATGCTCATGGTTCTAGCAATGCATCTACAGCAACAACCCTGAAATTTGTCAACAACAGCGTGAGAAGTCCACGGGTTTGGTCTTTTCAGCATCTGATCTGGGTCATCCATGGTTTTGGTGGGTATGCAAGATATTCATCAGGTTTATTCACAGTAGATTGGCATGCCTTTTGCTGATAACTAATCATAAAACAAGAAACATGTGAAGATGCCCATTTCCTTTAGTTCAAAGGGCATTATAAACAGGGGATAACTTGGTTCCTGAAGAGCTTGAAACAGATAGAAACAAATGAAATTTCAGTGGGCCTCTTCTTTGTTCAATAGGACACTCCCAACTCAGTGCCCATATTATTGGCCATTAAGAATCTCATCAATGTCAGCTCCCTCTTTCTAGAATAATCCAACAACCCCATCATGGTACCTTTCAACACTGCCATCAATTGCAATCCTAGAATCAATTATTGATTCCATGATAGGTTTTGAACCTATCTCCATGGAATCCCATGATGCATGCTCTGCATCTCCCTCCTCAAAACTAGAAGGCTCACCTTGCTTCTCTATGGCATATACAAGTGCTAGAGGATTAGCAAGCAACCTGTAAAGGCCACCATCTCACATATTTCTAACGAAATTTCTTGGACTTGCTAAATTAACATCAATAATAGTGCATTGTTGTCCTTCAAATGCAACTCTAAACTGAAAATCTATGATATAAAAGACTAAATAAAGATTTTTCTTCAAACCAAGAACAAACAAAACATCATTCATTTCAAGAACATCATTTGATGACGACAAGATGGAAATGGAACCCAATCATTTCACAAGCTAAATCGCATCATCACCCAACTCCACACTCATCCCCCCCTCTTGCTTATAAATCATGTTAAAGAGTTTCATGTGTTAGCTTTTGGGGTTACTTCCAAAGTGTTTACACCATGCTTAGTGGTGCTTCATGCAATGTGGAATGTATGGAATGTTGCCTACACTTGGTTGTACCTTAGCAAGCATACTTTATACACAATGGAGATAGATTAACCATGGATTTCCCTACTTTGGCTTGATGCTTATGTCATGCATTTCTCCTTATGAAGTTGGAGACATGTGGCATGATTACATTGCACACATGGAGTGCTCGGTTACTTTCTTGGGAGGAGGACCTACTTGGAAGAGTATTGAACATTTAGGAGGAGGGTATTGATCCCTGGGTAGCATGGGGACAGTTGGTTGCTTACATGGAGGCTTGTACTTGAATTGAGGATGCTTAACTAGAGGAGTGTTTCATAGAGGTGTGGTGGACCGAAAGGACTACATGGCTTAGGAGGAATTAATAGAGACCTCTGGATGGTAGTGTTGGAGCTTGACATGTGGACCTATCTAATGTTTAATAAGGTTGCTTGTTTGTGTACGATCTTTCAACTTTCCAATTGTTCACCACCCTCATCTATCATATATATAAATGAAAGAGAGAGACTTTTCATTAATCATGTTAAACACATCATGTATTCAAAAATCACTCTCAATCTATGCTCACTACTTGGACAAGTAGTTTTGGCATACTTCTCAAGTGCATAACCCTTGCACAGTCATGTCTTCTTCATCTTGAAGCTCAACAATCCCTACACCATGTCATTCAAAAGAGGTAATGCTCCATAATGTAGGTGACCAAATCAAGCTTGTGTCAAAGCCTGCACAAGTTGTCAGTATCATGCACTAAATCTCTATGTTTGATCATTTTAGCAAGTAATTTGTACAAGCCACCCTCTTGCACACCTTTGGGCAATACTCGGCCAAGATCATGGCTATGATCTTTGACTACAACTTGTTGATCATCAAACTCAGCCACATGTCTAATATTTGTCATGGCTAAAACTAAAAAAAAGATTCATTGTTAAACCAAGAACATAAAAGACATCATCTAGCTCAATAACATCACTTGATTGCACATGTGGAATGAGATAGATCATATTTGTTGGGTCACTAGGAGGGGTCATATTAGGGTAATCCTTTTATTTGAATCTTCTCTACATTTCACCCCTATTGTGAATGGATTCACCTATGTACTAAGTTGATCCTCTCAACAAGTGGGTTAAGCTCACAAACTTACACTAGTATACATTTCACCCCTATTGTGAATGGGTTCACATGTGTACTAAGATGATCCTCTCGACAAGTGGGTTAAGCTCACATACTTTGACTAGTCTAGATTCTCAATCAAATTTTCCTTAAAATTGCATGCATGACAATAAAAAAAAGAGGAAAGAGGATATGGGAATAAAACCTATTTCCAATGTTTTTCCGAATCTTGTGAAATCTTGGTATCATTGCCATGTTCTTTTTTTTTCATGCACACACTTCAAACAAATATCTTCCTCGAACTCTTTTGCATAGAATTAACCAAGTATATAATAAAATCTAAGCTATTTTTAGATAAAGTAATTTATATCAATATATGAAATTCATGCATTCTCACATATATCAACAATACTACATAATTTAGCAGGGGATATTGATCTCTATAAAATGTAAGGGTAATGTTACAACAATTCAGATACATGAGTCTCGATGCAACATTCATTTTACCAAATTTTATATTCTTCTTTCTGACCTACAAAAGAATTGTAAAAAATAGGCTAGATCTAAAACCAATGGCTTTGATAGACTCAAAAAGATTTGTAACCACTGGTTTTCACATTCTACATGTTTCCCAAGTCTCCCAAAAGCATGATTTCTGGTTTGCAAAGTGATACTATTGTACTAGAATATCCTTCACCTCCTACTCTCTCTCTCCTCACAGTACCCAACCTTCCAACTTTAACACCCGTCCTTGCAGGAGACTCGAGAAAAAAATTACTTTCCTCAAAAGTGCTCTTGCATCACCTTTGCAATTTTGTTTATCAATGCCAACTTTTGTTTATGTACTCATTCAAAGAGGGTTTAATGATATTGTTATGTTTTTCCATGCCTTTCACACAGATGATGAGAAGAGAGACACTCTCAAATGTAGATAAAATTAAAAACACAGTAAAACAAAATTGCACATAATAAGTATATGGATCACACTTTATTCTTAGAACTGAAGGGCAGTAAGCAGGTCCTACATCCCAGATTTTTTTGCTCTTTCCCATCATCTAATTGAAGTCCCTAGTAGTATCCTGCTTTAATGCCACCACCAACCAATCCTACCCCAAATCCTGTTCAACAGCCACCTAAAACACCACCTATTCCTACTTAGCATGCACTCAATCCTATAATAGACAGGTTCAGCCTATATACAATAATGAAATGGCCAATTTTGAGACCTATCCCCTGAACTCTATTGAGTTCAATGATATAAATCTTCGTTCAGAGAAGATAATTTAAAACCCTCCAACATCGATTTTAACTTAACATCACGATAATTATATTCCTTTAGGAACATCATCCCAGAGGATAAAAGATAGAAAAGGAACAAGATCCAAAAGAATAAATACTATATGTTCCTCCCTATCCTTAAAGGCTAGAACCCAAGCAGCCTGAAAAACCCGAGAATGTCCTTCTTGATGAGATAAAAAACCTTTGTGTTAAGATTCCTCTCCTTCAAGCCATTAAGAAGATACCAATATACAATAATTTGATTAATGAATCTTGTATAAAGAGACCGGGAAGGATAAAAATATATAACTCGTAAGGAAATTTATAAAATGCATAAGGAAAAAAGGAAATAAAGCATAAGGCATAAGGAAATTTATATAACACCTAAGGCATGAGACAAGATATATAACACATAAGGCAATTTATTTTTGTGAATGGCTTGTTTTTCAAATGGAAAACATAGGGTTTGATGGCAGTGCACAATTTGAATTTTGGGTGATTGTATGGGTGTATGTATGTGATATTAATCATAGTCTTCAGTTTTGGGCATTGTAACATCCCTAACCTCACACAAAGAGGGAAATTCAGGGGAAGAGAATTTTATCTTTTAAACTATAATATGAACACACTCTTTTCAGCTTTTCCATACCAGTATAAATCCATGCTAAATAAAGATTTATTCTGCATAGAGAACTTGTTTTTTATAATTCCAAATCAGAATTATTTGAGCAAAACTGGAGCATGCTCAATCATTATAGGGTACTCACCAATTTGGGGGCATTCTGTCAACCTATATGTGACCTCCGCAAACCCTCCTCTGCCTCTGCAAACCCTCCTCTGCCTCTTTAAACTGTCTTCTGCCTCTGCAAACCCTGGCCACAGCAAACCCTCCTCTACGTGACCTCCAATACCAGCACCACCTGTCACGACCTCATTTGCATGACCTCCGACAAACCTCCTTTGTGTGACCTCCGGATGGATGTGGTTGTGTATTGTGTCGGCACTGCTGCGGAAATGATTGGTTGGGTTCTTTATTTCACCCGGAAATATGGTGTCGTTACGGGCTAGTATTGATAGAGAAACACAATTGAATGAACTTTCAATAGTTGCAAGGCATAACCTCAATAGTTGTGAGGCATAACCTAAGGAACTACATTCATTGAAACAAAATATGAAATCAATATTTTGAAGTATACCAGATACATAACTCCCACTATCGACAAATTTCTAATGCCATCCCTAACGACAACGGAAAACAAATTACATAAAGATTTGACTCAAAACTAAGGTATGGTGATATCTACATGGGTAGGATAATAAAACCACTACCTCACAGGGATATTTTATTTTTATTTATTCTTTGTTTCGGTTTTTTTGTTCATTGTATTATTTTTATTTTCATTTCATTTTTATTTTTTTTATTTTTTTATTTTTTTTGTTTTGTTTTATTATATTATATTATATTTAATATAGTTTTGTTTTATTATATTATATTATATTTAATATAATTTTGTTTTTTTTTTGTTTTTTTATATATTTTTGTTTTCTTTTTTATTTTATTTTATTTATTTTCTATTTTACATTTTATATTGTACTCGTCATCGAGATGTGAATTTGACTTTCCAGTCTCCAAGCAATCTAAGGTGTGACAATGTGTTAACAACTACGACTATAACAAAAAATACCAACTACTAGTTTACTACTAGACTTGAAACGAGCTCAAAACTTTGTGCCTACGACCTATGTGAACCTTGTTATCAATGTCCACTCTTTTTTCGTCAAAATGAAATTCAAAAGGCTGGTTTGATGAGTCCTCCTCTACAAGACTTCAGTTCTTGCATGAATATCTTGGACTCACGACAACTATAAATAACACTCGATGTCATGCAAATACAAATAATGGCATGTAGCTAGGATCACAAACTATGCAGAGGTCGATTTTTGCATTGCTATAGAGAGGTGTCATTGGGGACACGATATGGAGAAACAATGGTTATTAATAAAATTAAAAATTATATATTTTTGTCTCAAGAATAGTCTTCATTTTGATGGGTGGCATGATCGTGATGTAATCTCTGTCTGTCCTTCCAAACATCTGTGGTTTCTAATGACATTTGTCCTCAACGCCACCAAAATACATATAAAAAATACTTGTATTTACATCTTCTTCCCTAGAAATCCTCATCATATAGTCATAACTAGGGATTATTATGCATGCACATCCTCACCTTATAATACGAATTGGGTCAAGGTGTTGAGACAACCATACAATATTAAACGTGTCAAGACACAAAGAGTAAGAGGCAACTATAAGTAGGTCTTATATTAAATTTACCATATATGTCTTTAATCAACACTATCAACTGAGATTTTGACACGTTGGATTGTTGTGATATTCTTATCACTCCTTGCCAATTTGATTGCAAAGCATTCTTTGAAGGTGAAGTCCATAATTTTAGGTCTTCTTCCTCATTATCATTCCTTTTGGTAAGACAATAAAGACGGTAGTGGCCTGCATCAGCATGGAAAACAGTTTCGACATAGAGGTATACACATTAATTGTTTTCATTAAATAACTTAAATTCCTACCCGTGATTGTCAATTCACTAAATCGTGGACTGGTACAAAACAAAACAAATTTTAGAGCCCCAAGCCCTTAATTAGTCACACCTTGAACTTTCTCAAATCTCAGCCTCAAATCTCAGCCATTAAAATACTTCTTTTGGTATTTTGGCTCAATTTAAAAGGAGGATTATTGAGACTCAGAGATGCAATGAAATATTCACTATTCACGTGAACTTAGTCTCTTTCGAGCTACTTAAAAAATTAGGGTGATCATTCTTGCTTCTTCCTTCCTAGTTGTGTAGGAGGTTGAGGTCTTGTTATGTAAGCATTATGAAGGTGTTGTTGTGTGAGTGTTCTATCTTGTGCATTAACACCTAGGTGTGTTTATAAATGCAAGAAATTTGGTGTATACAACTAAAATTTATAAACATCGTTTCTATAATATACATGAAAATCATCGATGCATACCATTTAAATATTATGCACCATTTCTTTTCATTTATATAACTACCTAGTGCATGTAATATGTTTTATAACAATGATTATTATTATCCTCATTAAATCTATCGATGTTGATATTTCATAACTACACACCATTGTGTCATGTAAACTTAATGATGGCGATAATAGCCAATGGAATGATATTTTTGTGTCTTCGATGCGCTTACTATAAGTAATCATTTAGTGATAATTTTATATATAAAGAACCATAGGATATATAGCATGACTAGTTTAACCAACAAAGAATCAACATTGATGATACATTCTTATATCCAATGACCAATGAGGTCCATAAGCAAGTTAATAATTTTATGAGCTTTAGTAACACCACAACATTGAAATCAAAACTAAAGTATGCTTTTAATGATTAATGAAGGATCAATAATATATAATACTTGAATGTAAATTGGTTACATTCACTTAGGCATTAGGTTTTCAAATTTTCAGTAAGGTATTAAATAACAACACCTCCTAATTCTATTATTATTGACCAAAAAAGAGTCAATAGGATTGAACACGTTGAGTTCATCCACTCACACCCAAATCAAATAGTTACTCCAATATTTATGTAGAAATCCCCTTCATATAAAAGGTGAAGATACAGAACACTAAAGGAAATTATATATATTTAGATTTATTGAAATTTAGATTATATATTTTGTTAAAATATAGCTTTTTAAATTGTGTTTTTTCTAAATATAAAAAGAAACATGGTGGAATCTATCTATATTAATGGTTTTTTTTCATTGTAAAAAATTATTTAATTTGTTATTCACAAGAATCAAAATTACATTATAGTTGTTCATGTAAAATCCCCTTCAAAGTAGGATAGAAGACAATATTGAATCCCTGGGAAAAAAATTACAATATCCAAAAAATAAATGAGAAGGACTCTACCCATCAACATGTAGAAAGCAAAAATGCAGAGAAGACAAAATAACTGTGAGACAAAAAATAGAAGGGCTCTTGAGAGTTGTCATACAAATACAACCTAAAACAGTCCAAGGCAAAACCATAATGGAGAAACTAGAAGCAGGTAAAGAGACCTTCAACAATCATGATTCCTTTTGAGTCCTTACATAAGTGAAGAATACTATGGCAGTCTCTTATCACAAGCTTTGATAGGTTGTTCGCGTAAGAATTGAACTCCCTGTACAGGTGCCTGAAGGATAAAGAAAGAAAACAATTCTTTAGGATCACAATCCTTTTCAACCAACAATCATAACTCGGTGACTACAAATTGGTGAGACCTTTGGCCCAATCAATTATGACCTTTGAGTCGCCAAAAGTAGAAAGCTAGAGATTTTTTTTTTTTGCGAACCATAAAATACCCCATAAGGCTAAAAGTTCAACAAAAGTATTAGTGCCACTCCCAACACCCATCCTTTGCTTGAAAAACTGTGAGAGTAATCTATGTGGAGGATCATGCCAATACCATAATTTCCATCCTTCTTAGCCCCATCAAAGAATCCATATATGGTATCAGATTCCAACACCGGGCTAATTCAAATCTTTTAAAATTTTGGGGCACAATCTCTATTCCATTACAGAAAACCTGCCACAATCTAAGAAATAAGTAAACCTCCTTTCAAATTTTAATCACTTCTTATAATGTTTGCTTCAGTTTCCCTTTGGAGCATGTGAGGAATGTCGATGTGCAAAAACTAGTGACCTTTGCAAATAGTGGAATTGCAAGAGAGTTCTCATGATTTTCCTAGGCCGAAAGCTCAAAATGCATATCATTATGAGTGCATAGGCTGGAGATGGTGATAATTTCAAATGTAAAGTAAAAGCAGTAACTCCAGCAACATTAAGACCTGTAAAAAACTATAACAACTTGTTATTGATTGGAGTGATGAACATGATTGGAGTGGCAAGAACCATACCAGCTTTGAAGCGCTCTGACTAGTCACTGTGAGATCCTGAACTGGCTTATCGTTTGCAAAAATAAGGTATTGAGTGCAAAAACAGGGGAGCAGGGGTTGAATGATATAACCTTCAGCCCACAAATCTAAAGTTGACGTGTTTTTTTGGCCATGCATTGGATGCATTTGGTAAGTCTACATGGAGGAGGCACATTCTAATGGTCAATTCTCAAGGGGATGTAGGGCTATGATGCTTCTATCTAGGTATCGATATGGTACTAGTTCTAGTACCTAATTCGTAATTGACTTAGGAACCTAATTTTCCTTTGGAATGCGCTTAACCAAGTTTTCTTCAATGGCACAACAGGGATAAATATGGTCAAGAGAAAATCCATGCAATTGCTTTGTTGGATATCTGAAGATCGAGGTGCATGGCACCAATATTACTAATAGAAGGTAGACAACTTACAAAAATTACACATCATTGTCAAATTTGCAATTTTCCATGACAGAATTAAAAATGACTAATTCATATTCTTCTAGCTAGTCATTTTTTATGCCGTGACTAAATTAGTCATTTATGTTAGTCATTTTTAACTCTGTCACTTATTATCTAGTCATATTTGTTAACTGGTGACTAAATTAGTCATTAATTTTAGTCATTTATAGTTGAGTCAATAAAAATTACTCATATTTAGTAGTAAATCACTTGAAAAACCTGTGGTGACTGGAATTTTTAGTCACCTGGTAGCTAATTCCTCATTTTGTACTAGTGTGCACAGTTCACACCGCAGTCGTAGTTGGTAGCACAACCACAGTTTGCACCGTGACCACAGTATAATCAAGTGCTAGCTGTTCCAACTCAACCATAGTATGTTCAAGAAACACACTGCGTTCAGCAGCAACCTAAATCCCCCACAGCAGCTAGCCCAACCGCAATATTAGCTAACCGAAGGATTTCAAGGAGGATTTAGGGGACGAGGAGGAGGCTTCGGACGAGGAGGAGGATGAGGTAGATAATCCATCTAGTGTTACAATTGTGGGGTATTTGGACACTATCATAGGGAGTGTCCCCATGCACAGTGCACATACTACACGACAAGCAAGCATAATGTCAAAAATTTCCCTCAATTGATTGCAAAGTGGCAGGTAGGAAACATCCCTCAACTGTAGAACTAGTTCCAGAACCAAAACCAAGCGCAGACCCAGCATTTGTTGCAGAATCAGCCTTAGATCCCACTACAGACTCAGAATCATCCAATGAACCCATTGTCGACTCAGAATCCACCTCCAAACCAATCTCAAAACCCAAATCAAGGACCCACGGTTGCGATGATTCTAGCAAATCCCAGAACCCAGGATGTTGACGTTGCTGTTGTCACTCGTGCAGGTGCGACGACCAGAGAAGATGGACCCCATCAACAAATTTTTTTTGTGGGGAAGAAAAAGGCAACATTTGATGTTTCAACGGATAAGGAGACGTTCTTTCAGGCCAAGCATGCAATCAGGAGGAATCCAGGTAAGTTGCATGTTGTTGAAATGCCATCTACTTTTGATCCATCTGTAGAGGCAGGACTATCGCGACAGCATGGTACCTCGCAATAGTTCTTAGAGATATTTCTATTACTAGCTAGATATCTCTAGTCTCTTAGAGAGATTGAGAATCTAGTGTGCCAATGAAATCGGACATTGAAGGATTCTGTAGTAAATTCCCTCCAAAAGAGAAAGACAGGTAAAGAAATGAGAATGAACATCCAGATAGGGAACTATGAAGTTGATTCTGTTATTATGGATCTAGGGTCGGATGTGAATATTTTAACCAAAAATACTTGGCAGTTGATGGGAAATCCAACATTGGGGTGGTCCCCTGTGCAACTGTGCCTAGAAAATCAGGAAAAGGTTCAACATATTGGTCATGTCTCGAACCTAGTCATTGATATCGACGATATGAAGACATATGTTGATTTCGACGTCATTGAAGTAGTTGATGGTGGAGGCTCTTATCCTGCACTACAGGGGATTGGATGGGCTAATGACAGCATGGCAGTTATCAATTTCAAGAAGCAGGTTATGACATTCGAATATCAAGTTATCAAATTCATTGCTCCCATGGACCCCTAGGAAGGACTCTGGTATATTGAACCTTTCAAGGATGAGGATGGTAGAGGTTGGGATCATGACTAAAATATCTCTGAGGACTACATCCACCCTACTGGTCATGGCAAACTTCGATGGCATAGCACTAGCTCTACGTCCTCTGATTCTAATGATGCTGTAGAAAATTGGAAAAATCGGTTTAATGAGGTGTATGTTTGGAAGTGTGGACTAATCACGCAATCTCTACGTAATGTTACAACCGATATCATCAAGTTGTCGATCTATGAGGGGATACCAGATTTGTTCTAATTCCTCTGAGATTTTGAAGAGAAATTATTTGAACCGCAGAGGCTGTTTTCACTAGAGGAGGTGTTGAAGGCTACCCCAGTACACTGGTGGGTGGCTCACAAGAAGACAATCCATGAATGGGCACAGTCGACACAATGTCGATGATTGATGATGGTGCATTTCGATGATTGAGAGACCTATCCCACTAGGAGATGTGATGGGAAAACTAACACCACCGGTCATTTGATGGAATGTCGGGCTTTGTGGGCATTGCGACCCAAGGATGAGTGGGTCCATGCTTTTGTTCATACTTTAGACGAAACGCCTAGATTCTAGTATCTAACGACAGAGCTACATAGAACCATAACTACCTCAGAGGAGCTGTCAATTTGCTTTGCATAGAATTTTAGTTTTTGGGAAGTAGAGCTTGAGGTCCACAATGCACTCCAAATCATCCATGAGGTACTATTGAATGTTGTGCCAACCGCATACCCTGTAGATCCACATGCACAGTGCCATATGCAATCCCTGATGACATGCTACAATATATCTGGTGAACCTAAAGATGATGATGACATGAGGAATGTAAATATTCCAGAATCAGAAGGCAGTTGCAATGTTGCAGCACCAGACATACCAACTGACCCCATGAGTCAGCCGTTGAAAATCCAAAAAAGTTAACATTGGGACAGAAGAAAAACTGAAGTTTGCTAATGTTGGGGACTATTGGGACGATAAGACAATGGCATATATCACAGATCTGTTTCATGAGTCCCAGGATCTATTTCCAACACGGTTCTCAGAAACTAAAGGGATATTAGGGGATCTAGGGGAGATGAAAATCACATTGAAATGAATGCAAAACCTGTGCGACAGAGGCCATATCAACTGAACATGTGATACAAAGAACGTGTCAAAGTTGATATTGAACAAATGTTAGACACTGGAATCATTGAGCCTATTGAAGAGTCGGAATGGATAAGTGCTATTGTGGTTCAGGACAAAAATACTGGAGAAGTTCACATTTGTGTTGACCTGAGGAAGTTGAATAACACCTGCCTGCATGATCCGTTCCCCACCCCCTTTATAGATGAGGTCCTTTAAGGGTTAGGAAGTCAGGAGATGTACTCTTTCACGGATGGCTTTTCGAGATACCACTAGATCTGAATCACAAAGGAAGATATGCATAAGACCACATTTGTCACTGAATGGGGTTGTTTTCAATATACGGTCATGCCTTTTGGATTGAAGAATACACCAGCAATATTTTCTTGGGTGGTCGTCGCTGCATTCAAAGACTTCTTTCAGAAGTTCTTGTAGGTATATATGGATGATTGGATAGTTTATGGTTTGGTTAAGGATCACTTAGAAAATATACGATTGATGCTGGAAAGGTGTCGATAATATCAAATTGCATTGAATTCAAAGAAGTGCATTTTTTGCGCACCATTCGGAATACTGTTAGGAGACATCATGTGCAAGCAAGGGATGTTGGTCAACCTTGCAAATATTTCACTTATTCGATAGTCTTCCACCACCTACTAATGTGAAGATTCTTTGGGTGACGCTAAGACACATGAGGTACTATCGCAAGTTCATCAAAGGATACCCCGTGATTACGACCCCTATGGAGAAGCTTCTAAAAAAGGATGTTGCATTTGAGTGGAATCATGAGTGTCAAGGGAGCTTCGACATGCTAAAGTATAAGATGGCATCGATGCCTATCTTGGTATTCCTCGATTGGAACAAGGAGTTCCATTTCCACGTAGACGCCTCTTCCATTGCACTAGGGGTAGTACTTGTGCAGCCATGCAAGGGTGACCTGAATCATCCAATTGCATTTGCACGTAGGAATCTATATTTTGCATAAATAAATTATACAACCATTGAGAGAGAGGGCTTGGCCATGGTTATGTGCTACAAAATTTTAGGCACTATCTGTTGGGTGGTCACTTCAAAATGTTCATAGATCTGCAATACCTGGTCAATAATCCTATGTTGGGGGGAAGATCTATCGATGGCTGCTACTTTTTCAAGAATTTGACTTTGAGATAATTGTGAAGCTAGGATGGTTGAATGCTAGCCTCGATCATTTGTCTCACATTGAGAGAAAAGAATAACCTACCAATATTGATGATGGATTTCTCGATGCGCAATTTTTTTGAGAAGAGATCGTAGATGACCATTATGCTCCAATCATTCAGTTCTTGGCAACTGGAGTTGCTCCAGAGGACTTGTCGACCAATAAAAATAAATAGTTGGTAGTGAAATCTTTGGATTTCCAACTGATTGTGGGGAAATTATACAAACTTGGACCAGATGAAATATTATGACGGTGCATCCTACCACATGAGGAAGGATCTATTCTAGCAGAAGCACATGCAGGAATCACAGGAAGCGACTACAGGGGTAGGGATTCAGCACGTAAGGTGCTGCGTGCTGGGCTATCGTGGCCTACCTTACATAATGATGCAGTAAATTATGCACGAAGCTATGATGTCTATTAGCGTGTCGACAAACCATCACGGTAGGATGAGATGTCGCTTGTGCCACATATAACTCTATAACCTTTGACAAATGGGTCATGGAATTTGTGGGTCCAGTTAATCCACTGGGAAAGAGGACTGGTGTGCGGTACATCATTATAGCAACTGATTATCTGACAAGGTGGGAGAAGGCCGCGCCAGTCGAGGATTGCACTGCTGCGATAGCAACCAATTTTATATTCAAGAATATTGTGACAAGGTTTGGAGGTCCCAGTATATTGATGAGTGACCAGGGCAGTCACTTTATCAATCGAACCGTGAAAGCACTAATAGAGGAGTTATAGGTACAGCATCAGAAAAGCACACCCTACCACCCACAGGAAAATGGAACTGTCGAGGCCCTCAACAAAATACTGGAAATTGTGCTTACAAATGTATGCAATACTAATCATGATGATTGGGATTTGAAAATTCCAGTGGTACTATGGGCATATTGTACCACTTGTAAAAGTTTTACGGGACACACACCATTCAAATTAGTATATGGGAAAGAGGCAGTCATGCCTATGGAGTGCATTTTTCCTAGTCTATGGATTGTTATTGTGAATAGGCATGGAAGATGGATAAGAATTAGAGGAGCGTATCGTATAGTTGGTCCAGCCAGAAGAGGACCATTTTGTCACATGCTTCCACCAGTTTGTTGAAAAGGATCGACAAAATGCGTGGCACGATCGCCACATCAAGAACAAGAAGTTTACATAGGGAGATTTAATGTTCTTATATGATAGTAAGTTCATGAAGCATCTAGGTAAGTTATAGATACACTGGTTAGGTCCATATCTTGTTCATTCAATTACTTTTGGGGGTACAATTCAATTACAACAATTAGATGGTGGGGTGCTGCCCAAACTTGTGAATGGAAGTCTCTTGAATCCCTATAGAACAGGGTCTGAGCCGCACAATGCTTTAGACACTACACAAGAAAAATAAATAAATAAATAAATAAAAATAAAAATAAAATAATTTTTGGGTAGATTGCAGTGAGGAAAGCACAGAGGGAGAATATGCGCAAGGATAACACTCAGTATTGTTGAGGGGGAGACCCTTGACGGTAGCCTCAAGACTATGAGGTGGTCAAATCAATAATGCATATAGATAGTTAATACAATTAGCTAGCGGTGCTTAATGAAGCAATGTGCATTTATGACTGATCCAATCGTTAGTAAGATGGGATCACTAACAGATTTGGGGTTATTAATATCAGATTGGGTCATGATGAATATGGGATATTTGGCCATGATGAGTTGGATCGGGTAAGCGATTATGAGAATGCATGGGATGTGAGCACAAGGTATTGTTCAATTGTAATACCTTGGTTTTGACCCCGTTTGCATTAAAAGGTACATGATGTATATTTTGTAATTAATTGTGGTGTGGAGCTAAAAGCAAAAGCCCCACCATCGATTTGGTTGTGTATGTTTCGGCAATAGGGATCATTGTTGATGGTATATTGTGCTATCCGACACATTAGAGTTTTGGCATCATGTAAATATGCACATCAATTATATTAAACCTACAACCAGCTTTAACAGTGCAACGTTAAATGAAAAGGGCATGATTCCAAAGGTTAAGGGGGGGGGGGTTGTCTAAACCGTGGGAGCCATTGGGAGTTTTCCATGTGTAAACCACCCACTAAACTTCTACTATTCGATTAGTTGGGAGTAGTTATGGTTGGGAGTGGTGGGTGGTGGGACTTCCAGTCCTTGCCCGAAGTCCACTCCACCAGCAAGCTCGCTCTTCCTCACGCGAAGGGTAGGGGGACGGTCACCATTCACCCCACTCTCCCATGATTCCATTTTTTTGGATGTTCTGGTCTTGCTTACACACACGTAGGGTTTTGGTTTTTCCTACCACCGTGGGTCATTCTAGACATCCTCACATAGAGAGAGTTGTTATGTTCACTCTCCTCACGCACCGCTTGGGGATTTCCCTCCATCATTTGTTCATCCTCATGCACATATCGAAAATCAGTATGGGTTTCCTCATGCAGGGGTTGGAAGACTGTGATCTCATGCAACGAGCTAGAAGATCAGCCTAAAAGGCACAGTTATGTTGTTTATATGCTTTCCCTATCAATGCTGGGAATCCGTCTTCTTCCCCACCTGCGGACTATGTAAGGTTCCCATTATTTCATTATGAGATTGGGTTGTTGATCTTTCCCTAGGGTTTGGTTGCTGCGTGTGCACAATATCTTGTGGGGTTGCTTCTAAGTTGGTTTGGCCATGCTAGGGCCAACAAAAACTCTAAATCGCCTTGTCTGATCTGAGCTATGTTCACCCTTTCATTTGGGTTGTCACCCTATTGTCTTTATCTTCTTCATAGAGCTGTGAACTGTTTGTTTTACTGCGGTATGCAGTAGTTGGTATTTGGACTGTTGAGAATAGGATTAGAGGCTGAATATGCTTGAGAAAACTGGTGTTTAGATCCACTCAAACAGAGTTAGACTGATGGCTTTCTTATCCATATCCCTTGAAGAGTATTGGAAAGGGAAGTCAGGGCCTGAGGGACTGCGAAGCAGAGAAAGGACTGATTCTTGGTGTTGGGTGTGTGGATGTCTTAGAAGTCAGGTTAACTATAGTGTAGGCATCCTTAGCTCTCCATTGATACCACCAGCTTAGCATTTATCCTTTCCTAGCTCCTTGATGGCCTGATAAACACTACTGTGTGGGCTTGGTTGATTTGTGTACCTTGGCTATGTGTAAGCCTGCTTTCACCCTTATTCCTTGAGGAATCATGCCCATCTCGGGGGTAGCAATGTTGCTAAGAGATTGATGAGCACGTTGGCCTATGGTTGGGTGGAACGTTGTAGTGACATAGCTGGTTGCAGGACGAATTCTTTTTAAGATAAGTATTCTTGACTATTCTGTCTCTGCACTTGTATTTACTGATTAATGAATATGCTGAACATGTGGTATGCACGAATGAATGTGTGTGTGCTTTCGCTATTGTTTTATGTTTTAAGCTTTATATTTCAAAATTACGCCTGTTCTTATTCATGGGGCTATTTGCCTGAAGGTTTTTGATGATTTGGTAGCGTCCTCCTCGCCGGTTAGAGGCTCGGGGACGTTACAGTATGGTATCAGAGCTCTGGTTGCAGCATGGGCCTGAATGGGCCGCGAGGATGCAGTGATAGAGCCAGCATTACAAAATTTGGGCCTTAGAGGGCCATAAAAACCAGTTAGCAGAGGTAGATTTCCAGCGCATAGCAGGAATAAATATGTGAATGATAAAAAAAAATCATTGAAATTTTTTTTTTTCTAAGTGACTGACCATCGGTGCATTGAAAGACTTAGTGGTAAGCCTTTCCGATCCAGCAGACAGCTAGTTGAAAGGCCACCCGATATAGACTTGGCCATCAGTGAAGCTTAGTCAATTGAATCGATGATGATTAGTGGAAGGGGTATCCGAAGCATCGACAAAAAAGACTAGAAATTAGTTGCTTGAACACCCAACAGTGACGACGGAGAGAAAAATTTTGAAAAATCTTCTAAGTCAGACCATCGACAATCAGTGGGAGTTAGTTGATTACATCGCCAATGTTTAGACGATGGAACTGTCAATGAACTACATCAGAAGAAACTAACAGATTATGCGTCCATAGTTGTAGCTGGCTAGTGGACTATCCTTCCGACGGATAGTTGTTCCGACAGCCAATGCAGCGAAAGACAAAGAGAAAAATTTCCAAACTTTTTGTAAGGCACGAGATCATTGGCGGTTGAAAAGGTTTTGATGTTGGCATCGACGATGAGTAGAAGATGCGGTCACCGATGAATATAGGATGAATATGCCTAGTGAAGTGGATCGACGATGATTAAAGGATTGGATCGNTGAAAAGGGTTTGATGTTGGCATCGACGATGAGTAGAAGATGCGGTCACCGATGAATATAGGATGAATATGCCTAGTGAAGTGGATCGACGATGATTAAAGGATTGGATCGCCAATGATTAGTTGATGGCGTAGCTGAAACGTCGAAAAATAGTTAAGGAAGTAGCCGACACGGCGGCGGGATCCTAAAGTAATTTTTGCCAAAATTTTCCTAAGTGCTGAAAGCATCGAAAAAACTTAGTTGATGAGATCTCCAAAACGACGGCGAAGATTAGTGGATTGATCTATGAAAATTAGAAGGCGTAAGTGCCAAAAAGTCAGCAGAAAGGACAGGAAGTTAGTTGGTGAATCCACCAAAAACGGCGGTGAAAAGAAGATTAAGGAGGAAATTTTGAAACATTTTCTAAGTATTGTGACCATCGGTGATCGGCGAAGATCAGTCGAATGGATTGGTGAGATTTAGATGATGGAACCACTAAAACTCCGGCTCATTTAGTCAAACGGACCACCAATAAAGGACATCGGTGTCAGCGGAATATAGAGGACAAAAGCGTCGACATGGAGGAGAAAGAAGAAGAAAAATTTGAAAAATTTGAAGTACGAGACCGTCGACGAGATTTAGTTGACAGAATTGCCGAAACGTCGGTGAAAAATAGAATATGGGATCACTGTTAGATAGATGAAGAAGGTGTCGATGATGCGATGATAGAAATTAGTTGAAGGCAGAGCCACAGTTTCGGCGGAGATCTCCCAAAGACCGCCAAAACAGCGGAGAAAGTTAGTTGTTTGAAGAGCCGACGCGGCGATAGACAAGGGAAGAAAAATTCCGAAATTTCTCTAAGTGAAAAAAGCATCGAAGAAGTTTAGTGGATGAAACCGCTGATGAGCATTGGAAAAATATATATTTTTGTGCATCCACAGTTGCAACCGTCTACAGGACTATGCACCCGATGGATAACGCATCAGATCACCGATGCCGTAACAATTAGTTCTTCCAATTACCAACATGCCACCATCGAAAAAACTTAGTTGTTGAAGTCACCGACACACAGTGGATAGAGTTTTTGATAGCCAACAGAGTTACGGTCTGCGGGAACCATAGTGAGTTTGATTGCCACTATTGCGGATGCCGAAGGAGTTATTCACCCGATGGATAGTGCCCCGGTTGCCGACGCCACGAAGAGGGTTGTTGTTTGAATCGTCGATGCAGCGGGGAAGACTAGTGGATTGGATCGCCAGAAATTAGTTGACGAAACTGCCGACGGGTTTATATGGTCTACGGAAACCACAATCAGTTTGTTGGCCGTAGTTGCGGCTATTTAATGGACTGTCCACCCGACGGACAGTTGTTGGAGCCATCAATACAGCGAAAAACCTTATCTGATGAAACAGTTGATGCAGCGGAGAAACTTAGTGGTTCTAGCCGCTGTAATGACGGAAGGAAACTTAGTGGTTCTAGCCACCAAAATGACGGAAGGAAATAGATGAACAGGCCGCCGATGAGCACGGAGAAAACTAGAGCTTTTGGCCGCCGAAACATCGAAAAATTAGTTGGAAAGAGACCCGATAGGGAGAAAGAATGTTTAGGTTTTTCTAGTGGAATTTTTAGCAGTTCCAACTAGTGTTCCAATGGGTTTTGTAGTGAATTCTCATTGGATTTTTCAGCAGTTTTAGGACTGAAAAGGGAGAAAACCCTAGGTGGCTGAAGTTAGCATTTCAAACCAAAATTTAGTGGTGTGTTTTGCCATCATTTTTGAAATAGTGTGGTTTTCACAACCAAGGTCAAAATGAATCATGTGGATAGGTGTTGGAAAGCTTATCCAGCAGGGAACAAGGAAAAATCACCAGAATTTGAATGCAAAGTAGAAAAGTACTATTGGTTGCTTGGAAAGTGTGTTGCTATCAACATGGACAAATCCAGGAATTGCATGCCTAGAGATAGCAAGGACTATGAAGTCAAACCAGTTGTTGTGTGGAAGAGGAGTTCCATGCAAAGATGAGGGATTTGAAAAGGGAAAATTCCTTAAACCCTGTATTTCTAATTATGATTACAAGTTTTATACATGAAATGTATGAGGGTATGTCTTGCATGCATAAGATATTACATGTTGGGAAGAATAGTGAGAATTATACATTTATAATGAGCCACTAATGATAATTATTGCATTGGTGTTGGCATTAGTGGAAAAACCGACGACAACATGGACATGGCTGAATATGTTGTTGATCCTGATGAATGTGACTAGAAACCCTATAGAGAAAGGGATAGGGCAACAAGTCCAAAATCAAAAGTTGGTGAGCAAATTCTGCAAACTCCTGCCAAGGACCAACCAAACTAGTAATGTCAAGGGTGTAAGTAGGACCCATGAAGGTAAGAATTTAATTATGACAATCACATGGAGTCGTAAAAGCAAGAGGTCTCATACCATGTGGGTATATAAAATTTAGACTGCATTCATACAAAAATGTTTCATGCCTATATGTGTTGTTATGAGCTTAGTAGCCTAAGGAAAGTAAGAACTGATGATCTTGATTATAATCATGCATCCCATATGAAGTAGTCATGGTTGGGCCATGCATGGTATGTTTGAATGCATAGTATTCTTGAATCAATGCAAGACAGCGTTGAGTGGGTATTCATTAAAAGATTTTATAAATCTTGTAGTTATGCATTGAATGAGTGCATATGAAAAGTACGAGTAAATGTTGTAGATATGCATACATAAGTATGGGTGCAAATGTTGTGATGCAAATGCATGAATGCATTGAGGTAGTGCATGTGATCTTATGAATAACTAATGACTGAAATGATGAATTGATGACAATTCTAGAACCATTTCAAGAGCTGTTATGAATGCAAGATAGTAAGTGCATGAAGAGGGTAGTGATGATCGATTGGCTGCCAAAAATGCTCTATGGAAGGGCAAGATGGTACAATGATACGCTTGTGGAGTAAGGAGTATCTGAACATTTCATTTTGGCATAAATGATGTGACCTTGTGAATTTCAGTATGATAATGATTGCATGAAGTAAATGAGTTTTTGTAATATTGATATGATTAATAGCTTGAAGTGTTTGAATTTTATAAATTCTGAAAATGCTTCAGTGATTGTTGCAGCAATGAAAAAGTTATATGCATCAAGACTTACTAAGTGTTTGGCTAATTGAGGTTCAGGTTTCGGGTAGATTGTTTTGGACATGGCAATTGGGGTGAGACCATGACAAAGGCTGAAATCTACCATGTGCAAGAGCCAAACCTTATGAGAAGAGTCTCATGGATGTGAAAATAATTGTATGCATGTTGGGTTGTTAAATTTGAACTGTGAAGTTTTGGGTTTAAGAAATTGCTGACAACTACTAATCACTATTGGCTTGCATAAGATTGTATCAGGTGGACGCATTGTAAGTGGGTATTCATGTTATTCTAGTAAGAATAAAATTATAATGGGCATAGTGGTGCTTCTTACAAGAGACCCACAATTGAGGATCACCTCATTTCCAAGAAAATCAACTTCTATAGTAGACAGAGTTGCAAATTCATATTGAATTTAATTACTAATGCCACTGCTTGGTTATGGAACAATCAAATTTGGATTGTATTAGTAGATATTGATTGACAGTTTGGTTACTTGATGAATGTGCCAGGGGTACACACTGCAGGAAGATCATGTGTGATGGCCTACAGGAGCCAAACTTCATGGGAAGGTTTTCCATTATCTTGGAAATGGGCTTCGAGTGAAACTCCATTGGACATTTTGGAAATGTCTCATCTGCACTACATGTTTGGTAAGCAACATGAGTGGGATGGTACAGATTATGTCGATAAGACATGTGTGAATATGAAATGTAAAAAGGATTTGGGATGGAAAACCAAGGGATTGTCAACTTAGAGAAGGGAGCCCCCATTCATCCTTAATGAAGGAATATTGCATCGGCAAATGGATAAGTGTTTTGTGACCCTAGCTAAGAATATGCATGTCAAATTGTTAAATTCAATATGCAGAACATGTTTTGGTTTTATTTCCATTATGACTGATTGCTTGAGTATGAATAGGGCCTACATGGCACACACCAGAAAAGGGTGCACACTCTTCTGATGTCGGATCATGGAAGGGTTTTCAATATTGATTACACCCTAGAGAGTGAATGCACTCCTAGTGTCTCAATAATTGATAGTGAATGATGTGAAATGTGGTTGCAGTTTTAGAGCAATATCACTAATGAATATGCTTATATTGCTTGTGTTGTCGAGATAAATAGATGTAGTCTTGTATTGTACACTAAATGGGCAATGGCTTGAGCTCATCCTACCTTCTACTAAAGAGCATAGAGAAGGAGACATTTTCGAGGGAATGTCAACTCAGAGAAAGGAGTGGTCTCTTATGTGATATGGAGTAATGGAATTAGAGCTCATGGCTAGAGATGAGACCTGGAAATGGTCATTTATTGTTGATATAAGTGCATGTGTTATTGTTGATGGCCTGATAAACCCAATGGTGTTGGCTTGGCTGACGATTGGTTGTTGATATAAGTTCATTGTTGATATAAGTGCATGTGATTTGTTGACGGTCTAATAAACCCAACTGAAGGTTGGCTTGATTGTGCCTGATATATATATAAAAGGATGTTGTGAAGCAGCCTGCGTGATGGCCTAACATCCAAGTCCCTAGGCGATCCTAAGGCTTGCAAAATGAAGCAGGATCCTAAGGCTTGCAATTTCTTTCTTATGAATATACATGTGTATATGATTTGGTTATGATGTTTTAAGCTCTTGTTTAAGAGATAAAAATCGATGAGAATAAAATAAACATGTGAATCTATTCAATGTTTGAATATAGGTATTGCTGAGAGCGAGGACTATGAGACCATACTAGGGGTGCATGTGGACATGTGATTGTCCTGAAGAGCTCAGAATGAGCAGTAATGAAAAAGTTGCTAGTGAGACTATGAAGGTCCTAGTAGCCGAGACAAACCATGTGGGGAGGCTCCATGGTTGAGAAGTCTGAAATAGACCGGAGACACTAAGTGTCATGACCAAGAGGGATTTGTCCAACATTCACGGTGAAGTGAAAGAGGCTGAGAGCATGAAAAGCCACAACGTTGGTGTGGTTTCCAGGATGGAACAAAACAAAGAGGAAAAAAAAATTCTTGCTGCTCTCTCTTGCCTTTTTTAT